>JAVJIF010002323.1:0-440509 GCA_038442645.1 Agave tequilana
TAGGACTAGAGCCCGGTCAGCCTGCTCACAAAGATAAGCCCGGTCCTCCGTGAAGGCTCCACTTCGTCCCAAGCCTCAGAATCTGAATATGCAAATCCAAAGGGTCAAGAACATATATAACAAATAAAGGATAGTCAAGTGACATAAGGATCGTGAATAGGTAATGAAGTTACAATAAATAGCAACGAATAACAAGCGATGTAAACTCAATAAGGTAAGATCATATGCAACAAATCTACAATTAACGTCTTATTATTATTACTTGTCTTACTGTGATCTAGCTATGTGACCCAGCGTCCCAGAGCACATAGATCCATATCCTAGTGAAACAAGGTTGTTATTGGAAACAGCGGTTGTATCGACGAAACTATGTTTACCAGTGGGTCCCGTGCATGCCCGGGACCACGGCCCAGTATTGTTCCGTTGCTTGAAGACGGAACCTGCCGCTAGGCTAACAGGAGGGTCTTATGTATGCCCTTGTCATGACAGTAAACAGGAAAAGGAGGAAGCACTCCCCTCGGTCCCCTGGAGTACCGCAGGTAAGACCGGAAAATATAGTGCACAACCTAATACCACTGTAAACACGAACACATATCGATATTCCGCATATTTCCCCCGACCCATGTGTAAGTTTGGTGCTTTTTATGTAAAAGTCAAGTGTATCATGCTTAGTTTTAAGGGATGGCATGATAAGTGGTGATATTATTGTTTAACATGTCATGGAACGAGTATATGCAATAATAAGTCATGAGGTAACAAGAGATACATCCATCCAGTAATAGGTCATGTAGAGCCAGTATTGAAGCATAACAAGCAAGATATAATACATATGTAACAAGTATAAAAACCAAATTCAGAACAGAAATTAACTATGACACACAGTCAGGATTAGTCGACTAGGGGTAAGGGTTAGTCGACTAATACTGGGATACAGAGAGTTAGAATTCTGTTTCAGGGAAAGTTAGTCGACTAGGGTAGGAAGGTTAGTCGACTAATAGGGAGTTCTAGTCGACTAATGGACACTTAAGTCGACTAAGTCTGCTGATTACAGAAAGTTGGGTTTCTGGTCCAGGAAGGATTAGTCGACTAGGTAAATTTAGAAGTCGACTATTTGGGTTTCCAGAGAGTTTGTTAGTCGACTAATATTTGGGGCAAGTCGACTAATACTGGGTTTTTCCAGAAAACTAAGTTTCAGCTAAGTGTTCTAGTCGACTAGCTCCTATGATGGTCGACTAATACTGTGAAGAACAGTGAGCAGATCAGAATTTCTGGAAGTGTGTTTGATGGTTCAATTCGTGGTTTTTGGTGACCTAGGTGTACAAGAAGTGTAGATACAAGTATTCTAGGCTAATACAAGTCTTGGTGAGTGAAATACTCACTTGGGATAGGCTCAATTGTGACTTGATCCAAGGATGAGGATGATGGCTTCACTCCACCTTGTTGTTGAAGCTTGAGGTGAAGAAGTGCTCTTGGAGTTGCCTTGGGCTGGAGGGAAAGGTCTGAAGTGATCTTGGAGCTAGGGTTCAGTTGTGGAAGGAGGAGATTATGGAGCTTCTCTTCTCTTGTTGAAGTGAAAGAGAGAAAAGAGTGATTTGCAAATGAATGGAATTTATAGTTTGGGATTTTGTAAAGGGGTTGGAAATTGGATAGAAGTGAGGGGTTTTCTTGCAAAAGGAGGGGTGAGGTGAGTGTCCTCTCTTTGGCCACTTGGCCGGCTGTGGGAGAGGGAGAGAGTGAGTGGGGTTAGGTGAAGTGTGAGTGGGAAATGAGGTGGAAATGAAGTGGAAAAGGAATTTTGCAAATTTTGGAAAAATGCCCGAAATTCAAGTATTTTGGAATGGTCTGAAAATTTTACCAAAAATCAAGAATAATATTTGAAGACCAATGGTGAAATTCGTTGGAAGAAATACTGTATAGATTTTTATTAAAAATCCCGGAATCAGCTATTTACCGACTCCAAAGAATTTTCATAAATTTATAAAATTCTCAGAAAAGAGTATAGGTAAGAAATATCATTCTAAGAATAAAGTCTAAAGGACTTTCTAGAAATTCCTAACAGTTTGGAAGATAAAAATTCGGAAATCGGCCAGCGGTACTGGCCGACACCGTTTCGGAGAAATTCATTTAATTCCAGAAAATTCCAGAAAATCACATAAAATCTAAAATATTGGAAAATGATATTTGAAATTAAAATCGGTCAAATACGGAAGGTACATCGGAAAATACGGTCAAAGGACTGAATACGTAACTAGGCACGTATTCCGGGAGAGGGGTATTACAATCTACCCACCTTACAAAAATTTCGTCCTCGAAATTTCATAAGGTGAAAGATAACAGGAAAAGCAACAGATAGATATGGATACAAGGAAAGATAACGGTAAAGAAGAGTAGAAGAAAAGAGTCTTACCCAATCAAGATGTGAAAAGTTGAGGATAACGATCCGGATAACGTCCTCACGCTCCCAAGTGGCCTCTCCTGGCGCATGCCTGTTCCATGACACCAATACCAATGGAATAGCTCTGTTCTTCAGTGTCTTGAACACTCCTATCCAGAATGGCCAACGGCTGTTCTTGGTATGATAAATCCGGTTGTAGCTCCAGCTCGGAATAATCCAGAATATGGCTGTCATCCCTGACATACTTCCTCAACTGAGACACGTGGAAGACATTATGCACCCGTCCAAAGAAGGCGGTAATGCCATCTATAGGACACGTCTCCCACACGATCCAGGATCTCGAATGGGCCAATATACCTTGGACTTAGCTTCCCACGAGCACCGAACCGGATCACTCCTTGGTAGGTGATATCCTCAAGAATACATGATCTCCAACCTGGAACTCCAATGGCCTTCTCCGAGTGTCTGCCCAACTCTTCTGCCTACTCTGAGCAGCCCTGAGATGATTTCTGATAACCCGAGACTTTCTCTGTAGTCTGCATCAGAATCTCTGGTCCCAACAGACTCCTCTCACCGACTTCATCCCAACAAATCGGTGATCGGCACTTCCTACCATACAATGCCTCAAAGGGTGCCATCTTATACTTGCTGGTAGCTGTTGTTATATGAAAACTCAGCCAAGTGAAGATGGTCTTCCCAAGATCCCCCAAAGTCAATCATGCAAGCCCTCAACATATCTTCAAGGATCTGGATAGTCCTCTCAGATTGTCCGTCTGTCTGAGGATGATAAGAAGTACTGAATTTCAGACGAGTTCCCAGACTTTCTTGGAGACTCTCCCAGAAATGAGATCTGAATCTGGTGTCTCTATCTGACACAATACTAACTGGAACTCCATGCAGACGAACCACCTCCTTCATATACTTATCTGCCAGAACCTCTGTCGACTGGCTACCTGAATGGTATGAAGTAGCTGACTTGGTGAGGCGATCAACTATCACCACACCGCATTATTACCCCTGGGACTCCGAGGCAATGCCGTCACGAAGTCCATGGTGATATGCTCCCACTTCCATTCGGGTATCGGCAAAGGTTGAAGAAGTCCAGCTGGTCTCTGATGCTCGATCTTTATCTGCTGCGCCAACCAAGCACTTGGCAACAAACTGGGCTATCTCCCTCTTCATAGCATTCCACCAAAGTGCTTCTTCAGATCCTGGTACATCTTGTTTCCCTCCTGGATGTATAGAATAAGCTGAACTGTGAGCTTCCTCCAAAATCTTCTGTCTGACTTCTCCCTGGGGACCACAAAGTCTATCTCCAAAATACAATGCACCATCTGGACGAATACTGATATCAGTCCTCAAACCAGCCTCCACCTGAGCTCTGAATGTCTGCAATCTGGGGTCCTCTTTCTGAGCTCCCTTGATCTCCTCTATCAATGATGACTGGATCTGTAAAGTCATAAGCTGCCCTGCCTTATCACCTCCTTGCACCAACATCAAATCCAATCTGATGAATTCCTGAATCAACTCCCTCTGCTGCGTGAGGTGGACTAGCACTCTGTTCTCTGGCATCCTGCTCAGTGCATCTGGAACGGTATTGACTTTGCCTGGATGATACTGCAAGTCATATCGTATCCGCCATAAGCTCCACCACCTCCTTCCTCATATTCAACTCCTTCTGTGAGAAAATATACTTGAGGCTCTTGTGATCTGTGTTTATCAACACTTTGTCTCCCAGAAGGTAGTGTCTCCAGATCTTCAAAGCAAATATCACAGCTGCCAACTCCAAGTCATGAGTTGGGTAATTCCTCTCATGAGGCTTCAACTGCCTAGATGCATATGCTATAACATGACCATGTTGCATAAGCACACACCCCCAGGCCTTTACCTGATGCATCACAGAAAATGACCATCCCTCCTCTTCCTGAAGGAGTCCTCAAGATTGGAGCTGTGATAAGCCTCTGCTTCAACTGTTCAATGCTGCATCACATTCTCCTGTCCATATGAATCTCTCCCCTTTCCGGGTGAGCTTGGTCAACGGAGCTGCAATCTTAGAGAAATCCTGGACAAAGCGCCTGTAATATCCGGCTAGCCCAAGAAAGCTCTTAATCTCAGTCACCGTCTCCGGAACTGGCCAATTCTGCACTGCCTGGACTTTACTAGGATCAACTGAAATTCCTTCTGCTGAACTATGTGTCCAAGGAAAGCTATGCTGTCCAACCAGATTCACACTTGCTCCTCTTGGCATGAAGCTGCTCTTGCTGGAGGGTCTGCAACACAATCCTCAAGTGCTCTGCATGCTCCTTCTCATTCCTTGAATAGATCAGGATGGTCATCTATGAATACAACTACAAACTGATCTAGGTAAGGGGAGAACACTCGATTCATCAAATCCATGAAAACCGCAGGGGCATTGGTGACTCCGAAAGGCATAACTAGAAATTCATAGTGGCCATAACGGGTCCTGAATGCCGTCTTCGGAACATCCTCCTTCTTCACCCTCAGCTGATGGTAACCCGACTGCAAATCTAACTTAGAAAATACACGGGCTCCATGGAGCTGATCAAACAAATCATCAATCCGGGGCAAGGGATACTTGTTCTTGATGGTGACCTTGTTCAACTCTCTATAATCAATACAAAGCCTCTTACCACCATCCTTCTTATTCGCCAAGAGCACTGGAGCTCCCCATGGTGAAGTGCTCGGCCGAATCAATCCTTGTCCGAATACTCCTGCAGCTGCTTCTTCAGGATCTCCAACTCCGTCGGTGCCATCCGGTACGGAGCCTTGGATATAGGAGCTGTCCCTGGAACTGTATCAATGGAGAACTCCACTATCCTCTCCGGTGGAAGCCAGAGACCTCAGCAAAGACTTCTGGAAATTCCCAACACTGGCACTCCCTTCAGAACCTCCGAAGTGGTCATCTGAATCTCCTTCTTAGCAGGCTTCACCTCTCCACTGAACTGGAACTCCGGCTGATGCGGGATTCTGAAATTGATCTTCCTTCCTCTACAGTCAATCACTGCATAGTACTGACTGAGCCAGGTCATGCCTAAGATTACGTCGTACCCTTTGGTGTCTAGTACGAGCATATCTATGGCCAAGGTCTTCCCACAAAGTTCCACTGGACAGTCAGCACAAACTCTAGAAGATACAACTACCCCATTCCCAGTACTTATCTCCCACTTGTGGTCTAAAGCCTTAACAGGTATGGAATGAACAGTCACAAAATGGTCAGAGATATAACAGTGGGATGCACCCGAATCGAAGAGAGCGAGAACAGGTATAGAATGAACTCTGATGTTACCTGCAATCACCTCCTCTGAAGCCTCAGCCTCCTCTGCTGACAGGTTGTAGGCCTGACCCCTGCCACGCCACGCCGCTGCTGTCCGGGCTCCTCTCTGCACTGGGCGAGCAACATGCGGTGGAGGAAGGGGAGAGCTCTCCTCATCACTGGTCCCTGGTGCCTCTGCCCAACTGGCCCTGGTAGTGCCCTCTGTCCATTCTGCCCTTGAGGTGCCGGCAAGGTTTGGTTAGCACCCCATCCTCCTGTGCGGACAGGTCTCCACGGCATGGTCTCGTGCTCCACACACCAAACACCATCCGTTTGCCCTCCGGCAATCCTGCTGAGAGTGTCCTGGTTTCTGCAGAAATTGCAGATAAGACCTGGTCGAGCCACCTGGTAAGGAACTGCCCTGAATGGTTGCCTGGCCTGGACCTTCGCTGCTCTGGATGGTCCTCCTCTGCCCACCGCAGCACAAACGGCCTCTTCATGGCCTGGTTCTCTTGCTTCTTCTGAAACCCGCTCCACCTCTCGAGCGATGGTGAGAACCTCAGCATAGGTCTTCAGCTGCTGGGGCATCAGAAACATCTGGATCTCCATCTGTAAACCCTGCTGAAACCTGCTTGCCCTCTTCTCTTCATCTGACACCATGTAAGGGGCAAAGCGACTCAGCCTGAGGAATTCTACAGCATACTCATCCACGGATCTGTCCCCCTGTTGAAGCCTGATGAACTGCTCCTCCATGTCCTTCTGAGCAGTGGCGGGAAAGAACCTGCTATAAAAGCTCTTGGAGAACGTATCCCAAGAGATAGGTTCCTTCAAGCGCTCCTCTGTGCAAGCCACCAAGTCCTGGCTATGTCCTTCAGCTGGATCTTTGCAACCTCCACTTGGTTCTCCTTAGGCACCCTGGCGGCGTTCAGCAGATCGGTGGTGTCTGTTAACCACTGTTCAGCCTCCAATGGTCTCTCGACTCCCGTGAATACGGCCGGCTGTAGCCGTCGGAAGTCTGAGATGTTCCCCGGCTTTTGCTCCTTCGGAGCTGCCAACTCCTGCCTGAGGAGCTCAGTCTGCTGCTGCTGATTCTCCATCTGCTGTTGCTGGTTTCCCAGCATAGTCTGAATGATCCTCAGGATATCAGCACCCTCCTCCTCCTACGGGTCCATTCGGTACTTGCCCGACATTGTTGCGACCCGAACGTCTCTCCATACCGAAAGGGATAAGATCTGGAATTGGAAACAAAGGGAGGAGTTTAGGATACGAGGAATGAATCAAGGACGAAGCCGAGAAGGACTATAAACTTTGTACATTGTAGTTGGCATTAGCAAATCACTAGAATTTGCCACTTGGTTGTACTTTTAGGTTTGAGAGCCTAGGCTCTGATACCAACCTGTAAAGCCCCGATCCCAAAGATACGGGAACGTCACTGCAACGCATATACGTAGGTCAGATGGTGCCCCCACGTATATACGCTAAGCATAAGTACAACAAGTATCAGAGTACAACACACACAGCGTGGTATATTCATATGCCAACTTACAAAAGATAAATACAAAGCTATGCAAGTTATGATAAGCAAAATCATCACTTTACTAGTGTCCTTTATCACAACCCAAGTCCAAAATGAACCAAAAATAACAAAAATGCTCACGAAATGGATGGAGATCCCGTGAACCAAAAGGAAGAGTCGAGCACGATAGGACTAGAGCCGGTCAGCCTGCTCACAAAAGATAAGCCCGGTCCTCCGTGGAAGGCTCCACTTGTCCCCAAGCCTCAGAATCTGAATATGCAAATCCAAAGGGTCAAGACATATAATAACAAATAAAGGATAGTCAAGTGACATAAGGATCGTGAATAAGGTAATGAAGTTACAATAAATAGCAACGAATAACAAGCGATGTAAACTCAATAAGGTAAGATCATATGCAACAAATCTACAATTAACGTCTTATTATTATTACTTGTCTTACTGTGATATCTAGCTATGTGACCCAGCGTCCCAGAGCACATAGATCCATATCCTAGTGAAACAAGGTTGTTATTGGAAACAGCGGTTGTATCGACGAACTATGTTTACAGTGGGTCCCGTGCATGCCCGGGACCACGGCCCAGTATTGTTCCGTTGCTTGAAGACGGAACCTGCCGCTAGGCTAACAGGAGGGTCTTATGTATGCCCTTGTCATGACAGTAAACAGGAAAGGGAGAAGCACTCCCCTCGGTCCCCTGGTAGTACCGCAGGTAAGACCGGAAATATAGTGCACAACCTAATACCACTGTAAACACGAACACATATCGATATTCCGCATATTTCCCCCGACCCATGTGTAAGTTGGTGCTTTTTATGTAAAAGTCAAGTGTATCATGCTTAGTTTTAAGGGATGGCATGATAAGTGGTGATATTATTGTTTAACATGTCATGGAACGAGTATATGCAATAATAAGTCATGAGGTAACAAGATACATCCATCCAGTAATAGGTCATGTAGAGCCAGTATTGAAGCATGAACAAGCAAGATATAATACATATGTAACAAGTATAAAAACCAAATTCAGAACAGAAATTAACTATGACACACAGTCAGGATTAGTCGACTAGGGGTAAGGGTTAGTCGACTAATACTGGGATACAGAGAGTTAGAATTCTGTTTCAGGGAAAGTTAGTCGACTAGGGTAGGAAGGTTAGTCGACTAATAGGGAGTTCTAGTCGACTAATGGACACTTAAGTCGACTAAGTCTGCTGATACAGAAAGTTGGGTTTCTGGTCCAGGAAGGATTAGTCGACTAGGTAAATTTAGAAGTCGACTAATATGGGTTTCCAGAGAGTTTGTTAGTCGACTAATATTTGGGGCAAGTCGACTAATACTGGGTTTTTCCAGAAAACTAAGTTTCAGCTAAGTGTTCTAGTCGACTAGCTCCTATGATGAGTCGACTAATACTGTGAAGAACAGTGAGCAGATCAGAATTTCTGGAAGTGTGTTTGATGGTTCAATTCGTGGTTTTTGGTGACCTAGGTGTACAAGAAGTGTAGATACAAGTATTCTAGGGCTAATACAAGTCTTGGTGAGTGAAATACTCACTTGGGATAGGCTCAATTGTGACTTGATCCAAGGATGAGGATGATGGCTTCACTCCACACTTGTTGTTGAAGCTTGAGGTGAAGAAGTGCTCTTGGAGTTGGCCTGGGCTGGAGGGAAAGGTCTTGAAGTGATCTTGGAGCTAGGGTTCAGTTGTGGAAGGAGGAGATTATGGAGCTTCTCTTCTCTTGTTGAAGTGAAAGAGAGAAAAAGAGTGATTTGCAAATGAATAGGAATTTATAGTTTGGGATTTTTGTAAGGGGTTGGAAATTGGATAGAAGTGGGGGTTTTCTTGCAAAAGGAGGGGTGAGGTGAGTGTCCTCTCTTTGGCCACTTGGCCGGCTGTGGGAGAGGGAGAGAGTGAGTGGGGTTAGGTGAAGTGTGAGTGGGAAATGAGGTGGAATGAAGTGGAAAGGAATTTGCAAATTTTGAAAAATTGCCCGAAATTCAAGTATTTGGAATGGTCTGAAAATTTTACCAAAAATCAAGAATAATATTTGAAGACCAATGGTGAAATTCGTTGGAAGAAATACTGTATAGATTTTTATTAAAATCCCGGAATCAGCTATTTACCGACTCCGAAAGAATTTTCATAAATTTATAAAATTCTCAGAAAAAGAGTATAGGTAAGAAATATGATTCTAAGAAATAAAGTCTAAAGGACTTTCTAGAAATTCCTAACAGTTTGGAAGATAAAAATTCGGAATCGGCCAGCGGTACTGGCCGACACCGGTTTCGGAGAAATTCATTTTAATTCCAGAAAATTTCAGAAAATCACATAAAATCTAAAATATTGGAAAATGATATTTGAATTAAAATCGGTCAAATACGGAAGGTACATCGGAAAATACGGTCAAAGGACTGAATACGTAACTAGGCACGTATTCCGGAGAGGGGTATTACATTTTTACTAAAGAAATTAAAAAGTCTTTTCTACTTTAAGTAGAATTTACCATAAAATCTAACACTTTCATTTTTTTTCTTAGATTTTGTGGGTGCAATATATTGAAAACCTTCAGGAGACAAGACTCATCCTCTAAGAGAAACCTATAGGTTTAACGGCTTGTTGCACATGCTCAGTGCAATGGCGTTACCCGCGAAAGTACTGTAAAAAACTTTCTTAGTTTAGCTTTCTAGTTCCTTTTGTTTTGCTCATGGATGAGCAAAAGATAAGTGTGGGGTGTAAATAGTGTTTATGTTTATATATTTTCATCACATTTTCACATTTATCTTAATAAAATTCTGTTTACTAATGGGTGCTTCTCCTTATTTCTAGGTCCATAGCTTGAAGAAGAGAAGAGGCCCAAAACTCTAACAAATTTGAGGATTTTTTAGAGCCAAGAAGAAGCCCAAACTTGAAAGACAGATCTACTGAACCAGGGAGCAGAAGTCAATACATTAAACGCACCAATAAGCCCCACTCCCTGGCACCAGTCTACACGCTCTGGCGCTGGCAGACTGAAGCCAGTATGACCGCAAAAATGTGCCCCAGGCCGCGTTTTCACGACCATCCTGGCGCCATTCTGCCAGTGTCAGGGTCCATCACTCTCACTCCATCCCCCATGCTCCTGTGCCTATAAATACCTCCTTGGATTTCAAGAGAGGGGGATATCTAGAGAAAAAGAGTTCTTTTTAGTTTGTTGTTGTATTTTCCTTTGCTTTCGTGTATTCCTTTTTGTTTCTTGTATTAGGTTAACCATTAGAGAGAGAGAGAGAGAGAGAGAGAGAGAGAGAGAGTGAAACTTGTATCTTGAAGGTGATAACAAGTGAAGTTCTCCCCTTACCACATTGTTCTGTATTTTTACCTTACTTTTACTTGCACTAGTTTAGTATATTTTTCTCTCCTTAATCTTCTCGTTTGTTTTCATTTACCACAGCCAACTAACTATTTTATAGTATGTCTAACTAACTACTAACCCACTAACCTCTAGTAACTTTCTTGAACAACCTATATGAATCAATAAGTGTGAAATAAGCCTTGTACAGACAAGAGCTATGATATCTTACGAAGAGGATTTTTAATTCTAACTTACTAACAAGTAGACTCACTTTCTTATTTCATGCTTAACTTCTAAGTTTTTGATGATCTATAGAAATTGTTAACTCTACTTATTTTTTATAAATTAGTGAAATTACCATGCATCCTTGTCGATACCAATAGTGCACTTGTTTCTTCATCCATACTCGTCTTCAAATGGATTTTGATGGAGGAATGTTCAAGTTTTGCCGTGAGAAGCAAGTGAAATCACCTTGAGGGGGGTGAATAGGTGATAATGCTAATCTAGAAACTAAATGCGGAATTACAAACTAATTGCACAAACACTTAATGCAACCAACAAGTGTAGCCAAATTCCCCGTGAACGGCTCTGGACTAACTCCTCTTGATTCCTCTGAATAAGAGTTGAGGTGCTATGTAAAGCTCTCGTGGTTAGGCACAAGTGAGGCACACACAATCAATCCAGGCATATAATGAATAGCAATATGAATCAATGTAAGGATAACACAAGCATACAAGATATGAATGATATGAATGATGCTATGCACAAATAAAAGAGAGAGTTAAGAGACAATGGATCAAACGCAAACACAAAGATATGTTCCGAGGTTCGAGCCCCTAGCTCTACGTCTCCGCCTTCACCGAGAAGGATTTCTAATCCACTAGGAGTACCGAACTCCTCTCTCAACCTTACAAATGCCACTGAGGCAATACAAACACAATCCATCTCACAAAGAGGGATAGGCCCTTAGCCAAACAACCACAATCACCTTTACCGAAGAGGGATACAAAACCAATCCAACTCCACCTCACCAAGATGGAGCAAATCACCACTCCAATCAACCTCTATCAAAGAGGGATACAACAAAACAAGGAGGGTACAACAAGTGGTGTATCTCAACCGCAAACCAAATCCTTTTTCCCACAAACAAAAGACCCTAAATAGATAGGATAGAAGATATAGCTCAAGTGTAGAAAAAAAAGTGTATTGATCAAAGAAATTCTCTTGGGAAAACTCAAAAATAGATATAGAAATTTTAGATCAAAACTAATTCCCAAAACCCTAATTTCTTTGAAATAAACAAAACACTTAAAACAAATAAGATTGATCTTTTTGGTACAAAAACACTTTTGAAAACTTGTTTAAAACGCTAAAGAAACTCTGAAATTTTTGCTCTTAAAATCTTAATCAAAAACACAAACCAATGGGGTATTTATAGCCCCAAAATAAAACTAGCCGTTAGGCTGAAATCTCAACCTGAGACGGCTGGCGGTCGACCGCCTGGTCGACCGCCAACGGTCATATTTTTTACCGTTAGGAACCCGGTCGACCGTCCGGTCAACCACCCAAAAACAGAGAGCAAAGCTCTCTGGCCGGTCGACCGAGCCCTGTGCCTGGCCAACGTGTACAGGTCTGTGCATGTCGGTTGACCGACTGGTCGACCGACTCTGGAACCCGTCGACGGACCGGTCCACCGCCAGAGCCTGGCGGCAACAATTTGGGTCAGAAAAACTGGTTTAAAAATATTCTAATAAATCCTATAAATATTCTAAAATTCCACAAAAATACTTTTATTATTTTATTTTGAAATACAAACATGTGATAAAAATTTCATCACAAATATCAAACATTTTGAATCATTTTTGTATCTTATAAATTTTATCACCCAAAAACTGTATTTTACCAAACTTGGATTTTTCAATAGGAAATCTGATTTTTCCTAAAACTCATGAATAGACATATCAAAATAAGTTTGTCTAAGATATGAAGCATGTATGTATATAGAACACATCTAATATACATAAAAACCATTTAAACTTGTTTGATCTAAAGTATTCATGAAAACCAATATCCGTAAAACGTGTGTGTATAGTGAACTTGAGCATATCAACTATCTAATCTTTACAAATAGATCTAAACACACTAAACTATGGATACATAAGTCTTCTTGATGATCTTCCATCCTCAAGTAGACTCGATCCAAAACTCCGTGATCCACCGAGCGAGTGCTATGTATGATCTTGACGCTCGGGCTCAGAATCACCAAGTGAAAGCTTCCAAACTCCTTTTGTTGAAGCAATTACCAACTAATATCTTGATTAATGATCTTAAACTAAAATCACAAGATTATTAGTAAACATAACTACATGAGTTAATCATCATCAAAACTAGAGTGCAAGGCCTTTGGCCAACAATCTCCCCCTTTTTGATGATGACAAAACTCATGGAGTTATATATACATGGATTAAAGTTAAGCTTCAAAGAAACTCCCCGTTAACTCATGCATCACAATAAACAAAGAAATATGCAATGAAATACTAAACATGAATATGCATCAATCATGCATAAAACAAATAAATCTTCAAACAAAACAAAACATGCTCTAGATACCAATTGTAAATTGAAAATAAATTGTCAAAGCATGCTTTAGATACCAATTAATCAATTCAAACAAAACATGATTACAAAACATGCATACCAAATAGTTCTCCCCCTTTTTGTCAATCGTCAATAAAGAGGCAAAGTAAAAACAAATCAATAAATTTTCTCCCCCTTTTTGTTTAAAACAAAAAGATGTAAATAAGGGGTGACAATCAATTAAGATATCAATGTAAAAATATGTCAGAGTAGCATCTTGATACCAATTGAAGGTGAACATATAAACCAATGAAAGTAAATAAGGCATTGATACCAATTGTAAATATTTGTCATTTAGAACATATGATACGAAATGAAATTATAATATTCTACAAATTTTTAAATCATTTTCTAGCATAAAGTAAGGGAGTGGAAATCAATACCAATTGAAATAAGAAATGCAAGTTTTCTCCCCCTTTATGAAATACCAATTGAAATGATGCAAGAGCTTGTATTAGCATACCAATTGAAAACTAATCAATTGAAACAAGATATTCATTAAAAGTTCAAGCTTTGAATAAATAAATATATGTATGAAAATTATATACTAATCAAAATTGATACTATAGGAAATGGAAGCATACATACATACAAATATTTGAGTATACAAAAATGTCAATATTGATACTAATTGAAAGAATCCAATGATACCAATTGAAACAACAATAATATCAAGTGTATATCTCATATCTTACGAAGAATCCCGCAACTAGTTAAATGGAAAAACTTTTAAACTAGTATGAAATCCTTCAAGTAAGGAATAAAATAAAATATTTTTCATGAAATACATGTAAATCACATGGCACTAAACACTCAAAATCAATGAAGCACATATTATACTCATGAAAACACTCGAAATCAATGAAGCACATATTATACTCATGAAAACACGATCATGAGATACATTTAAATAAGGTGAGTATACAAGTGTTAAGTGAAACACATAATCACGAAAATATACAATTAAGCTCGATATTTCTTTAACATGAAAAACATGAAAAGCTAAATTTTCATTAAAAATAATTTATACTTCAAGGCATATGTATATTTTGACAACACAAGATGTATACATACATATCCCTAAACGCAATTGAGTCCATAATAAAGATTTGCATGAAAAGCAAATGACTCAAGGGGTATATATGTATATCTTAAGGTTTGGCAAAATAGACATATACATGAAGTGAAACATAAACACATGAAAACATGGATAAAATATGAATACAAGTCAAACGCATGAATCAAAACTAGACTATACCAGCACATCTAATGGGTACAAATAAGCATTCAAGCACAAACATATATAAATTTTAGTTGTGGCACACTATATGTACAAGTATAAAGCCTAGTCTTAATGAAAACTAACATTTAAACATATATTCAACACTTAAAGCATAAAAATGATCATTATGTAAATCACATGTTATTAGAACTATGATATACATGATAGCTAAATAATATGCGAGAACACAAAAATAATGATCCATATTAAACATGGGTGTCTCAAAGGTTATACATGCATTGTCAAAGATCTAATAATCATGGCATTTTTATAATAATCTATAAATATCAAAACATGCTATAAATAATGAACTTGAAAAACATACAATTATAAAAAGGAGTTAGAGATCGATACCAAAACCGATGAAGGCACCTCTCTAGTTCTCCAAACCATGGTGGTCTTCGCACCAAACTTCCCTTGAAAGTGATGCATCCACATAATTCTCATGAAGCTCGAAACGCATCCACCTCAAGGCATCATAACTCTCACGTCATGCGAGAGCCCACACCTACATCAAATACAATAGGGGTGGTCTTTGGTACCCATACTCTTTTGGGTCTATGGGGGTTAGTACCTTTCCTAACCCAAACAAATTTAGTTGCTAAATTTTCATCATGCATACGATCAAAACAAAATTTAGCAAGGTAGCCCTTTCGTCCACAATGTGTACAAGTGTACACATGAGCATACATGGTGTGAGGGGTGTGTATGTGAGGAGCATGTGTATGCCATGAGGGTATACATGTAAAGATGGAACTTGTTTCTTTCGAAACAAAGATTCCAAACGTGTATGACTAGAAACACAATGGCTCAAAGTGGAGCCCAAACAATCCATATTCTTCTTTAGCATAGATATATCATTTTCAATTAAAGAAGTGTGGCATGCTATAGATGAACTAGATGAATCTATCCTAGCATGGCAAACATGTGTATCAATATTATTTTGTAAAGAATTATTTTTCTTTAAACAAACATCGAATTTATTTCAAATAGAAATTATTTTTTTTTCAAAGCAACATTCTCTTTTAAAACAAAATCAAGTTTCAAAGACAAGTTTTCATTTTTCTTTAAAATTATTTCACACTCATTTTTATTTTTCAAAAATTCATTTTCTTTTAGTGCAAGTCAAGTTGAGATTTCAATGAATCCCTCTCATTTGAAATCTCCTCTTTCTCTTGCAAAATCATATCAAGTCTAGAAAGTAAATTTTTATTTTCATTGTTAACTCCTAGACTTTTCTTTTTCAACAAATTATATTTTTCTATTAATTTTTCACAAACTATAGAAAGTTCTTCATTCAAAGCATTTGGATCCATATAATCATCACTTGAAGAACTAGTATCATTACAATCTAGTTGGGATTCCGAATGTACCTCATGGGAGTCATTCCCTTGGACCATGAAGCATTGTGACTCGGATTCTCCACTAGATTTCTCCTCTTGTTGGATTGGCAATAGAAGCTTGGAGGTGGAGGTGGTCAACTTGTTCCACACTACAAAAGCGGAATCAAGATTAGAAACAAGCATAAGATAATCGTTGTTAAGCGTGCTTCTAATAGACTCTAGGGCTAGTGCATTGGCCCCTATATGATTGCGGTCATCAAGATAGCATTTCTTGGTAGCGGCAAGGAAAACATGCAATCCTAGGGTTTTCAAATACATGGACATCCTAAATTTCTATATCTCAATGTTGGACACATTGAACATGGGAGGTGACAAGCAATCCATGAGTGTGTGCAAACAAATATACGTGTGCAAAATGCAAATGAAAGATTAGCAAACCAAGATCTCACTCCTAGGTGGTTAAACCAAATATCAGGAGCAGAGGCTCTGATACCAATTGAAATCACCTAGAGGGGGGTGAATAGGTGATAATGCTAATCTAGAAACTAAATGCGAAATTACAAACTAATTGGACAAACACTTAATGCAACCAACGAGTGTAGCCGAATTTCCCGTGAAGGGCTCTGGACTAACTCCTCTTGATTCCTCCGAATAAGAGTTGAGGTGCTATATAAAGCTCTCGTGGTTAGGCACAAGTGAGGCACACACAATCAATCCAAGCATATAATGAATAGCAATATGAATCAATGCAAGGATAACACAAGCATACAAGATATGAATGATGCTATGCACAAATAAAAGAGAGAGGGTTAAGAGACAATAGATCAAACGCAAACACAAAGATATGTTCCAAGGTTCGAGCCCCTAACTCTACGTCCGCCATCACCGAGAAGGATTTCTAATCCACTAGGAGTACCGAACTCCTCTCTCAATCTTACAAATGTCACCGAGGCAATACAAACACAATCCACCTCACAAAGAGGGATAGGCCCTTAGCTAAACAACCACAATCACCTCTACCGAAGAGGGATACAAAACCAATCCAACTACACATCACCAAGAGGGAGCAAATCACCACTCCAATCAACCTCTATCAAAGAGGGATACAACAAAATAAGGAGGGTACAACAAGTGGTGTATCTCAACCGCAAACCAAATCCTTTTTCCCACAAACAAAAGATCCTAAATAGATAGGATAGAAGATATAGCTCAAGTGTGGAAAAACAAAGTGTATTGATCAAAGAAATCCTCTTGGGAAAACTCAAAAATAGATATAGAAATTTTAGATCAAAACTAATTCCCAAAACCCTAATTTCTTTGAAATAAACAAAACACTTAAAACAAATAAGATTGATCTTTTTGGCACAAAAACACTTTGAAAACTTGTTTAAAACATTAAAGAAACTCTGAAATTTTTGCTCTTAAAGTCTTAACCAAAAACACAAACCAATGGGGTATTTATAGCCCTAAAACAAAACTAGCTATTAGGCTAAATCTCAGCCTGAGACGGCTAGCGGTCGACCGGGCAACGGTCATATTTTTGACCGCTGGAGGAGCCCGGACGACCTCCCAAAAACAGAGAGCAAAGCTCTCGGCCGGTCGATTGATCAGTCGACCGAGCCCTGTGCCTGGCCAACGTGCACAGGTCTGTGCGCGTCAATCGACCGGCCGATCGACCGACTCTGGAACCCGGTCGACCGGACCGGTCGACCACCAGAGCCTGGCAGGCAACAATTTGGGTCAGAAAAACTGGTTTAAAAATATTCTAATAAATCCTATAAATATTCTAAAATTCCACAAAAATACTTTTATTATTTTATATTGAAATACAAACATGTGATAAAAATTTCATCACAAATATCAAACATTTTGAATCATTTTTGTATCTTATAAATTTTATCACAAACCAAAAACTGTATTTTACCAAACTTAGATTTTTCAATAGGAAATCTGATTTTTCCTAAAACTCATGAATAGACATATCAAAATAAGTTTGTCTAAGATATGAAGCATGTATGTATATAGAACACATTTAATATACATAAAAACCATTTAAACTTTGTTTGATCTAAACTATTCATGAAAACCAATATCCGTAAAACGTGTGTGTAAAGTGAACTTGAGCATATCAACTATCTAATCTTTACAAATGGATCTAAACACACTAAATTATGGATACCTAAGTCTTCTTGACGATCTTACATCTTCAAGTAACTCGATCTAAAACTCTGTGATCCACCGAGCGAGTGCTATGTATGATCTTGACGCTCGGGCTCAGAATCACCAAGTGAAAGCTTCCAAACTCCTTTTGTTGAAGCAATCACCAACTAATATCTTGATTAGTGACCTGAAACTAAAATCACAAGATTATTAGTAAACATAACTACATGAGTTAATCATCATCAAAACTAGAGTGGAAGGCCTTTAGGCCAACAGCAAGGTGATTGGAGAAACTTTCATTTGATCTACCATGTGAAAAGTTCTTAAACACAAGATTTGTAATTGCTTATGATCCATTGAGGTTATGTCTTCAAGAAGTTAGAAGTTAATAGGAGCAATTAGTAGAAGGTTAGCCATACACCTTTTCCATCTCTAAAAATACAAAACACTTTTCCAACACCAAAATATTTCAAACCATCTCTACAATCTTTCTTGTTTTTCTTTCAATTCATTCTTTAAACAAAAAAACATCTTTTTTACGAACAAAGAAGACCACACTTCAAGATTTTATCGCCCCCTTTCTTGTGGATACGACCCATATAGCCACTTTGCTATCACGGTAGAATCGCTAAAGCTGTAACATCCACCATCACCCTTTTACTTCTTCTTGTGCATGCTTTTTGGCGATCACTTCCCAACCTTATCTTGTTTCTAGGACAAATCCTTAAATTAATTTAGTGCGATGTGTATATGTATATGAAAATTAACAATTAAGCAATGTAAACAATTCAAAGTGTTCCTAAACTACATGCTATGTACATGTACCTTTGCTCCAGCACTCTTGAATAGTAATGTAAAATGTAAATGAATTAGAGATGTGCATAAATGCAAGTATAAACTATTTTTAATATTTACAAACAACCACTTTACTATTGAATTAAATACAGCGTGCAAAATAAATTAATAAGGAAATCTAGTATATGCAGAAGCTATATTTTGCAGTGTGAAAGCACCTGCAAAAAGATTAATTAATAGTCCACCACAAATGCTGTGGAAACACGAGTTTTTCTTGGTTTACGCAACACAATTGTGGGCTCTGATGCTTTGCCTTCTTGGGCATAGGCACAGAGTAGCAACATGTCAACTGCAGCTCTTCGATTCCTAAATTCAGCCCTTGCACACAAAAACAAAGAAGAAAAGGTTAAATTTTTTAAGTAAATCAAAAAAAACTTACCGTCCCTCCCTGGCAAAGACGTCATAATTTTTATTGAGTTTAAACCTACACACTGAAAATGATAGTTTAGAAATTAAGAGTGGAATATGCAAGTTCTCAATACTCTACTATACTGAGTGGCTATTGATTAGTCTCTCAAAACTGCATATTTCATACCACATCTTCAATTTATTTCATATTAAATTCTGCTAATAAACACCTCTCTTGCATGTTTCTAGGTCCATGGTGTGCAATGAAGAATAAGACCCTAAATCACCATTTAATGGGTGATTAAAGGCCTATAGTATAGCCATTGACTTTGGAGAGCTGATTCATCAAAATTATTGGCTCAAAACTAGAAACCGGAACCTGCAACTGACAGGGGATAGACGGGACAGCGCGCGGCAGAAAGCGCCGTGCGCGCGGCTCTAAAAGAGCCGTGAAAACATGGCTATGGCCACGTTTCACGGCCATATGGGTGTGGCGGCGCCCGTACTTTGGGCCAGGGTTTTCCCCTAACTTCCCTTTCCCCTGGTGCCTATAAATACCCCTTGGGGTTTTTCAGAGAGGAGATATGTAATGTTTTAGGGTAGTTTCATCTTCATTTTGTAGTTTAGGGTAGTTTAGGTCAGTGTTCTTCTTTTTCCTCCTTTGTATTTTTTATTTCTTATAGATCTTGTAATAAGAGAGAGGGGTACATGGTTGGGAAGTAAGAGTGCTTGTAATAGAAGGCGACAATCTATGAAAGGTGCTCCCTTAACATAGCTTTATTTTTTTCTCTAACTTCTTTTGCATGTTTAGCTAATCTTTTCTCTAATGGCAACTAACCACTAACTAGTCTAACTTCTTATTTGATAATCCACATGAATCTAATAGCCTCTACTTGGCTTTAATCTTGCAAGAGCCAATGATGGTTCATGATGATGGTTTCTAATACTCTAACATCTAACTCTCTAGCAAGCTAATATTACTTTATTCCATACTTGCTCTTGTTTAGTTTTGATGGTTATTATTTTAAAAACACATTTTGAAAGAGAAAATATTTGAAATATTATTGTAAGAATTAAGTATCTATAAGTTATGAGAAAATCAAATTTTTCATTCCTAAACTTAGTCTCTATTCAAGAATTTGTTATCAATCAAAGTAAGCAATCAAATTGTACTTCTCATCTAGTCTATTACTTTACCCTAAGTTATATGCACCTTTGTGACTGTAAAATTTTCACTAAGGGTTATTTAATTCTAACTTTTATGCCTTATTATTTTTTCTCTTTTATTTTTTTATTTTTTGGTGATATTATTCCTTAGTTTTATTAGGCTTCCTAATCTGCCCATGTAACGAGCCTTTAATCGGTGACTCCCAAACCAAACAGTCTTAGGGCACCGAGTGAGAAAACACGCCAAGGACTTGAGGACTCGAGTGAACAAGGCCACAAAACTAAGGATTTTATTATATAAACCGCGTTTAGGCGTTAATACTTAAGCTTTATGAGGCATAAATACCCAGCTTAATCAGAGAATTTTTATTTATATATTTTTTCTTTTTCTTTTTCTTTTTCTTTTTTTTAATGAGGCATAAGAATCTTTATTTTTGAACCCTAAGTATGTAAGTGCATAAAGCAAGCATATATCATTAAGGTAAAAATCAAGACTAAATTACTTTTCCAAATTTTCTTCCTAACCTTGGAAATCAAACAAATAATTTTATTTTGACTAAGTATAAGAAATTCTAATTATGATTCTCCTATTCCTTAAAATTGACTTAATTTCTAACAAAAAATATGTCAAAATATTGTTTCTATTTTCAAAAAGTTTTTAAAAGTAAAGAAAATGTTAAAAAAATTAAAAAAAAACCTAAGTGATGTTAGAACCCCCCACACCTATCTCATGCATTGTCTTCAATGTATGAATTAATGTATAGAAGCATGAAAAAGAAGGGAAGGAAAATATTTCCTTATGGTGAGAGTTCCGGTGGTGGTCTGATTGGGTCAAGCGTTGCTACCCAATCAAGATAATGTGGTGGTTCACGGAACCCATCTTTATTGACCTCTTTTTCATTTACATATTTGCAGTCCCCAATATGAATAGGATCATGAAAGATCCTATCTTGAAACTTGTTCTCTGTACATGACCTGTCTTGAAAAATCATCACGGAGTCATTATGGTCTATACTTATGTCCAACAAAAGAATGTGACTTGGTGGAATGGTTGAGTTGAACTCAAGAATGATAGGTTCAGGAACCAATACTAACTCAAAATAATTAACTTTGGGTTTGAGAGCTAGTTTTGGTTCAAGAGTTGAGTCCAAGTCTAATAATTGAAATTCACATTCTTTTCCCATTAATGGAATGTGACTATTCAAAATTGGTGATTTTTTTCTAGATTTATGTGTACGGGAAATTGGTCCAAAATGGGTAGAGTACCAGAGTCAATATAGATTCGAAGCTGGAAACTGAATCACAAAGTTGGGGATCAGGTTCACATTCATAATCATGTTCAATCTCATTAAAATGAAAACTTGCCAATTCGTCATTGGTTGATATTGGTCAAGTTCAAGGTTTTGTGGTGAAATTGAATCTTGGTCAAAGTCTTCAAGATACCTGATTCTTGGTTTTCCTCAATATGGCTATAAGTGTCTAGAATATTCAAAGATTGGGTAGAGAGAGTTTTCTTATTCTTATGCATTTGTTTCAATTTACTAAGTCTTGCTTCTATGCATTTGTTTCAATTTACTAAGTCTTGCTTCCATCCTCTTTCCCAGTCAATTGATTCTTCTAATGGTCATTCGGGAGAAGGAGTATATGAAGCTAAATGTTGGTAAGGTGGTGTACAATATGACTCAGGGGAGTCGTATCCCCACTGTAAGAAGTAGTGATGATTATTCCAGCACTATTCATAGTATTGAGACTGGGGTATGTATTGATTCGGATAAGAACAATCGGCACACTAGGTTGGTTAAAGTTATGATATGTTGGGTCATGGTTAACATGGATTACCATTAAAATTGGAAAATTTGTTGTTATAAGCCATATCACACAAGAAAAGTCAAACACAAACAAAGAAAAACAAACAAATAAGCAAACAAATAAAAAGAAAAAAATCTAACCTAAGTTAGGGTAACCTTAGACCTGGATGAGTCCTAACTGGTTAGACTGCCCACGGGGGTATACTGCTGAATCTGACCACAAGTTAATCAGTCGGGTAGGGGCAAGATCAGTGGGAGATATCCGTGCCTAAGCAACGGGCCCAATTATACCAAACCACCAACCTTCAGGGTTTTGGCCCCTCAATCCCCAACCTTAGACACCAATTTGGCAAGAGTCAAATTGAAATCAACTTCCCTCTTAGGTTAGTCTCCTATATGAGTTCGAGATGTCCCTAGGGCAACGTCTACTCAGTTTTAGTTAGACTTGTATTAGTAAGTGAGGAGATTATTTGTGGCTAAGGGAGGGTAATGACTTCCCCACCTTATCTTGTTTATAGGACAAGCCCTTAAGATTGATTGTACAAAGTGTGCAAGATATAGAAAAATAACATTCACAAGCAAATATCACCCAAGAATGATTCTTAAACTATATGCTATGCATAGATACCTTTTACTCCAACACTCTTCAACAGTAATGTAAAATGTAAACGGATTGACACGTGCCTAAATGCAAAGTCTAAACCATTTTTAGCATTTAACAAACATCATTTTACTGTTGAGGTTAGAAAATTTGTACAGTGAGACAAATAAAGAAATAAATAGTTACAGAATTTTAACTTTACAATTCAGCCAACCTACAAAAATACAGGCTAGTACTTCACTCAGTTTGCCACTGAAATGTAGCAAATCTGAGGGCTACTGGGCTCTGCTTTCTTGAGCAGAGTCCAGAGCCACTTATATGTCTACTGCAGTCAAAAATTTTCTTGTTGTTAAACCTGTACACCAAGAATAAAGAAAAAAGTTAACCAAAAATGTAAACCTAAAAAGAAAATTACTTACCGTCCCTCCCCGATAACAGCGCCAAAATTTTATTGAGGTTTTACCTGCACACAAAAATACAATATTTTAGAACTTAGAGTAGAATGCAAGTACTCAATACTACCGCTATAGAATGGCCATGCGGGTCGTGATCCACAAGGAGGGACTAGCGATGGAAGCTTTTTTAGTAAGTTCTCTTTTAAGTTACATTCAATGGTTAAATATCTTCTTTTAGTTCTTTAAAAGAAAAGGAAAAATAAAGTTAAGTTAAGAAGAAAGTGGTAGATTGAGAAGGTAGAGAAAGTAGAAAATAAATATATACAAAGAAATTGAAAAGAGTGATAAAAGAGTTGGGTGTTGATGATGTTGGTGATCTAAACTAAAGAATTAAAAGAAAGAAAACTAAAACCTAAAAACTTACTTACCTCTTCAGCACCTTTTTACCATTGACCTGTGTCAATGATGTACCTTTGTTTGAAGGTGAGCGAATTATGATAAATAGGATCTTCCCTATTCTAGATTTACATTATAAATGAAGGGGCAAGCTACACTATCATAGAAATGAATATCCATCACCATAAGCCATCAACGACACTTGCAAGGGCAAGGCAACTTCGAGGCTATCAGATTCATTTGGTTTCACAAACACATAAGAGGGAAGCAAATGAAAATAAGAATAGAAAGAAAAGAAAACTTTGATTCGATTCAAATAACAATGAAAGAAAAGATTACTTACATCAGTGTCACCCTCAGTACAAGCTTGTTCTCATTCCTCCATGAAAGTCTCCTCTCCTCTCAGTTATATAAAGAAAATAAAATTACATAAAAGAAAACTAAAAACATAAGTTACAAAGTACAGTATAGCCTAAATTCTAATCTCTTCTTGGTTGTTCCCTCTAGTCTCTGAAAAACCCAGTATTTATAGGAAAAACCCAAGTGGGAGGAGTGTACGAAGATAGGGCAGCAAGCGTTCCCAACAGAATCAAAACAGCCACGAAAATGAGGCTTTGGCCGTGTTTTCGCGGCCTTGGTGTGGCTAGGTGGCCACACCTAGGGGGTACAGCTCTTGGTTTTGATGATTTCCCTTTATCTGGTCCTAGATTTCCCGTTTCAGCTCCTGAATTTGACGAAACAACCTTTGATCTTTGGTTTTAACTAATTGATTTGTAGAGATTTATTTTAACTGGTTTTCAACCGATCTAATTTGTCCTAATTTTCTGATTTTAAATTAATTCTCAATTAAATTAGAACTTTGATGGGTTTTTGGGCTCGTTTCTCTTCCCTCTCGTTTAGTAATTAGCATGCATATAATTTAGAGGATTAAAAATAGAGTTATTATATAATAAGTATCAGAATGTGACAATGAATGTGTAATATCAATGAACGATCTGTCAACTATGTGAGTAAGGCTTTAATTGACGCTCAAACAAGATACACAAGGATTGAAAAATTAGTATTCGCTCTCTTTGTCACCACGAGGAATTGAACCACTACTTTCAGTCCTTCCCCATCATCGTGCTGATAGAGTACCCATTGAGAACTATTATGGAGAATCTCGAGGTTAATGGCAGAATCGTGATGTAGGTTACGGAGATCAAACCCCTTGTAGTAATCTTCAAACCAAGGACAACAATCAAAGGGCAAATCTTGGCAGACTTCATCATTGAGTTCATACTAGTATCTCCATCATAGAGTAACATCTTGAAGGGATGGATCCTGAATATAGATGGAGCATCAAATGGCAAAGGGTTTCCCTATTAGGATAGTCCTCACTATCCCAGAAGGATCCATCATTGAGTAGTTTTTGTCTCTTGGGTTCTGAGCCACCAGCAACAAGGTTGAATATGAAGCAGTCATTGGCCTCAAGATGGTGACTACCCTCGGAGTCGTGTAGCTTGAAGTTTGTTGCGATTCACTACTCAAAATGAGTCAAATCAATAGGGAATATGCGGCCAAAGATGATCGGATGGCCGCGTACTTGAAGATTGTCTCAACAATATGTGTCGGGCCCTCGCCCTAATGACAATTCGGAGAACCATCGAAATCAAAAGCCCTAAAATTTTGTTTGATGAAAATGAATTGAATGCATGAAGAAATAGATAAATGTTTTACATTATACTCTAAAGAAATGTTCTTTTGATTTAAACAAGATTGATTCTTTGTTTTCAAAGAGAAAAACTCAAGGGAAACATTTACCACAAGCACAATACACCAAGCATGTACATAACACACTGTAAGCTGTCTAAAAATCATTAAAAGATAAGTCATCAAAAAGCAGAACTCCAAACGCAGGGCTCGTCGCAGCAGCACTGCAGCACCAAGCGCGGGTCGAAACTTGCGTCTCAGCAGCACTGCAGCACCAAGGCGTGAGGGTCGAAACCCGCGTCTCAGCAGCACTGCAACACCAAGGCATGAGGGTCAAAACTCGCGTCTTAGTTATAACTTCCCTCGTTATGAGGTCAATCACTGCCCACATAATAAGGAAGTTAACCCCTATTGTGGAGTATTTTTAGGGGGCACATTCACCTCTAAAATCTCTATAAATAGCCCCGCTTGCTGTTGAAAAGGGGAAAGAGAGAGGATTCTGGGGAGAAGAACTTAACTTGTGAGTTTTCACAGAAAAGGAAAGAGAGTTCAACTCTTCAAGCAACTTGCTGCGTACAAGCCAATCTTTGCTTATAATCTCTTTGAGATTCGACGGGAGAAATAAAATTCCTTGTAAAATTTCCTTGAATCAAATGAAAGGTTACAATGGATTTACACTCCGATTATAAGAGAGGGAAGATGTTGAGACTTGAATCTCCTCTTTGTTTAATGCTGGTTTCTTCAGGTGGCGATGGAAAGTGAATCTTGTTTTTCGTTGACCGGGTGAATGTCAAGAACTCTTGGGGATTTCTCTTTGGATGGCAGACGGAGTAAAACAGCTCCTGTCGACTAGGAATCTCAAAGAGATTATAAGCAAAGATTGGCTTGTACGCAACAAGTTGCTTGAAGAGTTGAACTCTCTTTCCTTTTCTGTGGAAGCTCACAAGTTAAGTTCTTCTCCCCATAATCCTCTCTCTTTCTCCCTTTTGAATAGCAAGCGGGGCTATTTATAGAGATTTTAGAGGTAAACGTGCCCCCTAAAAATACTCCACAAAGGGGTTAACTTCCTCATTATGTGGGCAGTGATTGACCCCATGACGAGGGAAGTTATAACTGAGACACGGGTTTCAACCCTCGCGCCTTGGTGCTGCAGTGCTGCTGAGACGCGGGTTTCGACCCTCGCGCCTTAGTAATGCAGTGCTGCTGCACGAGCCCTGCGTCTGGAGTTCTACTTTTTGATGACTTGTCTTTTAATGATTTTTAGACAGCCTACAGAACCCCCTTCAAAGTTTTCGATATTCCGCGATTGGCTCGGACGGATTTCGAAATACTTTGGATTCTAGCTGAATTCACCCTTCTCATGATTGGACTGACAATGCTCCGAGCTTGATCTTGTTTGGAGTATAGCCTTCGTGAGTGTACTGTAGAACTCTTTGAAGCCGCCAAAAATGATCGTGTTAAGTGTCTAGATACACAGTCTAAACCTCCTCGATGCTCTGGGTTTGTCGTTGGTGCACTTTAAATCAGGGGTGAACTGTCGTCTGCTTGTACTAGTGTACTATTAAACTAAATTGTAGAAATAGAGACTGGATGCCAATTCTGTAGATGCAGGGGTTTTACTGCTTTAAATACGCGCTTTCTGTAGGGATGCATCTTTTGGGACGAAGACGCGGCTGTTGCTCCATGAGGTAGATGCGACTTTGGCCTAGTTAAAAAGGTACGATTTTCGGAGGGGCGCGCCTTTTGGGATGAAGACGCAGCTTTCGCTCTGTGAAGCAGACGTGACTTTGGCCTAGTTGAAAAGATGCGACCGTCGGAGGGATGCGTCTTTTGGGATGAAGACGCAGCTGTTGAATGTGAATCCGTGTTGTAAGTGCGTTGCCACGTGTCCTGTAGAATTGAGGAGATATCTTCTTTTTGGCGCGCGAACTTCGCGCTGCATTTAATGCGCTTTCCACGCGTCAGGTAGAGATTAGGCATCGAGCCAAGCACCGCGTATCTCTGCGAATCACTGTGCCTATAAAAGGCAACAGTCTTTCAAGAGTCATCATTAGACTCTTCTTCTTCGTTTGAACCTCTTAGGGTTAAAAAACTCAAAGCCTTTTTTGTTCTTCTCGTTTCTTTCATCCCCAACACCGAATCCTCAGTCGTAATGACACCAAAGGCTAAGCATGCTGCTTCGCCTTCCAATGCCATCGTTCTTAAGACCCAAATGGGTGGTTCCTCCATACAGGAAACCCCTATTTCAGGTATTAAAAACCATCGGACCTGATTTTCGCCATTAAAGGGGTTTACAAAGTTTTTTTAGCTCTTAAATCCCTTTTGAATGTAAACCACCAACGCGGACTCATGCCCGTATTTGATCTTCAGGTGCGGTTCTTGAGTCGATAGACAAGACGCAAGTTTGATGACCTCTGCATGTTTTATCCGCTTGAGTCTGTACCAGTTTGTTAAACACAGGCCCATTGAGCCTTGCATTTTGGATCCAATACTTAGAATATTTCTAAGTGTGAGGGATGCAGACGCAGATTTCTTATGATTCTTGCGTCTTGTGAAATCTGACGCCGGTCTTAATGAATCTTGCGTCTGAGTCTGATACTTAGAAATTTTTTATAAGTCTTGGATTTTTGTAAAACGCGGGCTCCATGCTAGCCTCACGATCTTTGGATCTAGACGCAGATTTTGATGATCTTCAAGTCTGGGTCTATTTTTGTGTTCGAGTTGCAAACATTTAATCATTTTCTTTCAGATTTCTGATCGAATGTTATTCTCTTTTGCTGTGCGATATTCCTCCAACCCTCTATCCAAAAGTGTCACTTTGGTCATGTAGGCGGTGCTACCACCATCTGACCTTTGTGCTGTAGAAGACTGCTCCCATGACTACTGATAAGTCGAAGGAGCGAAAGAAGAAGATCTCTAAGGTTAGCATGAGGACCTTCTGGGAAATTATCACTGATGGAGTGTTCGAGACTGGTTCGCGCACTCTGTTAAAGAAACTTGTCTTCTTTTTTGGTGATGGCATTGACGAGGATAGTAGTGCCTTGCATGACGGCGATTACAAGTGGCTTCGCCAGATAGGGGATAGGAAATTCTTTCTTCCCAATATGGAGAGGATGTATCTTTTATCCTATCTCTAGCACATGTCTGTTCACCGTGCAATGGAATGGGATCTTACCCGATCTGCCTCTGGTGTCTCTCTCGGCATACTAGGCGCCAAAAAGTACACTCTGACGATCATGGGAAGGAGGTTTTTGGTTTATTTCTTGGATTGGTCAGACCTGAGTATCCAAGAGGGGAAACCCCTCGGCTCGACACTACCTTCATCAACCAGTTCATGAAGCTAAGGGGTGATTTTCCCGTTGACTTCCGCCCGCTCGGGTGTGTTTATTCTTCTGACAGATCCTGGTGGGGCAAGATGGTGGGATTTGTCCTTGCCGAACTCGGAGCTTTGTTGGAACAGGTGGGGATGTATCATGCGGTTAAGGCTGTGCAGTATAGCATCCCACAAAGTTCCCATAATTTCTATGGGATCCTGGAGCACTATAACCTTTGACGGGGACATTCTTCACCCCGGCCGGAGAGATGGGGCTCGCCCTTCATGAGCTATATGAAATTTCGGGGCTGGTTATGGGAGACGCCCCTTATGAAGAATATGTTCCAACTTCTGAAGAGCTTCATCTCTTTAAGAATGAGTGCCCTCAGATATACGAGACCTACTGGGAAGTGTTGTGTCACTTCCATGTTGCGATCAAATAACCTCCTGGAGGACCAGGGGTGTTGATAGGTAGTGAAAAATGCATAATTGTCATCATATATGCCATCACATTTGCACATTTATTCATATTATAATGCACATTTATTAATATTTCATTATTTAATGTGTGAAGGCCTCGAAATATTATTTTAATAAGAAATAAAGCTTAAAGAGCCCAAAAGCCCAGATCCAAGCCCATGTTTGAAGCCCAGGTGAAAAAGCGCAATTACGAGAAGTCAAAATGCAAATACAAGGGCTAAAAATTGCAAATATCAGAGATAAGGGAAGGATAGACTTCTATCCAACCCTAAACACTTGCAGGATGAGGATAAAAGCCCAAGATAAGAAGAAATTTCGTGGAAAGAAGATTTGAAGAAATCTGGATTAAGGGTAACTTGATAACTAAGTTATCTCGAAAATCCAGATTAAAAGGCCAGGATGTAGATTCCAGAAGCAGGCGCCCAAATGGACGGACCAGGAGAGGCCACGCGCCAAAGCGCGTGGCCAGACTTCACCAAATTGCCGCAAACGCGCGGCAAATCCCAGGATTCCGCGGCAGTTTGGATGATCCAGACTACCAGATTTCGTCTGTGATCTTATCCGGGACTCTATCACCTACTGCACTATAAATATCCCCTGCAGTGCAACGTACAGGGCATCCAGAGACACTAGGGTTTTCTTTAGCTATTTTTCTAAATTTCTGCACAAGTTGTAATTTTCATTCTATGTACGTTGTGGAGAAGGAGACGATTGTGTAACCAGAGGTTCATCTGAAATAAAGGTCACTCTTTTGTTCTCTTTTAATTTCTGCAACTTTACTTTATTCTTTTTGTTATCTCTCTGATTTTCAATCTGCGATCTCTTCTGGATTTCCTTTTTCTTTATTTTGCAATCTTTCTTATTAAATAAAAAAATAAAAAATATAAATAATTTGAAAAGAAAAAAAATAATGATGAAGAACTAATCCTCTTAGTGGTTTGCTGAGATTCTTAAAGCAACCCTAGTGCAATTAAAACTTGATCTGATTAATGAACATCTCTAGAAACCCTAGGTTTAAAGGCAACTAATTCTAGAAGATTAAATAAATACTTAAAATTCTTAATCTAGGTTGCATGTTAAAAGAACTTTTCATGACTTCAAACTTAAGAACTAGGACAGCTTAGATTTGAGATTAGTCTTCTACTAGGCTGTACCTAGATGTTAGGATGAACCATAGTTTGGTTTTTGAATAATGTAACTTAGTTAGAATTGTGTATTGATTTTTCTTGCTTGATTTATTTGTAATAACCTAGGGTGAATCATATCAATCTTAAGATGAAGATCAAGCTCTTTAACTTGCAATAGGGTTGTGGTAGAAAATCAGCAAAACCACATCTTTTACATCATACATATCAAGATCTAATCTATTCTCTCCTATTTTTGAAGATACAGAGGAATCGAGTTGAAAAGCTTGCATCGCATCCTTCCCTGAGGATCACGACCCGCTTGAGCCCTTGCTACAACGGATTCACATTGAGACTAAGAATTCTGAACTCTATTTCAATCTCTAAAATCTCAATCAAATTTTGGCGCCGTTGCCGGGGAAGGAACGGCACGATTTCCTCGTTCTAATCATTCTTTCTTTTCTGTTGCAGGTACAGAGAACAGGAAACAAAAACAGAGCAGCAGAAAGCACATATAGCTATCCAGTGCCTCTGCCCTCGAAGGCAGAGCACCTGGACCTACAACTTTGCCGCAGAAACGCGGTAAAAGCCGCGAATACGCAGCAATTGTAGTGGACTACTGATATATTTTTCTGCAGGTTGCTCTACAGTGCAAAAGTCTATTTTCTGCTGTGATATTATTTCTCTGTGATCACTCTGCAACTGCTAATTAATAACATTAACCCATTTGTTGAAAATAAAAAAAAAAAATTTTAGACTCTTGCATTTAGGGCACGTGTCTATTTACATTTTTTTTAATTCTGTTGAAGAGTGCTGGCGACAAGGTACGTTTGCATAGCATATAGATTAGGAAACACTCTTGGTTGTTTACTGCTTTCTTGAGTGATTACTTTTCTACCGCTTTACACGTACACTAATTCATCTTAAGGGCATAACCCATAAGCAAGATAAGGTGGGGATTTCATCACCCTTCCTTGGCCCACAAATCATATCCGTCACACTCACAACCCTAACCTTAAGTAAAATTTGACTAGACGTTGGCCCTAGGTTAACTCGGACTCAATAGGAGATTGACCGAAGGAGGAAAATTGTTCGAAATTAACTCTTGTCAAATCGGTGTCTAGGCAGGGGATTGAGGGCCGAAAGCCCGAAGAACGGTGGTTATTTAATTAAGGAACGTCTCTGACGGAAAACCTCCCACCGGTCTTGCCACCTACCTGGACGATTAGCTTATGGTTAACGTCGACAGTAGACCTCCTAAGGACAGTCTAAAGTTAGGAGTCGTCTAGGTCAAGGCTTACCTTAGATTAGGACTTTTGATTGTTTTTCTTTTTTTGATTGATTGGGTGAACTTGTTTGCTGATTGTGCATGACCGCTTGGTCGAGAGACCCGCTTACATCCAGGCTAACTAGAACTAGTTCACCACCCGAGCTCAAGCCCGACTCACACATGGCACAACCACAGTCACTCCAAGATAGGTTCTATCCTATTAGAACCTCTCTTCCTTCTTGCATCCAGCTCACTATCGAAAGTGTTGACCCATATGAACTCAAGCCATAATACATCAACACTCTTCTCAAATTTCATGGACTTGAATCTGAGGATGCATACTTCTTCATAAGGGAATTTGAAGAAGTATGTCAAATGATGAATATACCTAAGTTAGGAAACGATGCTATCAACTTATGTTTATCCCCTTTGCTTTAAAGGATTTAGCAAAGAAATGGCTCTACAGTCTAGAGGCCGGTTCAATATCTTCTTGGGATAATTTCATTAAGGCCTTCTTAAAGAAATTTTATCCCGTTCACAAGACTGCACTGATTAGGAAGAATATCCTCCAGTTTAAGCAAACAGCCAATGAACCTTTTTGGAAATACTTCGAGCGTTTTAAGGATCTCCTTGCCCAATGTCCTCACCATGGGATAGAGAAATGGCGACTTTGCCAAGTTCTCTATGATGGATTAGATTATTCTACTAAAACACTGTTAGAATCCATGTGTCAAGGAGGATTTCTGCAAAAGAATGAAGATGAAGGATGGATATTGTTTGAGGAATTAGCTGAAAAATCCATCCAATGGGACCCTACTCCTGAAAAATCTAGGACTAATGACCCTACTTCTTCTAAAGGAGGTATCCATTCCATTGAGGCCAACGTAGCAACCGATGCTAAGTTAGCTGCTGTTATGCGTAGACTAGAGGCTCTTGAAACTAAAGAGCCAGTCTCTATGAACCAAGTCAGCCCAACATCTTCGGCGGGCTGTACTTATTGTCAAGATATGAACCATGTGTTCGAAGAATGTCCTGTTTTCATCGCGCATCAAAGCTTGCCCGAACATATGAGTGCGGCCTTCACAAGGCCCGCCAACAATCCTTATGCACCCACCTACAATCCCGGTTGGAGAAACCATCCCAATTTTTCATGGGGCCCAAGCAACAATGATCAAGTGAGGCCCAATTCTCCAACAACTTTCAAAATCTGCCCTATCAACAAAATTTCCCTAGTCAAAATCCTCCACCGTCTTTCCAAAATTCACAAATGGAGACAAGACTTTCAAATTTGGAAAGAAAGGTGGATACCCTAGTCAAAAGCCAAGACACGCTGGCTCAAGTCCTAAGTAGGATAGAGCTCCAATTGAACCAGCAAGAGAGACAGAGGGGTACCCTACCGAGTCAACCATTGCCAAATCGTAGGAATCCTAGGCCAGCCAATGAGGCTCAAGACCCAAATCAGTGTCACATGGTTCATACACTCAGATCTGGGAAACAAGTTGATAATCAAGTATCTATGCCATCGGATCCATCTCAGCCATCCATTCCATCTAGCTCCACTTCCATTCCATCCAGTCCCAAGGAAACTGAAGCTGAAAAGTCAGCAGATCAGTTGCACCAGCCTATAGCCCCATTTCCAAATAGGCTTAGAAGCAACAACAATGCACATATGGAAAAATTATTAGAGGTGTTCAATCAAGTTAGGCTCAACATTCCACTTCTTGATGCAATCCAACAGGTCCCTAGCTATGCCAAATTCCTTAAGGACATGTGCACCAAGAAAAGAAAGACTAGTGTGCCTAAGAAGTTTTTCTAGCCACTAACATTAGTGAGCTATTGTCCAACCAGATCCCTATCAAGTATAAGGACCCTGGTTGCCCCACCATCTCTTGCACCATAGGTCGAGCCGAAATCAATCGAGCACTCCTCGATTTAGGAGCTAGCATCAATTTGCTCCCTTTCTCCGTATATCAACAACTTGGATTAGGTGAACTCAACCCGACCCAAGTTACTATTCAGTTGGCTGACCGCTCTATCAAAGTTCCAAAGGGAGAGCTCAATGACGTTCTCATAAGGGTTGGAGAATTCATTTACCCGGTCGATTTCATTGTCTTAGAGACACAACCTGTGTCTAATCCTAGGTCCTAAACTCCCGTTATCTTAGGAAGACCGTTCCTAGAAACCGCTAATGCAATTATAAATTGTAGAAACGGTTCCATGAGACTGACTTTTGGGGATATGACCAAGGAAGTCAATGTTTTCAACCTAGGTAAGCATCCCTACGATGTGACCGACCAACCCTTTGAGGTTAACTCCATTGAGAACATGACGAGTGAGCATAATGATGAGATCATATTTGAGTCAGAGGAAGAGGAAGAGTTAGAAACAAGTGATATCAGTCTTGATGAGATCGAATGGGAATCAAATCTGAGTTCTATAGAGATGGGAGATTCTAGCTTAACTCCTCCACCCATCGAGCCAACTCCTTCTTTGGAGTTAAAAGCCTTGCCCAAACATCTTAAGTACGCCTACCTAGGTGAACAAGAGACGTTACCGGTCATAGTTGCATCTAATTTGACCAATAGGCAAGAGGAGGACCTGCTGGCAACCCTGAGGAGACATAGGGAAGCCATTGGTTGGACTATGGCAGATATTAAGGGACTGAGCCCTACGATAATCCAGCATCGTATCCATCTAGAGGAAGGGGTTAGACCGAAGAGGGATCCACAGCGTAGGCTAAATCCACTCATGCAGGAGGCTGTACACGCCGAAATAGTAAAACTGTTAGATAATGGGATCATTTATCCCATTTCCGATAGCGAATGGGTTAGCCCAATGCATGTGGTCCCTAAGAAGTCTAGCTTTACTGTGATAGAGAACGACAAGCATGAGTTAGTGCAAACACGATTGCCTACCAAGGTAAGAGTATGCATAGACTACCGCAAGTTGAACGCAGCCACTAGGAAAGATCATTTCCCCTCCCTTTCATTGACCAAATGTTGGAAAGATTAGCAGGTCATGAGTATTACTGCTTTTTGGACGGTTATTCAGGGTATAACCAAATTCCTATAGCCCCAGAGGATCAAGAGAAGACAACGTTCACGTGTCCATTTGGGACATTTGCCTACCGACGAATGCCTTTCGGCCTAAGCAATGCCCCCGCCACATTCCAACGTTGTATGTTAAGCTTGTTTTCTGATATGGTCGAGCGTTTCCTAGAAATTTTCATGGACGACTTCTCTGTCTATTGAAATTCATTTGACCAGTGTCTCCATCACTTGGAGCTAGTGCTGAGTAGGTGCACCGAAAAGAACTTGACCCTCAATTGGGAAAAGTGTCACTTCATGGTGCAACATGGGATTGTCCTAGGTCACGAGATATCTAGGGAAGGGATTAAGGTAGACAAGGCCAAGGTGGAGATCATAGCGAAACTTTCACTTCCGCGATGCGTGAAGGACATTCGGTCTTTCTTAGGACACGCCGGATTTTATCGTAGGTTCATTAAGGACTTTAGCAAAATTGCTAGACCCCTTACAAACCTTCTAGCTAAGACGTGTCCTTCATCTTTGATGATAGGTGCCATACTGCATGGGAGAAATTGAAAATGGAACTTATCTCTGCTCCTATCATCTCACCTCCGGACTGGTCCAAGCCTTTTGAGATCATGTGCGATGCCTCAGATTTTGCGATAGGTGCTGTCTTAGGACAGCGTAAGGACAACAAGCAGCACGTGATCTATTATTCGAGTAGGACGCTCAATGACGCCCAAATGAACTATACTACAACCGAGAAGGAATTCTTGGCAGTAGTGTTCGCTTTGGAGAAATTCCGCCCATACCTACTTGGGATCAAGACCACGATTTTCACTGACCATTCTGCTCTTCGATACCTTATGCTTAAAAAAGATGCGAAGGCCCGACTCATTCGTTGGATCCTTCTCCTTCAAGAATTCGATCTCGAAATTCAAGATAAAAAAGGTGTCGAAAATATCGTAGCTGACCATCTCTCTCGTGTGCCAAACGCACCTTCTGACGAGCTGCCCATCAATAACAATTTTCCCGATGAGCAACTTCTAGCCATCTCTAAGGAGCCATGGTTTGCTGACATAGTAAATTACTTATTCACAAACCAAACACCACCTAGTTGGTCTAAACAGGATAGATACCGATTCTTGTCTCAAGTTCGGTATTACATGTGGGAAGATCCTTATCTTTTCAAATATTGTAGCGACCAAATCATTAGGAGATGTGTCCCCGACGAGGAGACTAGAAGCGTGCTAGCTTTTTGTCATGAGTTCGCTTGCGGTGGACATTTTGGTCCCCGCAAAACTGCCGAGAAAATTCTGCAAAGTGGCTTTTATTGGCCAACTGTGTTTAGAGACGCATTTGAGTATTGCAAAACTTGCACAAGATGTCAAATGATAGGAAGAATTTCCAAACGAAATATGATGCCCCTAAATCCCATTCTAGAAGTAGAACTTTTCGACGTATGGGGCATTGATTTTATGGGACCCTTCCCTAATTCGTTTGGGCACCAGTACATCTTGTTGGCCGTAGACTACGTGTCAAAGTGGGTAGAAGCTGTCCCTTGCAAGACAAATGACAACAAAGTTGTTATCAAATTCTTGAAAGATAATATCATCTCACGCTTTGGAATCCCTCGAGCCATCATTAGCGACAATGGCACACATTTTTGCAATAGAACTTTTGAAGCTCTTATGCGAAAATATGCCATTACTCACAAGTTGTCTACGCCCTACCATCCTCAAACTAGCGGGCAGGTAGAAGTTTCTAATAGGCAAGTCAAGCTCATTTTGGAGAAGACTGTGAATCAGAATAGGAAGGACTGGTCCACCAAACTGGTGGATGCCCTATGGGCATATAGGACTGCCTTTAAGACGATTCTAGGAATGTCTCCCTACAGACTGGTTTTTGGAAAGGCTTGCCACCTTCCTGTCGAGCTAGAACACCGGGCCCTTTGGGCAATTAAGCAGCTAAATTTCGATTTAGATAAGGCCGGTGAGTTTCGAAAATTACAAATTTCTGAACTAGAGGAGTTGAGGAATGATGCATACGAGAATGCAAAGATTGCGAAGGATAGAGTTAAGGTTTTTCACGATAAATTCATCACGAGAAAAACTTGTGTCCAAGGACAAAAAGTTTTACTCTACAACTCTAGACTTCATCTCTTTCCCGGCAAATTGAAGTCAAGATGGACAGGACCATTCATTGTTAAGACGGTTTTTCCACACGGAGCCATAGAGATCTACGATCCCAAAAATGGCAATGCATTCAAGGTAAATGGTCAACGTCTTAAAATCTTTTTGGAGTCTGTGCCGGAAGCTAATGCGGCGATGGGTCTTTTTGACCCACTGTATCGGTGATTATATCTTTCTGCCAGTTCATGCATCTATACATTTCATTCATACATTAGGGACAATGCATGAAACAAGTGTGGGGGAAGGGTATGTAATATATGAAAAAAATAAAAAATATACAATAAAAAAAAATTTAAAAAGGATAATACTTTGACTTATTTCTTTGAAAGAAATCTAAGTTAGTTTTAAGGATTAGGAAAATCATGATTAGGATTTCTAAAAACTTGGTCAAAATAAATAAATTGTTTAAATTTTAGGTATAGGAGGAGAAATTGAATAATTAGTTAGTCTTAATTTTTACCTTAATGAAATGTGCATTCCTAGTACATATCTAGGATTCTAAGACAAAGACCTTGTGCCTCATAAAATAAAAAATAAAAAAAAAATAATATCACCAATTGAGCTGGATACATGTGCCTCAAGAAGCATAAGTATTCATGCCTAAAGGTGAGTTCTAAAAAAAAAAATAAAGTCCTTAGTTTTGTGGCCTAGTTCATTCGAATTGAGTCCGCGGGGTGTTTTCTCACCTGGTGCCCTAAAGCCGACCGGTTTGGGAGCCACCGACTTTAAGTTCGCTACATGGGTGGATTAGAAAGCCTAAGAAAACTGAGAAATATTATACATGTATTAACACATCTAATAGTCAATTAGTTAAGTATGAGGGCCTCAAGAAGCCTTGATACTTATACGAAAGAAAATGAGATGAGTTATACATGCCAAAAATATATATATATATATATATATATTAACACATCTAATAGTCAATTAGTTAGGTATGAGGGCCTCAAGAAGCCTTGATACTTACACGAAAGAAAATTAGATGATGTTATAAAAATAATAAGAGGCATGAGAGTCCAAGTTAAGGATTGTTAGTAAAAAACATAAGGATGCATATGACTTTTGGTAACGAAAAAGACTATATTAGAAATTCAATTTTAATCCTTACCTAAAATGAATAACAATTGACTTTATAAAGACTAGGTTTGAAGAATGAATAAAAATGAGGATCCTAAAACTTATAGACTACTTAGTCTCTCCAATATAAGTCAAATATTTTCCTTTTTATGGATTTTGTCGGTGTAATCCGCTGAAAACCCTCACGAGACAACACTCGTCCTCTAGGGTAACCTAGGGGTTTAACGGCTTGTTGCACATGCTAAGTGCAACCGTGATTCCTACGAAAGTGAGTTAGCTAGGTTAGATTTCTCTCTTTCTTTTTGATTTTTACTCGAGGACGAGCAAAAAGATAAGTGTGGGGGTGTGATAGGTAGTGAAAAATGCATAATTGTCATCATATATGCCATCACATTTGCACATTTATTCATATTATAATGCACATTTATTAATATTTCGTTATTTAATGTGTGCAGGCCTCGAAATATTATTTTAATAAGAAATAAAGCTTAAGAGCCCAAAAGCCCAGATCCAAGCCCATGTTGAAGCCCAGGTGAAAAAGCGCAATTACAAGAAGTCAAAATGCAAATACAAGGGCTAAAAATTGCAAATATCAGAGATAAGGGAAGGATAGACTTCTATCCAACCCTAAACACTTGCAAGATGAGGATAAAAGCCCAAGATAAGAAGAAATTTCGTGGAAAGAAGATTTGAAGAAATCTGGATTAAGGGTAACTTGATTACTAAGTTATCTCAAAAATCTAGATTAAAAGGCCAGGATGCAGATTCCAGAAGCAGGCGCCCAAATGGACGGACCAGGAGAGGCCACGCGCCAAAGCGCGTGGCCAGACTTCACCAAATTGCCGCAAACACGCGGCAAATCCCAAGATTCCGCGACAGTTTGGATGATCCAGACTATCAGATTTCGTCTGTGATCTTATCCGGGACTCTATCACCTACTGCACTATAAATATCCCCTGCAGTGCAACGTACAGGGCATCCAGAGACGACTAGGGTTTTCTTTAGCTATTTTTCTAAATTTCTGCACAAGTTGTAATTTTCATTCTATGTACGTTGTGGAGAAGGAGACGATTGTGTAACCAGAGGTTCATCTGAAATAAAGGTCACTCTTTTGTTCTCTTTTAATTTCTGCAACTTTACTATATTCTTTTTGTTATCTCTCTGATTTTCAATCTGCGATCTCTTCTGGATTTCCTTTTTCTTTATTTTGCAATCTTTCTTATTAAATAAAAAATAAAAAAAATATAATAATTTGAAAAGAAAAAAAATAATGATGAAGAACTAATCCTCTTAGTGGTTTGCTGAGATTCTTGAAGCAACCCTAGTGCAATTAAAACTTGATCTGATTAATGAACATCTCTAGAAACCCTAGGTTTAAGGCAACTAATTCTAGAAGATTAAATAAATACTTAAAATTCTTAATCTAGGTTGCATGTTAAAAGAACTTTTCATGACTTCAAACTTAAGAACTAGGACAGCTTAGATTTGAGATTAGTCTTCTACTAGGCTGTACCTAGATGTTAGGATGAACCATAGTTTGGTTTTTGAATAATGTAACTTAGTTAGAATTGTGTATTGATTTTTCTTGCTTGATTTATTTGTAATAACCTAGGGTGAATCATATCAATCTTAAGATGAAGATCAAGCTCTTTAACTTGCAATAGGGTTGTGGTAGAAAATCAGCAAAACCACATCTTTTACATCATACATATCAAGATCTAATCTATTCTCTCCTATTTTTGAAGATACAGAGGAATCGAGTCGAAAAGCTTGCATCGCATCCTTCCCTGAGGATCACGACCCGCTTGAGCCCTTGCTACAGCGGATTCACATTGAGACTAAGAATTTTGAACTCTATTTCAATCTCTAAAATCTCAATCAGGTGTCAAGCAGATGTCTTGGGCGAGCTACCTGTTTAATGGTATAACTGAGAAAGATCACTCAGTGACCATTCTGGCTTCTAGTACTAACGAAAAAATCACTGAGAGGATTGATGCCTCTGTGAGCTCTTACACCACGGAGTCGAATGAAGACACTTTCAAACCTGATACGGTTTTTGAAAGTTTTCATCATCAAGCCCGGGTCCCCATTTCTGACCGGGCGCTATTGGTGGGCTTTCTCATGCTGTGGCTGAAGCGCTGCGTAGTGCCGACACTGCCGCATGAAGTGATTGTCGCCGATGTGGTGTACCCGACAGTCTTGTTGGCCTATGGCAGGTCTATCGCCCTCATTCCAGTAATGGCAGCAGGAATTCAAAGTGGATTATGGGCTCTGGTTCAAAGCCTGTGCAAAGTGGAGACCATTGTCGACTCCAAAGGTAGAGACCAGAGGTTGATTCGGAGGGGGGGCCAAGAGTGAAGCCCCCAACCCCAGGATCGACCTTCCATACATGTACCTAATGGCTTGGTACGTTATGCACTGCCCTTCTCTGATGACGCCAGTTTCTCAATCCGAGGGGTTTGCCCCCTTTGTGCAGAGGCTGGAGAGCTTGAGCTGGTCCAACTACTATATGTTCTACGTTCAGAAATGTATTATGAACGTTTCGAACTACCAGCTCGACCGTTGCTTCCCCGAGATTACTGGTGCATCTTGCGGGGATAAATTTGCTGAATTTACGGGACTAGACGACTTCACAAGACTACAATCGGGAGTCTTCTGGTGGCTGATTAATATTCGGCCTGGGTATCTGCTCTTTCGGCAAGGGAACTCATGTACGATAGAGCCTTATATGCCGAACCGTTTTGCCTGACAATTCAGTTATGACCAACTGTATGTCGGTAACCCTAATGCCAAACTCTCCTTCAGTGGGAATTTGTTTGAAGGTGCTCGGGCCTGGTATTACAGCGTGGCTGGAGGGACAAAAGCTATTTTAGGTTGCCTCACAAAGCACCCAATTGCTACACGAGCCTCAGTTTCTTTACTTGGTATTCCCAGGCTAGCCAGATGCCTGATTTCTCAATAAATCACTCATGTATCAAGAGAATTAAAGCATCTTATAAGGAAAAATTGGTGTCCCACAAGCGCGTGCGAGGCATGAAAGAATACCAGGGAAGCTGAGAAAGAGGCAGGAGGGAGACGGGGGTGGAACCGGTAGCAGCAGTACCCAAGGAGCAGCCTGCTAAAAAGCGTTAACAGGCTGTGTCCAAACGTCCTCATGGCTCTACTTCCAAAAGTGAGCCTACTCCGAAGAAGGCCAAGAAAGACTTGGGGGCTGAAGCTTCAATGTCCGAAGCCGTCCCTTTTGGTGTTGAGGAACAGAGGGAGGAAGAGGAGAAGGAAGAAGAAATCCCCCTTCTTCGTCCTCGTAGACTACGCAGCGAGGGCCCCGTGATCTTAGAAGAAGGGGAGCTTGCAGATGAACCTACTACAACTGAAGAGGATGAACAAATCAAGGTTGACCTGGTAGGAAGGGATGATGTTGAGATTCCAGGGGTCTCAACTCAGCCAGGGTCTTCTTCAGTTCAAGAGAGGAGGGGTGAGGAGCAACAGCCTGGGTCTCCTACTGTATTGATGCCCGGCTCAGGGTAGTCGATCCCAGCCCTACTACTAGGGTACTTGGAGGTAAGGTCTTGATTGCCCAGGCCTCCTGCGTTGAACTATCGTATTCATCATCCGGAGAGCATGAATATTATTCTGGCGATGAAGTCAATTTTGGTGATGAACCCGCTCTTTCAGATCCGAGTAAATTCTCACATATTTTGGAGGAAGAGATACAGGGGTGTGACCCTGCGACGGTTTCGCCAATAGCAACAATTGCTACTGCTGAAGGTACTCTCGTTGTCTTTTTTTTTTATCTGGCTTCTCCTTTAACTAGGGAAAGGTTCTGACGTTTCCTTTTAACTTTGCGCTATAGGGCTGGCCGCTGACAGTGAGGCTGCAACTTCCTCTCATATCGAGGAAATGATATAAGAGTTGGCCCAGCAGGAGGATCTTGAGGTTCTTATTATCGAAATGCCTCAAGAGAGGGCAACTATCAAAGTTGGGGAGGCCTCCGCCCTACAAGATCTGCCCAAGAATTCATCATCTTCAGATCCTCAGCCTGGTAAGGGATATTGACACATTGAAAATTTCTTTCTTTTATTGTCATGTTTGATATTTTGGTGATTTGCAAAGACTGCTGGGTAGCTCCAGTAGAGAATCTTATGGCCAGCCTTAGGCAGAGGGTGGTACAGTTCAAACCTCGACCGAGAAACTCGACGTTGCCGGATTTGCTGTCACCTCAGTTACCGTGGAGGCTGCTACGATAATAACCGCCCTAGAAGTGTCGGTGGCCATCTCTGCTTTTGACGAACCTGTCATTGACATCCCTCCTGTGCAAGACGAACCGATTTTTGTCTCTCGTCCTATAATGGAAAGGGGATCCGGGAGTTCGTCAGCAGAGTTCTATCCAGCCAATGATATCATGGAAGAACTGGCACGTCAAATGGTGTAGCAGTTTTTGGCTTCCATGCGATCATGCATTGACCTCATCCTTTCTGGGGGCAGCTCTTTCGAGTTTGCCCGAATACTTCTCAAAAATCAGATTGGGAACATTGGTCATACTGGAGGTCCTTCGCAGGCTAGGGCATGCCTGATGCTGGTGGAGCAGCTGGGAAGTTACCTGCAAGAGCTCAAGTACCTAAAAAATGCTGGTTTAGTAGATGAGGCTCGGACAACTCTGAATAGGCTTCTTGCTGCTCAAGAACAAGAGCGAAAGGAGATGGAGGAACAAATATCTGAAGAGACCTTCCATCTCCAGCATTTCCAGGCTGACCACCAAAGGTTGATTGGCGATTCAAAGGAATCTGAAATCGTCATACAGAGCGCAGAGTAGGTTATTGTCACAGCTCGAGCTACCATAGCCAAGGCAGAAGCCTTGATTAAGATCAATGAGCAGAAGCTTGTCGCTGCTAGAAAGAAGCTGGAGGAGCTGGAGACTGCCAAGATACAGGCTGAGGAGAACCTTTCTGCTCATTCCTCCTGACTGGAGTCTCTTCAAGCACAGCTAGCCGTGAAGAAATTTTTGTCCGAGGATGAGTTGCGGGTCCCAGCTCTGATGGAGGTTGAGAAAGCACGTCAGCACGAGATGCATCATCTCAGAGAACAAATTCGTTCTTTGGCGAAGCAAGACTATTAGCGTCCCTTTTTTTGTCTAAAAAAAACTTACTTGTCTAGAGCGTCTGTATTACTTTTACCATTGTTGAACCAAATAATAAGAGATTCCAAAACTTTGCTCCATTTCAAGTTTTTTTTTGTTGTATATGAGAACTCAATTTTATAATTGCTGCTCTTGACTGTAGTCTTTAGTTGGCCATAGACTTAGGCTGAACTGAGTTTTTAAGCCAAAACACGGTTCTAATTTATAATGGAGATGCGGTCTTGGAAAACACGTCTCTCAATCGCTGATGAAGACTCTGTGGAGACACACAGAATCTCCTTTTTTGAAAAAGATGCGGTTCTGATTAGGGAAGGACGCACATCCCCGGGCGCGGCCTTTAATTCTGTTAGACTGCAGAATTCAAGATATAATGGGGACGCGGTCCTTAAGCTCCTCTGGACTGATGCACGGAATTCAGCTGATTGAGGGGGACGCAGCACTGTCTAAGTAGAAACGCGTCTCTGGACCCTTGACAAGGTGTAAACTCAAATTATATTGAGTTTATGATAGGAACACAATTGTCATCTAGCAATGCAGACGTAATTCCAGGATCCCTGTGAATGACATAGGCCTCCTCTACTGTGGACGCAAGTTTCAGGACGCAGCTTTCAGGTTTTATATGACTTCAAGATGCGATCTTGGAAGGAGTTCCATTTGCTGAGGGGACGCGACTCTGAACCACTCCGAGAGACGCGGTCGTGGCTCCTGTAAAAGGAATGAGAAGGATGCTGCAAGTTTCAGGATGCGGCTCTTAGGCCTGCGTTTGATGCAACTTCCCAAGCGTTACATGAAGCTTGTCATAAATATTTTGTTAGATCTTTAAATGTCAAATCGACATTGACGATTGGGGACTCGCGTCCTCTGATGTTTCCCGAAGCGGCAGTCCACGCGTCAGCCCTTCATTGGGCTTAGACATTAATGTCTTTAAATGCCAAGTCGGCGTTGGCAGTTGGAGGCCTGCGTCCTCGCCGCTTCCCGAAGCGACAATCCACGCGTCAACCCTTCATTGGACTTTGACATTCGTGCGGGAATTAAGGCCGACGGTTCTGATTAGTGAGCCATTAATTACAGGCTTTATAGTTTGCCTATAAATAGACCTCACCCCTCCCTTTTAATAGTCCATTACTTAGATTGTTTTCCTCGAGAGCAGGCGCTCTGAGGGATTTCATCTTCTTCCTTCAATGGGATTTGCCCCTATGGACGACGATGACCCAAAGCTTTCATGCTTTTCTTTAATCTCTCCAGAAGATTATCACTGTTAAGTGATTTCAAGATCAAAAAGCGTCTCTTTGAGCACCTCTTATGTTCGCGCCTTGATGCAGAAAGTTTAACCCTTAAAGGGTTATTCTACGGGTAGGAATTCCTTGTTTGCCATGAAATTTTCAGCCTAACTGAGTTTCAGTTTCACTGTCTCTTAAAGAGATTCATCTTCTTGACCTTCTCTTGAAGTCTGACTGGTGCGCCTATTTTTGAAAGTTGTGCCTTTTAGACTTCCTGATGAGGTGCGAGTTGATTGAGTCTGAAATCGGACTTTGCACCTAGACTGCGAGCTTTACATACAGAGCTCGCATTTGAGGCTGTTGACTTAGAAGAATTTTAACTCAAGCTGCAGGCTTCAGACTTGAATGTAGCAACCCCTATTTATCAAACAAGGATGTGGCAATTTTCGCGTCTGATTCTCTTCGCGTCTCATACTTTAGACGCGGGTCTAAAACTAGACTGCGTTCAAATCTGTGTGTATTCGAAATTCATAACTTTGATCGCGTTTGTTTCTGTCACAACAGAATTGTGACTTACTGCGCGGGTCATCCCTGCATCTGAAGTTTACAGCAATAGCCGCGTCTGTCCTTTAGTTCTTCTGTTTCAGTATTCTAAACTTCTAATTATTTTTACTTATCGCAGGTATGCACAATCATCCTTTCGCATGTTCACTGGGCCCCTGGGAGAATATTTCGGCCAGCGAACCTGTTCGATGGTCGACCACTGGAGAAGAAGTCATGGCTCCTATTTTTGGGAGACGAGGATCTGACGTCCGTCGAGACCTCATTGGACACAATGCACCAGTCATGCTTCCGTGCTTGCCATGGCCACAGTGGGTATGGCGGTGGATATGGTGGTGGGTATGGTCCTCTTGCAGGTCACTGGAAAGAGGACGTCACCTGTAAGGTCTTAAATCCTCCCTTCACCAATCTTACACCAGAAGTAACATCGAGGAAAAGTTTATTTTTTCATTAGATGACTTTCTGGTGGTAGAGATGTTCATCAATGAAGGATCATGGCCTACATCAGTTGGTCAGGTGGAATCAGAAGGTTCTGCTGCATTTCGACCTCAAGAAACACCATTGTTCTTGGTCAACGATGGGCTCCTTCGATGTTTATGTCATGCATCATGATGTAATCAGCTTCCGATCGTCACCACAGTGTTCAACTCTACTTTGGCGCCCTTCCAAACATCTTGTACTTGGAGTGGTGAGAATGCATCAAGGAGTGAGTGCAACCTTTTACTGAGAGAGAGAGGGACTTCTTTGTACTCCTTTATTGTAACACTCGATCTTATTGTATAAGAGATCGTTTTGTATCACTTTCATATGCCTGGATATAAATAAAAGCGACACTTTTTTTGTCTCCTTCTATTGTTTTGAACTCCCTTTTTTGCATTGAAAGTCAGATGAATAGAAGTAAAGAATCTTTCACATGCTAAAAATATGATGATACTCTTAACGAGTCAGAGTTTGTAGAAAAATCCTATTTCAGGAAATTCAATAATACTGTCAGAGGTATGATATTAACTTGACAAGAATCTTATGGAACTGCCAATCTATAAAGGAGAGCGACAGGTGGAATTTGTACCCCCAGGGAGGATGAGTTTTTATCAGAGGTTTGGGATTAACTTGATTAAGACCAGCTGGGGATTTAATGAGAACACTGATAACGATGTAATGTTAACCTAACAATATTTTTTTTTAGTAGACTTGTTATTCTGTTGACGAGAATAACAAGTGAGACTAGATTCGCAGGGATATAGAAAAATCTTTACTGTTAGAGGTGTGATATTAACTTAACGGGTTGAATTAAACCTTGTCCAAAGTGTGATGTTAACTTGACAAGGGTGTGAGTCAGAGGCATGATATTGAACTTGACTCAAAAGTATTTTAGCTTTATTTAAGAAACTGAAAGTGTCACTGTAATAGGTGTGATGTTTAACTTGGCAGCGAGGGTAATGCTAGAGGTGTAATTTTAAACTTGGCATTGGTCATCTCGACTTTGACAAGAAAGTCCAAGGGAAGGTCATGGCCATAAGTGTATTGTTAAACTTAGCAATGACCTAGACGCTAGAGGTGTGGTGTTTAAACTTAACATCGTTCATTTCTGCTTCGATCTGGAAGTCTGAGGGAAAGTGACTGTCATAGGTTTAATATTAAACTTGGCAGCAACTTTATTACTGTTAGAAGTGTAATGTTAAACTTAATAGTAATTTGTCAGAGGTGTGGTTTTAACTTGACAGAAATTGACTCGTGATGGGAACAATTTGAGGACCTGCAAATCTACTGGTGAGAATGACAAGTGGATTTAAAAATGTCAGAGGTGTAGTGTTAACTTGACAAATTTGAAGGCTTGTTACTCCATATAGGGTTGACAAGGAGGTTGGTACTCGATAGGGAGTATTGAAAATTTCCATCAACAGAGGTATACGTTAACATAGCAATGATTGTACTTTGTAGACCTACCATTCTGTGTGTGAGAATTGGTAAAAGATTTTAGAGGAGAAGGTGGAACTACATTCACTTAGGATTTTTGGCAAACCCTCAGCTATTAACGGATTTGAGGTGCATTTACCAATTACCATTTGAGTTGGGCTAGCCATGCTATTCCCCTCAGCATGGTGAGTTGTCGAAGACTTATGTTGGGCTTAGAAGCCAACATTTTCCTCTGTCCTTGGCCGTCGGAGGCATCGGACGTTTTTGAAGATAGGAATATTAGAACCCAAGTTTCGCCTTTCGTTTCTTTATCAATATTTACATCATGCATCGTGGTACAGTTAGTGCCCAATGAGCTTGCCACCGATCTATCGTGATGTGACCTAGCTAAGGAAAGAAACTTTTCTTGGATCTAGAGCTTTGGTCAGAGGTGTACTTTTAACTTGATCGTAGGAGGAGTACTATTAAGGAAAGTACTTCTTTAGGAACCTTCCATTGATCAGCATCATGAGGGTATCGCCATTTGAAGTTATGAGACGATATGATCCATTTGAGTAGACTGAATCTACTACAAACGGTCCTTCCCATTTGGGCTGAAATTTTCCTTTTGTCTTATGTGTCATCACCATAGGTCTTCTGACGGCTAAGATAAGGTCACCTTTCTTAAAAGTTCGCACTTTAACTTTCTTGTTGAAGGCTCTGGTAATCCGGGCTTGGTAGAGCTCGATCTGTTGTTGGGCCTGCAGACGTTTATCATCTAAGGCCTCCAATTCTTGGAGTCGCTGTCGATGCTTCTCCTTATTTGTCATCTCTGCTGTCAAGGCGACGCGTAGAGATAGAATTTAGATTTCTAGTGGAAGCACGGCTTCACACCCATATACCAAAGAAAATGGTGTAGCTTTAGTTGGGGTTCGAATAGTTATGCGATAGGCCCATAAGTATTCGCCTAGCCTGTCGTCCCAGTCACGCTGACTTTTCGAGACGAATTTCTTGAGAAGCTTGCCAAAAGTTTTGTTGAAAGCTTCTGCGAGACCATTAGCGGCGGGATAGTATGTCATTAATGACACACTCTGGATCCTATACTTAGTGCAGAACCTCTTGAAAGCTTAACTGATGAACTGGGGCCCATTGTCATGGATGATTTGCCGAGGTACACCAAAGTGGTAAATGACGTGATGTTTGATGAATTTGATCACATCAGATGACTTTACCTCCTTCAAAGGAATGGCCTCAGCCCATTTGGAGAAGTAGTCTGTTATGGCTAAAATAAACCGATGTCCTTTTGATGATGGTGGGCTAATAGGGCCAACTACATCCATCCCCCGCATCTCAAATGGCCAGGTAGAGGTCGTAGAGTGAAGGTACCCTGGTGCTTGATGGATGAAATCACCATGCATTTGGTAGGCGTGATATCTTTTGGCATAAGTGATGGCGTCAGCGATCATCTTGGGCCAGTAATACCCCAACCTTTGGAGTCGTTTTGTAAGTTTTTAGCCAGGTTGATGGGCTCCACACATGCATCATGGGCTTCTTTCAGTATCTCCTGTGCCTCTTTTTGTGAAAGGCAGCGAAGCAAGATCCCGTCATGCGATCGACGATACAATGTTCGTGTAATCGCATTATAATAGAATTTGGGGGCTTTCCTTTTAATGGCAGCCGCTTCTTTGGTGTCCTCAGGCAGGATGCCGTACAAGACATAATCAATGTAAGGGAATCGCCAGTCTCTGGGCTCTAGACCGGTTGACGACTCAAGAGCTTTTTTGTCTTGACGATCTCCCGTTGGCTTCTGGTGATCCTCAGGAACAACTCTCAAGCAATACAAGTCGTGGCTATGGACAATATTTTCTCCACTACTCTAGCTGGAAGGGCTAAGGACGCAGCGAGAGACGCCAGTGCATCTGCATGCGCATTTTGCTTGCGTGGTACATGGTCAATGTAAAAGTTTATGAACCTCTCGGCCATGTGAACAGTTGTGTTATAATAGGGTACTAGATCTTCATGTCTGACTTCGTACTCCCCAGGAACTTGGCTGACGATAAGTTTAGAATCACCAAATGCCTCAAGATTTTTAACGCCAATCTCATCGGCGAGTTGCATCCCAATCAAGAGGGCGTTGTACTCCGCTACATTGTTAGAACAAGGCTCGGTTAACGAGACAGCTCGAGGAATCACATAGTTCTGTGAGGAGATGAGTACTACTCCTACTCTTGCCACTATATGTCCTTTTGGGCTTGTTCTCGATGCACCGTCAAAGAAAAGTTGCCACACTTGCCTTTCGAAAAATATCGGGAATGGTTTTCCGGACACCAGAGCTACAAGGACTGGTGGTTGTGTGAGGTACCGTTTAATTTCCTCAAATGTATGCTGGCAAGAGTTGTCCCAAATGATCGAAACACCCTTCTTCATTAATTTGGTAAAGGGTTGGCATCTTCCGGAGAGATTTAAGATAAACCTTCGGATGTACGCCAATCGTCCTTGCAATCCCCTGAGCTCCTTGAGGTTTCTCAGAGGTTGTATTTCCTGGATAGCATGAACCTTTTCCGAATCCAAATGAATCCCCGTGGAGGTTACGACAAATCCTAGAAATTTGCCACTGGCCACCCCCAGGAAGGATTTGGTGGGGTTAATCTTCAATTGATGGGCCCGCATGATGTCGAAGATAACCTTTAAATCAGTTATATGATCACCTTTAGCGCGGCTTTTTATTGTGATGTCGTCAACATAGCCTTCCACCGTTTTGCGCATGTGTTCGTGGAAAATGGCATTCATAGCCCTTTGATATGTCGCCCCTGCATTCTTTAGTCCGAAGGGCAGACGGTGTAGCAGTAAACCCCCAGTGGTGTCCTGAAAGAGGTATGTTTTTCATCATCAGGTTATATTTTGATTTGATTATATCCTGAAAATCCATCCATGAAGGACATTCACTCGAATCCACACGTATTGTTGATCATGACATTTGTGATTGGCAGTGGGAATTCGTCCTTAGGACAAGCCTCGTTTAGATCATGAAAATTAATGCAGATTCGGATCTTTCCGTTCTTTTTAGCAACGGGGACGATGTTGGCTACCCAATCAGGATGTTGTTCTTCCCTGATGAAGCCAGAGTCTATAAGTTTTCTGACTTCTGATTGAATTGCCTCCATTACTTCTGGATGGAACCGTCGCTGTTATTGTTTGACGGGCTTTACGTCCGTATTAATTTGGAGGCGATGCATAGCCATTGAGGATCAAGTACAGGCATGTCCTCGTAATTCGAGGCAAAGACATCTATATATTCTTGTACAAGAGATATCAGATCCTTTTTCTCAGAAGGTGACAGCCTTCACTTATAAAGATGGGCTTAGGATTGGCCTCATCTCCTAGATTGATCTGAACAACCTTATCTTCTGTGGGTGGCTCACGCTGTTCAAAGTGAGTGTCCCAAAGGGCATTTAAGTGCTTGATCCAAGGATCTGTGTCGGATTGGATCATTTCTTCATCTCTGTCTTCTAGGTGGCTTGTTGAAACCATATTTACTGAAAGTTTTTTAAAGACGCTGCCGACACTAACATCTGACTCCCACGATGACGTACCTGATGAGTAGTTATGGTATAATGACTCTTCAGAGTCAGAGGCTGATGGGATCGGGTTGACACATAGCCCAACCCCCTGCGAGTCTGATGATAATAATCAGGGTTTTTCCCTTTTGGCACAAAAGATCGGAGTAGCGTTCTCCTTCCTTTGCCGAAATTCAACCCTGGTCCGTTTGTAAGATCATACCCCATGCTTTCATCATTCTGAGTGCATTTGGCTCATAATGACCGAACTGAGGGGGTTCCTTCTCGCTTTCTAATTCTTCACGGGGCATTGGTTCAGACTTGATTTGTCCGAAAAGAATTGGTTTTTGGCCTTTCCGTCTTGCTGGAGCCATGAATATTGATTCTTGCGCATTATTAGCATCTCGGTATGTTTCAAAGGACGATTTCACTGGTACATGCAATGATGTCAAAGCATCCATTGCCAACCAGAGGTCATCATCCACTTCGGTACTAGTGTCTGACGGCACTGAATCAGAAGCGAATACAGAGAAATAAGCCAAATCTAATTCTTCATTAATATACCATCCGCCTACATCATCGGCGGTGTTATCAACATCGAGCTTATTAAAGTTCGTTACAAGTGGATCTAGTTCCGACATGCACTCTTCTTTTTCTGGCTCGGTGTCGGCTTCATTACCAGAGTTTGGCTCCTCTGGTTGTGGGATTTAATCCATTTTCACAGAGTTCTGATACAGGAGAGAATCTGTTAAATAATTCTCGACTCCCTTGAACGGATGCCTTTCGGCAATCAACCTTCGCACCTTTTCACTCCCGTCGATGTATTTCATGACTTGGTGGAGAGTAGAGGGGACGATAGAATTACGATGAATCCAGGGTCGTCCCAGCAGCAAATTGTAGGAGGTGTCAGCATCGATCACGTAGCATTTCACCTCTGACCTTAGGTCCCCAATCTGGCTTTGAGCTTGATCTTCCCCATTGGACGAGTACCATTGGCATTGAACCCATAAATGGTAGTCTGGGTAGCGCTCAAACGGTGAGTAGGAATCCCTAGATGTTGCATGACCTGGCGAGGCATAATGCTCAATAGGACCCGGGATCCACCTGAATGTGGCTTACTTCATATGAACCTCTATACCCTGTGTAGTACAGGGGTCGATCATGTTTCCCTTTGACCTGCATATCATTTGCTGTGAAGGTGATGCAGGGAGCATTTTGGGAGGCATGGAGGCAATCCTCTACATCTTTCTCCTGTGGTCCAATCGGCACCTGAGTCATGAAAACCTCAGCATTAGCTAGGGCCTCTTGCAAAGCTTCTCTAGGGGACTTCGATAGCCTGAGGAGCTCATAAAGAGTAATTCGGGCCGGGATATTGGCCAGTTGAGTCAGGACATCAAAGCTGTAATGTGCTGTGGATCCTTCCGCGATGTCTTTCGAGAGAACTTTGAAAATCAAAGCTCTTTCTGTCTCTCCACGGGTTGTTTTGTGGAGGGCTTGGCTGACTCTGTAGCGGCTTTTGGAGGAGTTGCCGCCATTTCGTCATACTTTTTCAAATATAACTGACCTGAACGGGTTTCTGCGACAAGTTGATTGGGTTCTGTGGCCAGGGCTATTGTTTCCTCTTCTGAATCAGTCAGTGAGGGAACATCAGTTTCCGCTTCCCGAGAAGAGGCACATACCACATTACAGGATGAAGCTTTAGCTTTGCCTTTGGACTTTCTGCTGGTCATAGTGGTTTATTGCTGGCCGTCCACAAGGTCGGGATGAACCCACATGACCTCTCCCTGAGGCGTAGGAATAGGTACTAGGCCCTTCTCTTATTGCCGGTGAGGGTCTATGTTGACCATTCTCAGCTCTTCTCTTGGGACAGGGACTACTCTAGAGGGTGTTGGAGGTTGTCTTTCAAACTGGAGAAATGATATCATATTGGCTGTCACTTTCTTCTACTCTGGATGGAGTTTTAATACCTCTGCGTTAATCAGAGCCTGAGGATGTCCTTGAAGACATAACAGCTTTTGGTGGGGTGTCCCAGCATCCTATGATACAAGCAGTAGTTGGGACTATCGGTTTTACCGACTTCTTTAGGCGCCTAGCTTCAGGAAGTTTCAGTTTGTTGCTCTTGTTAAGTAACTTGAAGAGCGAGTAGACATGTTCGTCCTTGAAGGAATACTGCTTGCTGGCGCGTGATTGGCTTGAAGAGCCACTTCCCTTGACCGGTTGAGGTTTGACGGGGGATTTGGTCTCTGTCGCCAAGTTATCCTTCCTTTTTGCTTGAGGGGGATGTGTCTGGCGCACACCTTGTTGACCTCTCAGGTCTGGGTTTGTTTTCTTCTGCCCTAACCCGGGTAATAATTTCTTCAGCATGTTCACCTTGTTGGATCAATTGTTTTCAGGTGCGGCTTTCGGCAACTCCTATCTGGGCAAGGAGCGAAGTTTGTAGATTGTGGCAGCATGTTTCCACCAGGGTGACCTGGGTCATACTGCTTGGACATTGGAGTGCTATATTCTAAAATCTTTCTACGAGTGACTTGACGGACTCTCCCTTTCGCTGCTTGGTGGCCAAAAGAGTAGGCATAGTGACCTCTGAGTCATCTTCAAAGAAGCGCATTAGGAAGAGCTTATCCAAATCGCCCCAATTCTTAATGGAGCCTTTTGGGAGCTTCATGAACCATTCAAAGGCAAGCCCTTTTAGGGTGCCGATGAACAAACGTTCCAGGATGGCATCGTTATCTACCACATTCCCTGTTTGAGACTTAAAGTAGTAGATATGTTGGTTCGGTGAACCTTTCCCATCAAACGCTTGGAGGGTCAGAGCCTTGAACTTGGGAGGGTATGGAACAAGGTCCAACTCGGTTGGATATGGCCAGACCACTCCCGCTTCTTGCAAGCCTTTTCGGTTGGTAAGGGCCTCAAGAAGTTGCTCCAATTGATTCATTCTTCTAGAATGAACCTTTTCCTGGTCTCTGTCATCTTTTCCTTGCGATGAGGATTTGGACGAACCAGAAGTAGGCTGCTCTTTCTCCTCTATATGCATAGAAGATGAGCTTTCTCCCTCTTTTCGTTTGCCCTTAGACTTTTTAGAGGAGGCTTTGTCGGTTGACTTCCTCTTGTCTTCAAGCAACTATGCGAGCATCTGCTTGAGGGAGTCGATAGATTCTTGCTGAGCACGAATCATCTCGAATTGTTCGTTCTGGACCTAGGCTTGCTGCTCCAGGTGCCTAGCTGTCTCCTCAGGAGTGCTTGTCATATATATAAAGACCTCCTTCTCTATAGAAGAGTTTGAACCCTGTGACTCTACAATAGCGGAATGAGAGTCATTTACCTCAATGCCCTGGGCCAGGGCATTGTAGTCAATGTTGGCCCAGAGGCCTTCCACTCTAGTTTTGATGATGATTAACTCATGTAGTTATGTTTACTAATAATCTTGTGGTGTTTAATTTTAGATCATTAATCAAGATATTAGTTGGTGATTAGCTTCAACAAAGGAGTTTCGAAGCTTTCACATGGTGATTTCAGAGCCCGAGCATCAAGATCATTGTTAGCACTCGTTGGAGTCTAGCACGGTGGATCACGTTTTGGATCAAGGCGACTTGAAGACGGTGTTCCTCAAGAAGACCTTCGATACCATAGTTTAGTTTGTGTTTAGATCCATTTGTAAAGATTAGATAGTGTGATATGCTCAAGTTCACATACACTCACGTTTTTATGTTTTGGATTTAGTTTTTCAGTTTTTGGTTTAACCGATATTGGTTTTCACGAATAGATAGTAGCAATACAAAGCTTACATGGTTTTATGTATATTAGAAGTGTTCTATATACATGCATGCTTAATTTCCTAGACAAACTTATGTTGGGATGCCTATTCATGAGTTTTAGTATTTTTAACAAAACATATTTTTTGAATTAAAGTCAAAATAATGATATATATATGTTTCATGTATATTGGACCTATGTCCATATGCAACATGCTTTATAATGTTTAAGTATCATGTTTTTGTATTTGGATAAGTGTTGGACAAAGTTTATTTGAAAAATCAAAGTTTGGAAAAATACAGGTTTTGGTTTTCGGTAATTTTTCATAACACAAAAATGTTTCAAAATGTTTGATAATTGTGTTGAAATTTTTATCTTATGTTTGTATATCATACATTATGTTAGAAACTATTTTTGTGGATTTTTAGAAGTTTTATGGGATTTATTAGAATTATTTAAAACCCAGTTTCTGACCCAGATTGCCTTCTGCCAGGCTCTGGCGGTCGACCAGGCCGGTCGACCGGACCCAGAGTCGGTCGACCGACGTACACAGCCATGTGCACATTGACCTGGTACAAGGCATAGTCGACCGCTCGGTCGACCAGCCAGAGAGCACTTCTCTCTGGATTTGGGCAGTCGACCGGGCGGTCGACCGGCTTCTTCTAACGCTCAAAAATATGACCGTTGGTGGTCGACCGCCAACCGCTAGGATTGACAAACAGTCCCAACGGCTAGTTTTTGATAGAGGGCTATTTAAGCCCCATTTCTTTGGGATTTTGCCAAGGTTTTTTAACAAGGAAAATTTCCCTATTCTCTGGTTTATAAAATAAGTTTTCAAAAGTGTTTTAGAGCTTCAAAAGATCTATCTTTTATTGTTTTAGGTTTTTTTGAAAAAATCAAAGAAAATAGAAACTTGGGAGACTTGTGTTGTTCTTCATTTCCATCATCTTCAAAGAGTTTTCCCAAAGTTTTTCTTTGAGATTTTGATTTCCAAAACACCTAGTTTTTCCACTTGAGCCATATCACTCTATCCTATTCTATAGGATCATTTATTTGTGGGAAAGAGATTGGTTTGTGGTTGAGAAATACCACTTGGTTGTACACCCTTTCTTTGTGGATATCCCTCTTTGGTAGTGGTTGATTTGGGTTGTTAGTTGCTCCCTCTTTGGTAGAGGTTGAGGTTGTGGTTTACTCCCTCTTGGTGAGGTGGAGTTGGATTGGTTTGGTATCCCTCTTCGGTAGAGGTGGATTATGGTTGTATTGGTAGTTTTGTAGAGTTCGGTACTCCGGTCTTCGGTAGACCATTTGTATTGCCTCGGTGGAGGTTGTATTGGTTGAGAGAGGAGTTCGATACTCCTAGTGGATTGGAAATCCTTCTCGGTAAAGGCGGGGTTGTAGAGCTCGATGCTCGAACCTCGAAACACATCTTATTGTTTGCGTTTGATCAATTGTCTCTCAACCCTCTCTCTATTTATTTGTGCATTGCATCATTCATATCATTCATATCTTATATGCTTGTATTGTCCTTGCATTGATTCATATTGCTTATCCTTATATGCTTGGATTGTTTGTGTGTGCCTCACTTGTGCCTAACCAAAAGAGCTTCAGATAGCACCTCAACTTTTATTCAAAGGAATCAAGAGGAGTTAGTCTAGAGCCCTTCACGGGAAATTCGGCTATACTCGTTGGTTGCACTAAGTGTAGTTGCAAATTAGTTTTAATTTCCGCATTAGTTCATTAGATTAGCGGTACACCTATTCACCCCCCTTCTAGGTGTACTTTCAGCCAATCGAGGAGATTACCCCAGTCCAGGTGTGAGTGTGTCGGTACACTCCTGCTTCGGTGTCAGACTCATCGGAGCTGACCGCAGGTTGCTTTCCCCTACTCCTGCTCGTCATGTTTGCAGTGAGCTCAAGATATTCAATGGCAGAGAAAATCCTCCTCATGTGGGAACGATTTCTTTTAGCTGATCGGGAATCAGGGTCAGCTGTCTAGTTAGAGATTGCTGGTTTGCACCTGAACTGCAATGACATTCAAGGAGCATTATGATAAGCCGTTCGCAGCAACATGAGGAAGTGATTCGATTAGCACTTCTCTTCCTTGTCAAATAATCCCTTAGATCCATAAGAGGGGGATCGAAGAGATTAACCTCGCAATGCTGAGGGCGGAAGGCATCCTTGCTTCGCACAGCTGAGTTGCTAGGTTCTGAGATGAAGTTCTTACGTCGTGGCTTCGAAACGCGGGTCTGGCGCCTCTGCTGAGAAGAGACGCGGCTCTCGCGTTATTGATTATTGCATTTGAATAGAGACGCTTGAGAAATGCAGGGCTGCTGGGCCCCATGCCAAGAGGTGCGTGCCTCTTGTGCTTGATAAGGTGCGCGAGCTTCACGTTGGCGTTTGGAGAGTGGGGCTTCAGAAGAGTCAGCTTGGCGAACCTCACGTTTGGGCTGCCAAACGCGGACTTCACGTGTCGGATGTGGTACAGAAGAGACGCTGGTCTGGACCTCGCGTCCTATCTCTGTTGGACAGTCAGTTATTCCAACTTGTAGTTGATGTGTACACCTCTTCTGCTGCCGTTCAGCGTTTCGGTTACGCTGTGGAGGTTGAAGGGGACCCCCGACGACCTGGCACTGAGGAGAGAATGAACTGGCTGGACATCAGGAAGGTTGACCACGCGAGTCTCCTGAGAGACGTTGACGTGAGTGTTACGCATGACGCGATTAGCAACGACATCCTTCACAACAGCCGCGTCTGAGAGAATCTCAGAGCAGACTTCAGGGCAAATCTCCGTAGAGACCCTGCGGTAGGCACGGGCCTTTGGGCTCTTGGAGTCGGAAGAAAGGAACTCTTCATACTTTGCTTGGTCAAATTCCACGACGAGTGATTCGACTGTTTTCCCCATGTAGATGACGTCACCTTGCGCCACCACTTGCTCGTCAGTAGAGAAAGTAGTCCCCAGCGGAGTCTTCATCTCTTGTTTGATAGGAGAAATAAGATTCCTTGTAAAATTTCCTTGAATCAAATGATAGGTTACAATGGATTTACACTCCGATTACAAGAGAGGGAAGATGTTGAGACTTGAATCTCCCCTTTGTTTAATGCTGGGTTTTTCAGGTGGCGATGGAAAGTGAATCTTGTTTTTCATTGACCGGGTGAACGTCAAAAACTCTTGGGGATCTTCTCTTTTGGATGGCAGACGGAGTAACACAGCTCCTGTCAATCAGGAATCTCAAAGAGATGATTATAAGCAAAGATTGGCTTGTATGCAGCAAGTTGCTTGAAGAGTTGAACTCTCTTTCCTTTTCTGTGGAAGCTCACAAGTTAAGTTCTTCTCCCTAGAATCCTCTCTCTTTCTCCTTTTCAATATCAAGCGGGGCTATTTATAGAGGCTTTAGAGGTGAATGTGCCCCCTAAAAACACTCCACAATGGGGGTTAACTTTCTCATTATGTGGGCAGTGATTGACCCCATGACGAGGGAAGTTATAACTGAGACGCGGGTTTCGACCCTCGCGCCTTGGTGTTGCAGTGCTGCTACGATGCGGGTTTCGACCCTCACGCCTTGGTGCTGCAGTGCTTCTGAGACGCGGGTTTCGACCCTCGCGCCTTGGTGCTGCAGTGCTGCTGAGACACGGGTTTCGACCCTCGCGCCTTGATGCTCCAGTGCTGCTGCGACGAGCCCTGCGTCTGGAGTTCTGCTTTTTGATGACTTTTCTTTTAATGATTTTTAGACAGCCTACATACACAACCCACATATCATGCTTATTTGTATGATAAGGTGTATACATGTACACATTAAGGCCGAAAGGGCCATCTTGCACAATTTTTTTTACAGTAGATTTAATTTGAAGAATAAAAATATTTGGATTTGAAAAGACACGAACCCTCAATGACCCAAAAGATATGGGTACCAAAGAATACATCAATTTTACTTGCTGCAGGTGTACCCTCCTCCAACACTTAGGGAAAGTTGTTGCGTTGATGGTAGGTGCATTTGAAACTCGAAGGTCAAATCTATTTAATGCATCATTATCAAGAAAACAAGGTGGAAAGACCACCTTTGTGAAAATGGAGATTGCCATCTAAAATTGTACCAGTAACACTGTATCTATTTAAGTTTTATTTATATTGTTTACACATAATCATAGTCTCGACTCTATATGTGATTCCATGCTTATTGATGATGAGTTGCTTGACTATATTATTTATACTTGTGCATTAGTTTATATAGACAATCTTGATGATATAATTTAATTTTTTATTGAGCACAAAATCAAGAAAGCATTTGAGCACCTCACCTAATAATCAAAAGGAAATATGAGGAAAAGTTCAAAGACTGTCAATGGTATATGGCTTTATTTCTTGAAATTGAAGCTTAATACATGATTTAATTCGTGATTTAAATACTTATGCAATGATCCTTAATGAATCTAGAATTAATTCGTTTTATGCCAAATTTTATGGTTTTATGATGATCTAAGATGTATTTGCTTTGATTGTTAGTTAATTGATCATTATTGTTATAGATTAAAATTTAATTATTAAAATGGTCTATTTAAATTTTCAAAAACTTTGGACATTTTGGTTGAATTTTTTGAACACTAATTGTTTATGAAAATACCATTAATAATCGATGGTCAATTTATTTCCAAGATGTATTAATAAGAAAATTTCATTTTATTAGTTTATTTTAGAATTTAGTTTAAAACCAAAGTCATTTCAAAATAAAAATAAAATAAATTTTTTTTGGCAGTCTCGGTGGTCTAAGGGAGTCAAATGAACTCTTAGACCAGTCGACTACCCGGTGAATGATATTCAGAGAGGTCTTTGTAACTCTTTGTCGACTGACATCCTGGTCGACCACAGAGTCTGCACTGTTTGCCGATACGAGGATGGTCGACTGCCCGGTCGACCACATGTCGAATTCTGCCCTATAATAACTTTCTTAAAAACCCTAGATTTCTAAATTTCTTCCTTCTCTCTTTTGAGGCTGAATTCCTCTTTAACCCAGCTTCCCCATCTATAATTCTTCCAAATTACTTCAAAATTTCCATAAAATCTTTTGGTTTCCCCCCACAAGTGGTGATTTGTGGAGGTGATCCTCTATTAATTTGGGTAAATCTCTCAATTCCTCTTCCTTTCCTTTCTAAATTTCAGTTTAATCTCAAATCATATTTCTATTTCAATTGTATCTCCTTCACCATGTCTTCATCCAAGAGATCTTGCACAATAATCATGACAAACTGTCACGCCTCGCTTCCCTAAATATGGAATACGGGTACGTGATGATAGCCAACAGATACTCATGAAGAGTGAAATCTCTTTCATGAATACCTTAAGCTGTCAATAACAAGCAGGATAGCACATACATATGCATATACAACCAAGCGCAGGAATAAAAATCACACATATGAAATACTAAAATATAAACAATATCATTCATCATATCTGAATAAGACAAGTCAAGAAAAGAAACTGAACTCACTGGAGGACAACTGAACCAGAATAGGATCTACAATCAACTTTCTATACCGGCTTTCTGATCTAGATACTGTAAAATAATAAAGTCTGTCACAAGCAGACCAGCAAAAGTACACAAAAAAGAAGAACAAAAAGAGAGAGAATATGAAAATGCAGTAACAGTACGAGTAGGGCATCGAAATAAGAAGTACGATATGTTTGACAGTATTGAGAACTGAAAGTAAAAATAATAACAGAAAAATCGATATGATAGATCATGTACAAGGAGGCCATGCATGCATGGTGTGAGATGTATATAATGAACATGAGATGTCCTGAACGAGTAACTATCATGTAGCATAATCACCAGATCACCAGAACACAAGATCACAAGTTAAAGTAACATGGTATGTCCAGGAATGTTTGTAGTCAAGTTATGCACGTCACATGAGTCTCAAGTGTCAGTATCAATAAGTATAAGTGAGATACTAGATCACTGAAGACAATACAAGATATGATGCAAGTGTATATATCTAGCATGTTATTAACCTTATAGTAATGCAACTATCATATGCCCCATCTAACAGGACAGCTACATATCAAATAAGTGGTGCATTAGTGAATCCTGATAGCAGGGGAAACAGTTCATTGTACTCAGGTATCATATAACATGTAATAACAGGAGCGTACATTATAAAAAGATCACGTGTGACACGGCTCTCGGAGGAGCCGCCCTTCCAAGCACACCTCCCTAAATTTTCCCTGCTACAGTCTCCCCCAGTAACCCCAGCATAGTTAATTTCATTAATCAATGCAAGTGCAAGATAATGTGTGACTCAGTATATATGATCCGAAAAATAGTGTCATGGATATCAATGTCACATAGTGAAAACAATGTGTATCAAGATAACGGGACAATGTAAACAGTGTCAATATCGAGTGATAAATATAAAGTTGTGTAGGTGATATCAGATAAATGCAAGGTAGTGCAGGTGATATCAGTGTCAATAATCCAAAGGTTATAAGAAACTTGTCATGATCATAAATATTATACTCTAATAAAATATCCTCAATAATGTATCACAAGATATTTTGATCAATTTTCTAAAGATTAATTTCATAATATTCATTTCTTTATTATCCAGTTATCCTCAAGATACAGATCATAGTATTTATCATGATCAGTATAATTTTTGTGTCACTAAATCAGGCTATCACACACAAACAATAATGTGAATTTAAGTTTAGTGCGTGCCAAACAATAACGATATGCAAAATGATATGCAAAATAAAGTAACACACCATGAGGTGAAATCAGTAACAATATTAAGAATATAATAGTTAAAGGCTATAATCAGAGCAAAGAGGTATAACATGATCACAGGACAATACAAATAACCAAGAATATGACATCAAGAGATAACAATCAAAGGATAATTTCGAAAGCAATAGTAAAGTCAAAGGGAAGAGAAGTGTGTACACTTGTCTGATGTCGTTAGAATCTGATTTTTCGTACTGCAACTGGCTCTGAGTAAGATTTGCAGCCTAAATATTGTGTGAATTAATTAGAGACTTAACATTTTTTTATTCAATGATAAATTGAATCAGAATATAATTTTTACTATTTATTATAATTTTAGTTGGTTAATATTTTCAAAAATTTAATTTTTTGAATTTAGAAACCAATTAAAAATATAATTTCATGATAAAATGCATGCATAAACTGATAAATTAACATATTATTGGATTATAAATTTTACATTTTTGTGATATTTAGAAATTTATTGGCAATTTTTAAATAAATAATCATTAAATAATGGTTATAAAGACTATTAAATTTTATGTTATTCTAAGTAATACTACACCCAAATAATTTTATAGAGTCCCAAATTTAGTTTGTGATTTTTTGAAATTTTTTGAGTATATTTCTAATTTTTCTGAATTAAAATAAGCCTAAAAATAAATAAAAAGCTTAACGAGTCTGTTTGTTATAGTAACGGGTCTGCTATAGTGTTGGGTCTAGATCTGGGTCTGGGTCTGGTCTACTACAGTGTCGGGTCGGGTCTACTACAGTAAACTACTACATTAATATTTATTACATTTTACTGCTTTTCTTTTTCTTTTTTTCTTTTTTTATACTGGATCGGGTCTGTACAACAGACCTGAACCCGGTTCTGGCACACAGAACCAGAGCCGGACTGGGTCTGCTCTGGCCAGACCAGGCCCTGCCTGGTCTGGTTTGGCTGGACCAGGCCTCGCCAGACCTAGTCTGGACTGGCGGAATCCGGTCCTGGCCAGACGTGGTCAGGCCAGGCTCGGCCAAAGCCTGGGCTTGCTCTGGCTGAGATATCCCAGCTTTTTAGTATCTTCTTTTTTTTAATTGAAATAAAATTCTAAAAATCAATTAAAATTATGATAATTAGGAGACATATCTTAAGTGTTCTACATAATTTTATTGGGATTTTAGAAAAAAAAATTCATGGTGAAATTAGTGGTGTTAACTAGTGTATACAACATGTTCTATGAAATGCCAACGAGAACCAAAATCTATGAAAATACAAAATAACTTACCCGGAACACTTCCCATTAGTCTGAATCTTCTTCCTCATGTCCAACAGCTCAGAGTCTTACTATGTTTGGAAGAGAAAGTGAGAGAAAAGAGGAAAAGTGAGAGACTTGAATTTTTCAATATGGTTTGAGTAGGGAAGAGATGGTGGAATTGTCTCTTATATAGGCACCACACACACCTAGGAAACCCCTGAGAGTTATAGGTAAGTGAAGGGAGTAGTGGGTTCAGTTGTGGTGAGTGGGAATGAGGGGGAGAAAGTTTGAGAGAAGTTAGAGAGAGTGGAGGAAAGTTGGAGAAGATGAAGAGAATTAAAAGGAGGTTTAAATAGATGGGCTTGGGCCTCTATACCACAGGCCAATGTGGCATAGTGGTGCGAGCTTGTAGGTTTTAATGAGGAGGGTCTGGTGTTTTAAACTTGAAAGAATTATTATAGGGTTTTCTTTTTTTATTGATATAAGAAGGGGGATAGAAAGATGATTAAATATATTGGGTTGCTCTCTTGAACACACGCCACTGGTTGAGACAACAGGATGTGGAAGAGGAGGTCACATGTTCAAAACCTATTAAAATAGCAACATGCAGTTTTCCTCATTTCATTTTTCTTTTACTTTTATTTTAATTTCATTTTTTCTTTTTGAATAAATATTTAATCATTATTTTATTGGATTAAACTCCAATAATTCAGAAAAATCCTCAAAAACTTATAAAAATAGAAAATATTATCCTAAACCTTGTTGTGAAGTTGGATCCCTGAAATTCATCTCCGATTGTTGATTAAGAATTTTGGAGTCAGTCCGTGACACCGAGAATTGAGATTCTACTCCAATAATTTTCAAAAAATTCAGAAAATCCAGAAAAATTCAAAATATTGGAAAATAATATATTGAGTTGAAATGCCCTCAATTTGGCTACAGGATGATTAAATTGAGTATCAGATAGCAGTATAGATTGACGTATATTGGAAACTGAGGGTTACACAATCCAAGAAATCTAACTCTAAACCTAGGTCTTCCAATAATCAATTTATTTCTTCTCATGCTCAATTAAGGTATGCCATGTTATGTAAGTAATAGGTTATTTTTGGTCGATTAGTTGTCATTAGTGATTTTGAACACTTGATCTTGCTTCCATTCTTGAGAACAATAACCTACAATATTTTGTTTCAATTAAGAACAAGTTTACCCTAATGCAGTAACCTTATTATATTCAATCTATCCTTTGTGGATAATGTGATTCATTCAAGGGGTGGCAATTTTGAGATGACCATTCCAATGGAAGTATTTGCTTGCATCCTCAATCTCTCTTGTAAGGGTGCTGACATATATGACCATGATTTGGAATATTTTAAGAACTGCCCTCAAAATGAGTCTTGTCTCATCCCTTCCTGATCGAGGCGGAACAAGCACTCAAAAACGTGAATATTATGAAATCAGTGAAAATGTATATGTGCTAATGTTCTTTTGATACTTCTCTTATAGCATTGGCTTAACGGATCGAATCCACAGGGACGAGAGGTGATAGAAGCATTAACAGTTCTTATTCACGTCGGTTGTTAACAGTTCTTCTTTATTAAAGAAATAGAAAAAGAAAAATAAAATAAAAGAAATCTAGAAGTGATAGGTGAAGAAGGCGATGAAAGCGGTAATGTGAAAAATGAAAGAGAAGTGATTTGAAAAACAAAATAGAAAAGAAGATGAAGCTTGTGGTAAAGAAAATGAACACAAAGGTGAACTAAGAAGATGGTAAAAACAACGATTGAAAAAAATGATAAAAGAGTTTGGAAATTAATTTTTAAAACAAGATAAAAAATCATAGCCACTAACTACTAATTGCTCCACTAACCATGCTAACCTCTTAGTGATAGTTGCCTCACATGGATCCTTGGCCATCAATAGTACTTGGCTTCAAGAGACGATACAGAGCAAGGCCCATAAGATTCTTCTACATTCAAACAATACATTCATACTACATAACAAGTTGCAAGTTACTATTAAATCATCAAAACCAGTTAGAGGTTAGCATTTGCAAGTTAGCAAGTTAGTGGGGTAGGTGTTGAAATGTTAGAATGTTAGAATCCATCGTCATGAGCCATCAATGGCTCTTGTGGGAGCAAGTCCTTGTAGATGTGACTAGATTCATGTGGATTATCAAGTAAGTGATTAGATGGTTAGTGGTTAGTAGTTAGATTGCTATGAGAAGAAGAATTAGCCAAGCATCATGTAGAAGATGTTGAAGATTACAATGGAGAAGAAAGGAGGCACCTTTACATAGATTGTCACCATCTATTACACAATCCCTCTCTAACTCTCTCTGAATCCTCAGCCCTACTACAAGATCTACAAACGAAATAAAAATATAAAATAAAAGAAGGAAGAACACCTACACTACACTACATTAAAGATAGAAACCCTAGCCTAAAATTAAAAACTGCTTGTGTTCTGGGCTCTACAGGCCTATTTATAGGTTAAAAGAGGTTTCTAGAAGATGAGACGGGGCCACGCGTTGAAGATCGATGCATGGCTCCACTATATTACCACAGAACGCGGCTATTACTGCGTTACAACAAAAATACCAGGGACTTAGGTCCCTGATTTTTGGCGAGTGGTTCACGTCACTTCTAGGACCTTCTTGGTATACTCCATTTCGGGTATTTTCGTCCGTATATTCGCCTGACGTGCACAAGGGTCTAGGTATAATGTATCATCTAGAAGATCCCTTGCTTGTGTTGGAACTTGTTTTGATGAAGACTTTTGTGAAGCAATTCATTTAGAGCTCTAGCAAAGATTTATCAAGAGTTCTTCATGATCAAGACTGCCCAAAGAGAGTTGATATGATGTGTTTTGTATATATAAAGTAGCATGTCAAAAGCCTTGATATACACACACATTTCATAGACCTATAGTCGACTTACAGTCTTGTATAGTCGACTAATCACTTGTGTAGTCGACTTGACACAACCCCTAGTTGACTAATCCTGTGTCTCAATTTAGACCCAACTCTCTGTTTCTCCATTAGTCGACTTAACAGACAAAATTAGTCGACTAATAAATCTTGTAGTCGACTAACCCTATTCCCTAGTCGACTAATCCGTGACCGGTCGACTTAGATGTTAGTTGCAGTCGACTTGATTTAGTTAACCAGAAAACTGTCACTCGAACTAATCTTGACCTAGTCGACTAATACCAAAATGTAGTCGACTACTCTTTGGAAAATTGCCTAGGCTAGTCGACTAACTCTAAAGGCAAGTCGACTATAGGCAATTTCTAACTGTTAGACAATTTCTGTTATCTGGTCTTTTGTGTAACATTTTCCAACATTTCAATCATTTGAATTGCACCTATAACTACCCTAACTTACCCTAGTATGCAGCTATATAAAGGGTTGTTATTCTAAAGGCCAAATAAGCATCCTAATCTTCAGTTTTTCTAAATAAAAAATTCTGCCAAACCTGAAAACTGATTTCCACTTCAGTTCTTCACCAAATTCAAATTTCTTTGTGAAGTTCTCTGAAGTTTTTCTCCTATACTAGACCTTGTCCACGTTCATACACAATACCAAGGCTTATAGGAAAGTGTTGTAGTACTCAAAGCAATCATTGTACACGGGTATCTTCTTGGTGTAGAAGCAGTTGTACAAGGTGGAGTTTATTCTCTTGGTGGAAGAGAAGGTGTACACATTTGGCAAAGGGGATTTGTCAAGTGGTGTGCATGGTTGTGATTTTGGGTGTACAAAATCAACGATAAAGGAAATCTCAAGCGGGTGGCTTGGGGACTAGATGTAGGTCACGAGGACCGAACCAGGATAAATCTCTCGTGTTTACATTTGTCTAAACTTTTCTGAGATTTGATTTCCTTTATTGCAAGTATATTTATTTGTTTAACTTAACCCTTCTTTGTTTAGTATTTGTGTTGATTTGGTATTTTAGATCCATAAGCGCCAACAGAGAAAGTTTCGCATTTGGCATCATCTCGGGACCAACATTTGGTATCAGAGTCCTGCATACCTATCAACAACAAGGATGGCAATGGAGTTTTCATCATCCCAATTTAAAGAAGGACATTCTACACAACGTCCACCGCTATTTGACGGATCCAACTATAACTATTGAAAGTGTAGAATGAAGATCTACTTGCAATCGCTCAATTACGAACTTTGGAACATCGTAGAAGCATCGTACACCAAGCCAACAACCAACTACAACGCTTGGAGTGAGGATCAAAAGAAGAATGCGAACCTTGACGCCAAAGCGATGAATGCCTTGTTCTGTGCATTAACCAAAGAAGAGTTCAACAGAGTGTCAACAGCCACTTCTGCACATCAAATATGGCATACTCTTCAGGTAACACACGAAGGCACAAGTAAAGTTAAAGAGTCTAAAATATCTGTTCTTATCCACAGGTTTGAATTATTCAAAATGGAGGAGAATGAAACCAAATCCGAAATGGTTACAAGATTAACCAACATTACCAATTCATTAGCATCCCTTGGAAAGGACTACACCCAAGTTGAAAGAGTTCGTAAGATCTGTTGCCCAAAGGCCTTCCACTCTAGTTTTGATGATGATTAACTCATATAGTTATGTGTACTAATTATCTTATGATTTTAGTTTCAGATTATTAATCAAGATATTAGTTAGTGATTGCTTCAACAAGATGGTTTGGAAGCTTTCACATGGTGATTCAAGAGCCCGGACGTCAAAGATGATATCTAGCACTCATTGGAGTCAAGCTTTGTGACTCATGGAGTTTTGGATCGAGTCGGCTTGGAGATTGCGCTCTACAAGAAGACATCGGTACCTAATTTAGTTTTGTGTTTAGATCCAATTGTAAAGATTAGAATAGTATGATAAGCTCAAGTTCACAACACACACGTTTCATGTTTTGGTTTTCGGTTTTAGGTTTAACCGATCTTGGTTTTCATGAATAGATATTATATCAAAACAAGTTTACATGGTTTAATGTATATTAGATTTATTCTATATACATGCATGCTTCAACTATTTAAACAAACTTAGTTTGATAGTCTATTTCATGTGTTTTATGTTTTGGCATTTCTACCAAAACAAATTTTGGACTTAAAGACAAAAACATGGATATATATATGTTTCATGTATATTGGGTTTCTGTCCATATGCATCATGCCTAAATGTTGTTTAATATCATGTTTTTGTATTTTGATGAGTTTTGGACAAAATGTATTTTCTATTCAAAAATCTAAGTTTTAGAAAATACAAGTTTTAGTTTTTGGTAAAAATGATAAGACACAAAAATAGTTCAAATTGCTTGATAATTGAGTTGAAATTTTTATCACATGTTTATATATCAACGCAAAATGTTAAAACTATTTTTGTGGATTTTTTACAAGACTTAAAAGATTTTTCAAGAATATTTTCACCTATTTTTCTGACCTAGAACTGGCTGACAGGCCACGGTCGACCGAACCAAGGGACGGTCGACCGTGAGGTCGACCGACGTGCATAGAGCTGTGTACGTCTGGCAGCACAGTGGACCGGCCGACCTGGCGGTCGACCGGAACTGAGAGCAGTGCTCTCTGTTTATTTCGGTCGACCGGGCGGTCGACCGGTAGCTGCCAGCGATTAAAATATGACCGTTGGGCGGTCGACCGACCGGTCGACCGGTAGGTCATTTTTGGCAGATTCTGCTGCCAATGGCTATATTTTTCTAGGAACTATAAATACCCCATTAATGGCCAGTTTTCTCTAAGATTTTTTTGTGCGAATTTTTCCTGACCCTCTAGTGTTTTCACAGCAATCAAAAGAAGTTTTTGGGCTTTAAATTGAACAATCTATTTGGTGTTTTCTAGGGTTTGGACAAATCAAAGAAAAGGGTTTTTTGGGAAAAGAGTTTGATTGAACTTCTCTATCTTGGTTTCTTGATTTTCCCAAGGAATTTCTTAGAGCTTTTGATTTTCATTCCTTTGGTTTTCTCTACACTTGAGCTACATCTACTATCTCATTCTATAGGATCTTTGTGGGAGAAAGAAATTGTTTGTGGTTGTTGGTTAGACCACCAAGTTGTAAACCCTTCATTTGCTTGGCTTTGTGCCTTTCCCTCATTGTATTGAGGAGGTTGTGCAAGTGGGTTGTATCCCTCAAGTTGTGAGGTGATCCTTGTGTTGCTTTGTGCTAATCCCTCAAGTTGTGAGGTGATTGTTTGCTGGATTGAAGTTGTGCCTCAAGGAGGAGGTTGTGTTTGTAAGGAGAGGAGTTGGGTACTCCTTGTAATTGTGATTGCCCCAAATCCTCGGTGGAGGTTCCCTTTGTGGGAGTCCTTTATGGACAAGCTAGTAGATTGGAAATCCTTCACGGTGGTGAAGGCAGAGATGTAGAGCTGGGTGCTCGAACCTTGAAACATATCTTGTTGTTTGCGCTTGATCCCTTGACTCTTACCCTAACTCTCTCTCTCTCTCTTTACTCTGCGCCTTGCATCATTTCACATTGTTCATTCATACTTATATGCTTGGCTTGGTTATGTGCATTACTTGTTGCTTGCATCTTGCATAATTGCAATTAGTTTTTTGAATTCCGCATTAAGTTCATTAGATTAGCATTATCACCTATTCACCCCCCTCTAGGTGATTTCAATTGGTATCAGAGCCTACGCTCCTGATATTTAGGTTTAACCATCTAGGAGTGAGATCTTGGTTTGCTAATCTTTATTTGCATTTTCATTTGCACACATTTAGTTTGCAATCATGGATAACCCTCCTATGTTTGATTTTTCTAGACATGATATTTGGAAGGCCAAGATGAGTAGTCACTTGAAAACCCTAGGACATCTAGTTTATTAAGCCATCACTATAGAATCATTCCCAAATGGTAGCAAACATAAAAAGGCAAATGCATTAGCCCTTAAGACACTTAAAGCATCTCTTAATGAAGATCTTTTACATGTGTTTGATCATTATGATTCAGCTTTTGCAGTTTGGAGCATTTTGACTTCTCCCGAGCTTCCAAGGATTATTAACAAGTTGAGGAGATCTAGGAGAGACAAGTCCGACGAGCATTGCCTCATGGTCCAAGGGAAGACTCCCTTGAGGTACAATCGGATTCTCAACTAGATGATAGCTCTAGTTCATATTGCTATGGATGTTTAGAAGTTCAAAATTTAAATGTAGAACTTGCCACAAAGCTTGAAAAATTCTTGGAAAAACATGAACTTTTGAAAAGAAAAACTTTGATTTAAAAGAAGAAATGAAGGATTTGTGTTCAACTTTTGAATTGGTTTTGCAAGAGAAGAAAGAGATTACTAGTGAACGTGACTCACTAAGATCTCAACTTGACCTTGCTTTAAAAGAGATTGATGTTTTAAAAAGAAAAAATGATTGTGATGATGTTGTGAAAAACAATGAGGTTTTATCTTCAAAATTGGATTTTGTTTTAAAAGATAACCTTATTTTGAAAAATGAAATTGATTTCATTATAAAGAATTGGATTTAGTTTTAAAGAAAAATGAATCTTTAAAAATTGATATAGACTCTCAGCTAGTGTAACTTCTTCTTCTTGCACACCTTTTGCATGCTCCACTTTATCTTCTAGTATTGAAAATGACATAAATTGTTGAAGAAAAGTGTTGAATGTTTGGGCTCCACTTTAAGCCAATGTACTTTGAATCATACACGCTTGGAAACCTTGGTTCGCAAGAAACAAGTTCCATCTTTACATGTACACCCATCACGTCATACACATGCTCATCACGGACATAATCATAACATGTTTGCTCATGTGTACACTTGTACACATTGTGGTCGTAAGTGCCACATTGCTAGATTTTGCTATGATCGTTTACATGTTGAAAATTTAGCAAATAATCTTGTTTGGGTTAGAAAAGATACTAACCCCCGTGGACCCAAAAGAAAATGGGTACCAAAGACCACCTCTATGCTTTTTGATGTAGGTGGGGGCTCTCGCATAACGTGAAAGTGTTGGTGCCTTGAGGTGGATGCGTTCCAAGCTTAAAGAAAACCATTTAGGAAGCATCACTTTCAAGGTGAAGGTTTGGTGGGAGGACCACCGTGTTTTGGAGATATGAAAAGTTGCCTCTTCGGTTTTGGTAACAATTCCTTACTCCTCTTTATTGTTTACATGCTTTCATGTCATCCTTTATAGCATGTTTTAGTGTTTCATGATTAGTACTTGAGACACTCATGTTCTATATGAACTCATAATTTGTGTTCTCTTTATGTTTTAGCTATCATGTATATCATAGATCTAATGCACATGTTTTTTTTTATAATGATCATATGGATGTTAATGATGTTGTTTTGATGCTTCATGTTTTGACTATTTTGATAATGCACATGTATTTGTCATAATGATTATTTGGATGATAATGAGTTTTATTTTGATGCTTCATGATTTGAATATATGTTTAGATGCTAGTTTTCATTAAAACTAGGATATTTATACTTGTACATAAAATGGGTCACAAGTAAATCTTTATATGTTTGTGCTTGAATGCCTATTTGTACCCATTAGATGTGCTAGTATAGTCTAGCTTTGATGATTCATGCATTCTAACTTGTATTCCTCATTTTGGATATGTTTTATGATTTTGTGTTTTCATTTCATGTATATGTCTATTTTGCCAAACCTTAAGATATACATGTATACCCCTTGAGTCACTTGCTTTTCATGCAAATCTTTATATATGGACTCAAATTGTGTTTAGGGATATGAATGTATACTTCTTGTTTTGTCAAAACATACATATGCCTTGAAATAGAAATTGTGTTTTAATGAAAGTTTAGTTTTTTATGTGTTCATATTTTGAAGGAATTCAAATTGAGCTTGATTGAATGTTTTCATGATGATATGTTTCACATATATCTTGTACACTTACCTTACTTATTGTTTTCTCATGATTTTGTTTTCATGAGTATGATATGGGCTTCATAGATTTTGAGTGTTTTATGATCATGTGATTTACATGTTTTTCATGAAAAATAATTGTATTTTTATTCCTTACTTGAAGGATTTCGTACTAGTTTTCATCTTTATCCATAACTAGTTCGTAATCTTCATTTTGGTAGAGTTTTTCAAACTAATTTTATTTTCAAATCTATTCTTGAAAACTCCTACCTTCAACGGCGGATGGATGGGAGATCATGCTCTTGTATGCTTTATATTGAAAATCATTTTGAACTTGATCATGATTGGGAGGTTAGGAATATGAGATATACACTTGATCCTATTGTTGTTTCAATTGATATCATTAGAGTTTTTCAATTGATATCAATATTAGCAATTTTTGTATACTCATATATTTGTTTATGTATGTATGCTTTACTTTAAAGAATATCAATTTCAATTGGTATTATCTTTTCATACATATATATGTTTCTATTTGTGCTTATTATATCCCTATATCTTTAAGCACAAATTTTATTTATGCAAAACTTGATTTGTAATGACTATCATGTTTCAATTGATTTAGTTTTCAATTGGTGTCTTAATTCAAGCCTATGCATTGTTTTAGTTGGTATTTCATAAAGGGGGAGAAAACTTACATTTCATACTTTCAACTGGTATTCAAGTCTACGCATTATTTGATTTTCACTCCCATTCTTTATGATTGATTATTTCAATTTGGTATCATATGCTCAAAATGATATATATTTACTATTGGTATCATATTTGAGAAATTCAAAATTTGTTATGTTTAAAATTTCAATTGGTATCTCATGCTTTAAAGAATAATAATTTCCATCGATATCAAGATTTATGTTTAGGTATTCAAAATGTGTATTGTTTTAATTTCAATTGATATCAAGATTGTTTGTTTTCATTGGTATATGTTTTCATATAAAAATGTTTTATATGATTTGGTTCAATGCCTCGTTTACCTTTATTTCATTTGGTATCATTTGATTTAGGCATTTCTTAAATTGTTTTATACTCATTTCAATTGATATCATTTATGCACTTCATTGCCACATTCTTTAATTGATATCATGTTTGTTGTCACCCCTCTTTGTCCATACAAAAAGGGGGAGAAGAATTTGTTTTGTGTTTTTACCCCTTTGTTGATGATTGACAAAAAGGGGGAGAAGAATTTGAGTTTATATGCATGTTTTTGTATTTTATTAAATTCATTTGGTATCAAGAGCTTTATTTAAAGAACATGTTTATTTTTTTGGTATCAAGAACTTCATTAGTCTTGTTTTGCAAATTGGTTATCAAGAGTTTGTTTTTTTTAGAATGTATTTGTTTTATTTAATTGATATCAAGAGCATATTTTGAAATATATGTGTTTTATGCATGTTGATGCATATGCATGTTTTAAATTGGTATCAAGAGCATGTTTGTGTTTTTATGCATGTTAATGCATACATATTTATAAACATAAAGATATGCGTTTCATGTTTGTTTATGTGCCTTCATTGTTTATGTTTATTGTGATGCATAGTTAAGGGGGAGCTTCTTTGAAGCTTAACTTTAATCCATGCATATATAACCCCATGGTTTTGTCATCATCAAAAAGGGGGAGATTGTTGGCCCAAAGGCCTTCCACTCTAGTTTTGATGATGATTAACTCATGTAGTTATGTGTACTAATTATCTTGTGATTTTAGTTTCAGATTATTAATCAAGAAATTAGTTGGTGATTGCTTCAACAAGATGGTTTGGAAGCTTTCACATGGTGATTCAAGAGCCCGGACGTCAAAGATGATATCTAGCACTCATTGGAGTCAAGCTTAGTGACTCACGGAGTTTTGGATCGAGTCAGCTTGGAGATTGCGCTCTACAAGAAGACATCGGTACCTAGTTTAGTTTTGTGTTTAGATCCAATTGTAAAGATTAGAATAGTATGATAAGCTCAAGTTCACAACACACACGTTTCATGTTTTGGTTTTCGGTTTTAGGTTTAACCGATCTTGGTTTTCATGAATAGATATTATATCAAAACAAGTTTACATGGTTTAATGTATATTAGATTTATTCTATATACATGCATGCTTCAACTATTTAAAACAAATTTAGTTTGATAGTCTATTTCATTTGTTTTATGTTTTGCATTTCTAACAACACATATTTTGGACTTAAAGACAAAAACATGGATATATATATGTTTCATGTATATTGGATTTCTATCCATATGTATCATGCCTAAATGTTGTTTAATATCATGTTTTTGTATTTGGATGAGTTTTGGACAAAATGTATTTTCTATTCAAAAATCTAAGTTTTAGAAAATACAAGTTTTGGTTTTTGGTAAAAATGATAAGACACAAAAATAGTTCAAATTGCTTGATAATTGAGTTGAAATTTTTATCACATGTTTATGTGTCAACGCAAAATGTTAAAACTATTTTTGTGGATTTTTTACAAGACTTAAAAGATTTTTCAAGAATATTTTTACCAGTTTTTCTGACCTAGAACTGGCTACAGGCCAGGTCGGTCGACAGCACGGTCGACCGAACCAAGGGACGGTCGACCGTGAGGTCGACCGACGTGCACAGAGCTGTGCACGTCTGGCAGCACAGTTGACAGGCCGACCGGGCGGTCGACCGAAACTAAGAGCAGTGCTATCTGTTTATTTCGGTCGACCGGGCGGTCGACCGGTAGCTGCTAGCGATCAGAATATGACCGTTGGGCGGTCGACCGACCGGTCGACCGGTAGGTCATTTTTGGCAGATTCTGCTGCCAACGGCTATATTTTTCTGGGGACTATAAATACCCCATTAATGGCCAGTTTTCTTTAAGATTTTTTTGTGCGAATTTTTCCTGACTCTCTAGTGTTTTCACAGCAATCAAAGAAGTTTTTGGGCTTTAAATTGAACAATCTATTTGGTGTTTTCTAGGGTTTGGACAAATCAAAGAAAAGGGTTTTTGGGAAAAGAGTTTGATTGAACTTCTCTATCTTGGTTTCTTGATTTTCCCAAGGATTTTCTTAGAGCTTTTGATTTCCATTCCTTTGGTTTTCTCCACACTTGAGCTACATCTACTATCTCATTCTATAGGATCTTTGTGGGAGAAAGAAATTGTTTGTGGTTGTTAGTTAGACCACCAAGTTGTAAACCCTTCATTTGCTTGGCTTTGTGCCTTTCCCTTATTGTATTGAGGAGGTTGTGCAAGTGGGTTGTATCCCTCAAGTTGTGAGGTGATCCTTGTGTTGCTTTGTGCTAATCCCTCAAGTTGTGAGGTGATTGTTTGTTGGATTGAAGTTGTGCCTCAAGGAGGAGGTTGTGTTTGTAAGGAGAGGAGTTGGGTACTCCTTGTAATTGTGATTGCCCCAAATCCTTAGTGGAGGTTCCCTTTGTGGGAGTCCTTTGTGGACAAGCTAGTGGATTGGAAATCCTTCACGGTGGTGAAGGCGGGGATGTAGAGCTGGGTGCTCGAACCTCGAAACATATCTTTTTGTTTGCGCTTGATCCCTTGACTCTTACTCTCACTCTCTCTCTCTCTCTCTCTCTCTTTACTTTGTGCCTTGCATCATTTCATATTGTTCATTCATACTTATATGCTTGGCTTGGTTATGTGCATTACTTGTTGCTTACATCTTGCATAATTGCAATTAGTTTTTTAAATTCCGCATTAAGTTCATTAGATTAGCATTATTACCTATTCACCCCCCTCTAGGTGATTTCAAGATCCTTCGTGCACTCACACCAGAATGGGAGAAGAAGACAACCACAATTGAAGAGGCGAATGATCTCTCAACTATGACATTAGAAAACCTAATCGGTAATCTAATGGCATATGAAGTGCAATTAGAAGAAAGAAAGAAGGACGAACGACAACACCACTCAAAGAAGAAAGAACTTGCCTTCCATGCATCCTCCGACACGGATGATTCAAATGACGATGAAGAGGAGATGACAATGCTTTCAAAGAAATTCAAAAGATTTCTAAAGCAAGGTAAATTCAAATGCTTTAATTGCAATAAACCAGGTCATATGAAGATGGATTGCCCATTGCTCAGAAATAAAGGTAAAATCAAGAGCAAAAAATTCAGAAAGAAGAAAAACTATGAAGCCTCATGGGAGAACAGTGATTCCTCATCTTCTGATGAAGTAGAATCCACTGAACGTGTCAACCTATGTTACATGGCCATAGAAGATGATGAGGTATCATTTATTGAACTTTCTGATGCATTTCATGAATTGTTTAATGATCTAAAGCATGAAAAACTAAAAAATAAAGTTTTATTAAAAGTAAATGAAAAACTTTTAAATCAAAATTCATGTTATGCTTTACAAGATCTTCTATAAATTCTCAACAAGATGAGTTTGAAAAAGTCATATCATCTTTGAAAAATGATAATGAGAAGTTTATAAAAGAGGTTTGTTTGTGTTCTTTTATTCTAGTTTATTCTTGTGTTCTTTTATTCTTATTTATTTATGTTCTTCTGTCCTTGTTCTATTCTTCTACTCTTGTTTCATTGTTTCTCTCTCTGATGACTTGCAACCCGTGAGATCCGATTGCTTCGAGACTACCTAGCCCAAGAAGAGCCCTTGATGGCTTATGGCGATGAACAGATCCTATATCCCATGCTTGAACGCCTTCTAAAGCAAAGTAAGTCGTCGCAAAAGGAACGAAGGTAAGTAGGACTGAAGAGGTAGGTATGTATGGGTTTAATTTTCTTTCTTTTATTTCTTTAGTTTAGATCACCATCTCTCCAATTTCTTTCACCATTTCATTGTAAATATCACTTCTTTTTCTTCATCTTCTTTCTTTCTAACTGTAAATAATAAAAATAAATAATTTTTAGAGATAACTTGCAAACGCTTCCATCGCTAGTCCCTCCCTGAGGATCACGACCCTCATAGCCCTGCTACCGCGGATTCGAATTGAGCAACTTGCACACCTTTACTTCTCAATTTAATATTCTTTCTTTTGTGTGCAGGTAAAAATCTCAATCAAAATTTTGGCGCCGTTGTCGGGGAAGGGACGGTAAGTTTATCTCTAAATAAAAAAATTAACTAATTCTTTTATTCGACTCCTGTTTGCAGGTTTGGAGAACAGAAAAACTGACAGCATAAGTGGACATATAGCAATTCTGTGCCTCTGCCCTCGAAGGCAGAGCACAAGAGCCTACTTCAGAGCCGCGGAAATGCGGCAATTGTCGTGAAACCGCGGCCTGAGTAGTTCCCTACTGATCCATCTTTTTGCAGGTTGCTGCAAACTGCAATATCTGTCTACTGCTCTGTTAAACTTTGTTCTGTGATAACCCTGCTTACTGCTAATTAATTTAACAGTAAACTATTTGTTGTTAATGATAAAAATTGATTAGACATTTGCATATTAGGCACGTGTCTTTTCAATTCCTTTATTTTTACTGTTGAAGAGTGCTGGAGTAAGGTACGTTCGCATTGCATGTAGAATAGGACTCATCTCTTGGTTGATGCTTTGAGTGAATCTTATTTACGTATTTTGTACACTTGCACAAAAATATCTTAAGGGCATAACCCATTAACAAGATAAGGTGGGGATTTCATCGCCCTTCCTTAGCCCAAAAATCATATCCAAGCACTCACTAACCCAAGCCTAACTTAAAATTAGTAGACGTTGGCCCTAGGGACATCTCGGAGTCAATTAGGAGATTATCCAAAGGGGAACAGTGCTGGAAGTTGACTCCTGCCAAATCAGTGTCTAGGAAGGGGATTGAGGGCCGAAAGCCCGAAGATTGGTGGTTATTTAATTAAGGAACGTCTTTGACGGAAAACCTCCCACCATTCTTGCCCTGACCTAGCTGATTAACTTGTGGTCAAAGTCTGCACCCGACCTCCCGTGGACAGTCTAACCAGTTAAGATTCGTCTAGGTCATAGTTCTACCCTAACTTAGATTAGAATTTTTCTTTTTTGTTTGCTTCTTTGTTTGTTTTTTTTTTGTTTGTGTTGGTGTGATATGGCATATAATAATAATTTTTCAACTTTAATCCATATTACACACCTAACTATTTTTCGGATATTACCAACCCGGCATATCATAACTTTGACCAACTAGTGTGCCGGAATGGTCTTATCCGAATGATTATAACCCATACCCCCCATCTTATGACCATAATTTTCATACTTTCAACTCTTCACAGAGTTCATGGGGTTTTGATTCCCCCGAGTCCAATTTTCAACCGACTTGTCCTCCATATCCATCTAGTCCACAATATTCCCAAGAATCATACTCTGATCCACCCAGTCAGAATAGGCTACCATCTATCGGGGAAATGATAAGTATGCATGAGTCCAAGCAAAAATTACCATCAATCGGAGAAATGATTATGCGTGAGTCCACCGACTCACAACTTCATCACGATTACACTTCATCCTTTCAAGTCCAATCCCAACATGATGCACCTATCAACTATGAAAGGATTCTTGCAGCCATGACTCAGGCTAGATTAGCCCATGATCGTGATATAGATATGATGGTTCAATCTTTACATTCTCACCGTTCGGCCATTTATGATATCACTGACCACTCTCTTAGAGCCGACGAACCAAGTTGCTTTGGACAACAAGATTCTAATTCAGTACCATCATGTGAACTTGCCGAAACTTCAAATTTTGATAACTTGGCAAGTTTTTCCTTTCCTGAAATAGAACTTGAACATGAATATGAACATGATCTTCCAATCGATGATTCAATTTTATTTCCTGATTCAATAATGACTCCAGTGTCTCCACCTGATTTTACTTTTCCTGAGTCAACATTGGATCCTGTGCCAATTCATCATGAAATTGAATCACCCATTTTTGATGATCATATTGAACTTGACCAATTGTGCAATCTTGAAAGTCCCCTTGACAAATTGGCAAGTTCCCATTTTTATGAGATTGAAACTAATGAGATATGTCGCCTAGATTCCCAAATCTATGATCAAGTTTAAATTCTCGAATCATTATTAACTCCTGTTTTGTTACCCGACTTAGGGAATCTTTTAGAGTCAGTTTTGATTCCCACACCTATCATTCCTGAACTTGAATCACCAACATTGAGTCACATTCCATTATGGGAAGATGATTGTGGACTTGAGCTTTAACTTATTGATTTGGACCCACTTCCTGAACCTAGCACGACTACTGAACCATTACTTGATTTAAGTTTCTTTCCTGAGTCGGTATTCGTTCCCATACTTCCCATGTCCAAGTCAATCATTCCATCTTTTCACACTCCATTTTGGGACAAGGCGGTTGACACAATTGACTCTGAAAATAATTATGAATTATGAAAATTGGATGGGGTCAAATTGTTAAAAAATGATATTACATACATTTTAGTGGGTTATATAAGAAAAATTTTTGGTGGGTTCCTTTGTGAAATATTATGTTATCTTGATTGGGTAGCAACGCTTGGCCCAATTAGACCACCACCGGAACCACCACCTTAAGGTAACTTCTGCCTTCCCTTGTTCTTTTTCATGCATATATGCATTCATTCATACATTGAGGACAATGCATGAGATAAGTGTGGGGGTGGGCTTTACTAACTTACTAACATAGGTAGAAACTAACAAAAATTTGTTTAAAAAAAAAGGACAAGATTTTGACTTGTCTTTTGAAATAAATCTAAGTTAGTTTTAAGGATTAGGAAAATCATGATTAGGATTTCTAAAAACTTGGTCAAAATAAATAAATTGTTGAATTTTTAGGTATAGGAGGAGAAATTGAATAAGTAGTTAGTCTTAATTTTTACCTTAATGAAATGTGCATACCCAATGCATATCTAGGATTCTAAGACAAAGACCCTTGTGCCTCATATATAAAAATAAATTTTTTAAAAAAAAATCATCACCAATTAAGCTGGATACATGTGCCTCAAGAAGCATAATTATTCACGCCTAAAGGTGAGTCCTAAATAAAATAAAGTCCTTAGTTTTGGGGCCTAGTTCACTCGAATTTGAGTCCGCGGGGTGTTTTCTCACCTGGTGCCCTAAAGCCGACCGGTTTGGGAGTCATCGACTTTAAGTTCGCTACAAGGGTGGATTAGAAAGCCTAAGAAAACTAAGAAAAATATTATATATGTATTAACACATCTAATAGTCAATTAGTTAGGTATGAGGGCCTCAAGAAGCTTTCATGCTTACACGAAAGAAAATTGGATGAGTTATACATATTAAAAAAAAGAAAAAAAATAAAAAAAATATAATATATATATATATTCATAATAATAATAAAGAGGCATTAGAGTCCAAGTTAAGGAATTCCTAATAAAAATTCATAAGGATGCATATGATTTTTGGTAACGAAAAAGACTATACACAAATTCGATTTTGATCCTTACTTAAAATGGATAACAATTTACTTTATAAAGACTAAGTCTAAGAATGAATAAAAATGATAATCCTAAAACTTATAGACTACTTAGTCTTTTCAAAAGTATTTCAAATAATTTCCTTTTTATGGATTTTGTGGGGTGTAATCCGCTGAAAACCCTCACGAGACAACACTCGTCCTCTAGGGCAACCTAGAGGTTTAACGGCTTGTTGCACATGCTAAGTGCAACCGTGATTCCTACGAAAGTGAGTTAGGTTAGATAAATTTTTCTTTTTTTTTCCTTTGATTTTTACTCAAGGACGAGCAAAAAGATAAGTGTGGGGGTGTGATTGGTAGTGAAAAGTGCATTTTTATTATTATATTTACCATCACATTTTCATATTTATTCATATAATTCTGCACATTTATTAATATTTTGTGATTTATTATGTGCAGGCCTTGAGTTCTTATTTTAATAATAAATAAAGCCAAAAAAGAAGCCCAAAAGCCCATATTTAAAGCCCAAGTGCAAAAGTGCAAATATCAATTGCCAAAATTGCAAATACACAAGGGCTAAAGTTACAAATACAAAGAAGAGGGAAGGATAGACTTCTATTCAACCCTAAACACTTGCAGGATGAAGATAAAGATACAAGAAGCTTCATTTTATCCCTAATCCTATTCAAAGTTGGATTAAATTGAATCCAAAGGAGGAAATGATTAATCTTCATCTCCTATTCAAGTTCAAATTCAGGAGATAAAGTCCTAAAAGATTAAGGGGATAAAGCTAATCCTAAAGATAAAAGGAGAAGAGTTTAAAGATAAATTCGGATTCAGACTGTACATGTTTAGTATTCAGATCATAACTTTTGCTACAGATATGCAAATCCGATGATTCAAGATGCTTCAGAAAGAAGACTTGAAGTCCTACAACTCTTATGTTGATCAAACTTTCCAATTCAGTCCGTGGATAAGCTAATTTCGGTGATCAACATGATAATAAGTTGCAGACAGATTTGAACTTCTATGGATAAGTGCCACAAGTCTGGAGATAAGATTTTTTGGGAGAGTTGTACCAGTACTCTACATCTTCCAACTCCTATAAATACCCCTGCAGATGCAACACAGAAAGCAACACAGAAAATATAGAGCAAATTCTAGGGTTTCTTAGGCTAACTTCTAGTTTAGGTTAGATTTTATTTTCGTTTTTTTATTTTGTAAATTTTGTAACTGAGAGCGGAGAAAGCTTTCATGGAGGAAGGAGTCCATGCTTGTACTGAGGTGACAGCGGTGTAAGCCTACTTTTCTTCCATTGTTAATGAAATCCACTTGAGGTTTGTTTGTGTTCTTTTATTCTAGTTTATTCTTGTGTTCTTTTATTCTTGTTATTTATGTTCTTCTACTCTTGTTCTATTCTTCTACTCTTGTTTCATTGTTTCTCTCTCTGATGACTTGCAACCCGTGAGATCCGATTGCTTCGAGACTACCTAGCCCAAGAAGAGCCCTTGATGGCTTATGGTGATGCACAGATCCTATATGTTGGCCCAAAGGCCTTCCACTCTAGTTTTGATGATGATTAACTCATGTAGTTATGTGTACTAATTATCTTGTGATGTTTAAGTTTCAGATCATTAATCAAGATATCAGTTGGTGAAAGCTTCCACACATCTTTCACATGTTGATTCAAGAGCCCGAGTGTCAAAGATCATATATAGCACTTGCTCGGTGGATCAAAGAGTTTGGATTGAGTCGGCTTGGAGAATGCGCTCTACAAGAAGACTTAGGTATCCTAATTTAGTTTTGTGTTTAGATCCAAATTGTAAAGATTAGAATAGTATGATAAGCTCAAGTTCACAACACACACGTTTCATGTTTTGATTTTCGGTTTTTGGTTTAACCGATCTTGGTTTGCATGAATAGATTTTATATCAAAACAAGTTTACATGGTTTAATGTATATTAGATTTGTTCTATATACATGCATGCTTCAACTACTTAGACAAACTTACTTTGATATACCTATTTCATGTGTTTTAGGTTTTGTGTTTTAACAAAACTTATTTTTGGAATTTAAGACAAAAAACTATGATATATATATGTTTCATGTATATTGGATTTCTATCCATATGCATCATGCTTCAAAGTGTTTAAATATCATGTTTTTGTATTTGGAAGAGTTTTGGACAAAACGTATTTTCTATTCAAAATCCAAGTTTTAGAAAATACAGTTTTTGGTTTTTGGTAAAAATGATTAGACACAAAAATAGTTCATATTGATTGATATTTGAGCTAAACTTTTTACCACATGTTTATATATCAATGCAAAATGATAAAACTATTTTTGGTGATTTTTAGAAAAGATAAAAGAATTTTTAGAATATTTTTAACACTGTTTTTCTGTTCCAGGCTTCACCAGTCGACTTGTCCAATGAGCAAGTCGACTTGGCATGAAGTCGGTCGACCGGGTCGGTCGACCGACGTGCACAAATCTGTGCACGTTTGGCAGACAGGGACGGTCGACCGTTCGGGTCGACCGGGATGAGAGCAGAGCTCTCTGTTTGTTTGAGTCGACCGGGGCGGTCGACCGGTAGCAGCCAACGGGCAAAAATTGACCGTTGGGCGGTCGACCGGCCCGGTCGACCGGCAGGGTTATTTTGGCAAAATCTGCTGCCAACGGCTAGTTTCCAGATTTGCCTATAAATACCCCATTTGCAAGAGTTTTTCTCTAAGATTTTTTGTGCGAATTTTTCCTTACTCTCTAGTGTTTTCACTGCAATCAAAAGAAGTTTTTGGACTTGAATTGAACAATCCTTTTGGTGTTTTTGCTAGGGTTTGGAAAATCAAAGAAGAGGGTTTTTGGGAAAAGCTTTTGATTGAACTTCACCATCTTGATTTCTATTATTTCCCAAGGATTTTTCTTTGTGATTTTGATTTCCATTCCATTGGTTTTCTCCACACTTGAGCTAAAATCTACTATCTCTTCTATAGGATCATTGTGTAGGAGAAAGAGATTGTTTGTGGTTGTTTGTTAGACCACCAAGTTAAAAACCCAATCTTTGTTTGGCTTTGTGCCTTGGGTTGTATCCCTCAAGTTGTGAGGTGATCCTTGTTTGCTTTGTGCTAATCCCTCAAGTTGTGAGGTGATTGTTTTGTTGGATTGGAGCTTGCCTCAAGGAGGAGGTTGTGGTTGTAAAGAGAGGAGTTGGGTACTCCTTGTGAGAGTTCTTTGTGGACTAGCTAGTGGATTCGAAATCCTTTGTGTGTCGAAGGCGGGGATGTAGAGCTGGGTGCTCGAACCTCGAAACATATCTTATTGTTTGCGCTTGATCCATTGACTCTCTCTCTATCTCTCTCTTTACTTTGTGCCTTACAATTATTCATATTGTGCATTCATACTTGCTTGGCTTGGTTGTGTGTGCATCATTTGTTGATTACACTTGAGTGTATTGCATCAAGTTTTTAAATTCCGCATTTAGTTCATAGATTAGCCATATCACCTATTCACCCCCCTCTAGGTGACTTTTCAATTGTATCAGAGCTAGTGCTCCTGATATTTAGGTTTAACCACCTAGGAGTGAGATATTGGTTTGCTAATCTTCATTTGCATTGTTCATTTGCACTCATTTAGTTTGCTCTCATGGATAGCCCTCCTATGTTTGACCATATTAGACTTGATACTTGGAAGGCCAATATGAGTAGGCATTTAAAATCACTAGGTCATCTAGTTTATCAAGCCTCCACTCAAGAATCATTCCCTAATAGTAGCAAGCATAAAAAGGCTAATGCATTAGCACTTAGAGCACTTAGAGCATCTCTTAGTGAACATCTTTTACCGGTGTTTGATCGTTATGACTCGGCTTTTGCAGTTTGGATCTTATTGACGTCTCCCGAGCTTCCAAGGATTATCAACAAGATGAGGAGATCTAAGAGAGAAAAGTCCAAAGAGCATTGCTTCATGGTCCAAGGGAATAACTCCTTTGAGGTACAATCGGATACTCAATTAGATGATAGCTCTAGTTCCTATTGCCATGGTTGTTTTGAAGTTCAAACTTTAAATTTGAAACTTGCTCAAAAGCTTGAAAATTTATTGGAAAAACACAATCTTTTGAAAGAGGACAACCTTGTTTTGAAAAATGAATTAAAGGATTTGTGTTCTAATTTTGAATTGGTTTTGCAAGAGAAGGAAGAGATCACTAGTGAACGTGACTCACTAAGATCTTAACTAGACCTTGCCCTTAATGAGATTGAAGGTTTAAAAAGTAAAAATGATTGTGATGATGTTGTGAAGCACAATGAGATTTTATCTTCAAATTGGATTTTACTTTTAAAGATAACCTTATCTTGAAAAATAAAATTGATTCAATTACAAAAGAGTTGGATTTGGTTTTAAAGAAAAATGAATCTTTGAAAATTGAAATTGATTCTCATGTGTGCCATGCTAGTATAGCTGAAAATCACCTAGAGGGGGGGTGAATAGGTGATTATGCTAATCTAAGGCCAATTTAAAAATAATGAGCAATAAGGGTGAGATGAATGCAAATGCAATGCAACAATCTCCCAAAACAAGACTAAGAGCCGTATGCCCCTTGCGGGGTTCTGAACTCCTTCCTCCGGCTTCCTCGTAAAATGAGTTAGAGGTGCGCAATGCAACCTTGTTGTATGGGATTTTGATTGACAATATGAAGTATGATGAATATGGCAATAGCAATCAAAAACACAAAGTAATAGCAATGGAAAGTAAACCAATCGCAAACACAAAGATATGTTATCGAGGTTCGAGCACCCAGCTCTACTCCCCGCCTTCCCCAGAAGGATTCTAGCTACTTCCACTATCACAAAGATCTCAATTACAATGGAGTACCCAACTCCTACAATTTCAGCACAATTGAATTCCTTAGTAATCAAAAGATCACAAACTCTCTCTTTCAAATATCTCTTCCCTTACAAAGGTCCTTAGAGAATATTGAGAAGGAATGAAGCTCTTGTGTAAGTGAAGAAAAATGAAATCAAATCAGAGAGTATTATCAAGAAAACACTTCTGAAATGAGTGAGAAATATCAGCACAATAACCAAGAAAAATAGCTCTTTTGAATATCACAAACTTTGAATTTTTCTCTTGAATAATTGTTGTAAAGAAACTCTCCCCAAACACCCCTATTTATAGGAGAGGGCTAGGGTTTAGGGTTAGGAATTAATTACTGAAGATTAGGAAGTAATTAGTTCCAAATATACCCTCCAACGGATTTTTAATTTCAAAAATCAAGTTTAAAACAGCTATTAAAAAATCTGCCCGTTACTGTTCAACGGACAGATCGGTCGACTGGCCCGGTCGACCGATAGTTCAAAAATCCGACCGTTATGAACTATCGGTCGACTGATCCAGTCGACTGAAAAGATACAGAGAGCAAAACAAACTATCGGTCGACCGATCCGTCGACTGATGCCTGACTGAGACTTAAAATAAAATTCCGGTCGACTGTCGGTAGACAGTCGGTCGACCGACAGACGTGCACACGGATACGTGCACTCTGCCAGGACATCGGTCGACTGGTGGTAGATAACCGGTCGACCGGCTCAGGCCAAAAGATGAAATAAAAATAGAATTTTGGAGAGATTAATATTTTTATCAAATCTATTTCAAACACAAATTCAGTATCTAACATAATAAAGAATTTGTAGAAGAAAGATTTAGTATTAAAATATTTTTGTATATTTTATAAGAAATAAACTTGGAAATGGTATACGCGTGAAGACGTGTGTGTTTGAGCTTCAAACCTAATCAACATTCTTTAACATACTATGAAGCTAGAAAATAAAACCTAAGGACCTCTGAAGCAATCTTTGAGCCATCCAATGCCTTGCTAGTGCCTTCTCTTCTATGATCCTTCCTTGATGTGCAATTTGCCTTCAATGCTTGTTGGAACTTAGAAGTTTTTGCAAAAGCGAAGCGAATGAACTCTAAACATGGTACAAAACCTGAAACTCATCTAAGATAAAAGATTAGTACCAAATAGCACTTATTTGGTTTGTTATCATCAAAACACAAAACAATGGAGAGTGTAACCTCTTGGGCTAACAATCTCCCCCTTTTTGATGATGACAAAACAAATAGGCTATTTACAAAAATATAGGGATGAGAAAACTCCCCCTCAAATTATGCTATATTTAAAACATGTAAGTATGCTCTAGATACCAATAATTGAAATGAAAAATAGAAATGATGCACCAATTATGGAAATCTATTTAAAACAACAATAAAACTCAAAACTTGCACTTGATACCAAAAATACCAAAAATCAAAAATTGCTCCTTGATACCAATTTTAAACTAAAATACCAACTAAAATACAAAAACTCATAAAACCAAAACATCAAACCAAAACATCATATAAATTCATATGGAACCAACCAAGACCAAATGAACTTATTTTTGTCCATGTTAACTTATTCTCCCCCTTTTTGTCATACATCAAAAAGGGTTAGAAAAACATGTTTAATCAATAATACACAAATTTAATTCTCCACAAATAAACGAAAATCTAGCAAAATCAAGTGGTTTTGTGAAAATATCGGCTAGTTGAAAATCGGTGGAAACATAATCAATATCTATATCACCTTTCTCAAAATGATCTCTAAGAAAGTGATATCTAATCTCAATGTGCTTGGTCTTACTATGTTGATTTGCATTTTTGGTTAAATGAATAGTACTAGTATTATCACAAAATATTTTAATATTTTTATAATGCAAATCATAATCAAGGAGAGTATGTTTCATCCAAAGGACTTGTGCACAACAAGCCCCCGCGGCAACATACTCCGCCTCGGCGGTTGATAGAGCTACGGAATTTTGCTTCCTAGAGGGCCATGAAACAAGACAATTACCGAGAAATTGACATGTCCCACTAGTACTCTTTCTATCTACTCTACAACCCGCATAGTCGGCGTCCGAATAACTAATCATAGAAAAATCTATAGTTTTCGGATACCAAAGACCTAAACCAATCGTTCCCTTAACATATCGAATAATGCGTTTTACGGCAATTAAATGAGATTCCTTGGGACACGATTGAAATCTAGCACAAAGACACACACTAAACATGATATCCGGCCTACTTGCCGTTAAATATAAAAGACTACCTATCATGCTTCTAAACAATTTAATATCAACATTTTTACCTTGTTCGTCCTTATCAAGCTTGGTTGTTGTAGCCATGGGAGTGTTGCAAGCTTTAGCGTCTTCAAGTCCAAACCTCTTCACGAGTTCCTTAGCGTATTTGGCTTGAGAGATGAAGTTCCCATCATGCAATTGCTTGACTTGGAGTCCAAGAAAAAAGTTTAGCTCACCCATGGAGGACATTTCGAATTCTTGTTGCATTACCTTTTCAAAATCCTTGCATAAAACTTCATTAGTAGAACCGAAAATAATATCATCAACATAAATTTGGACAATTAAAATATCATTATCAACATGCTTAGTGAAGAGAGTGGTGTCTACTTTGCCTTTAATAAAGTTATTTGAAATTAGAAAACTTGAAAGCCTTTCATACCAAGCTCTTGGAGCTTGTTTTAAACCATACAAAGCCTTATCAAGTTTGAAAACAAAATCGGGATGAATATGATCGATAAAACCGGGAGGTTGAGAAACATAAACTTCTTCATTAAGAAAACCATTTAAAAATGCACTTTTTACATCCATTTGAAAAAGTTTGAAATTTTTAAAAGATGCATAAGCTAGTGTTATCCGTATGGCTTCAAGCCGTGCTACGGGTGCAAAGGATTCCTCAAAGTCGATTCCCTCAACTTGAGTGTAACCTTGGGCCACTAACCTAGCTTTATTCCTAATGACATTTCCGGACTCATCCATCTTGTTTCTAAAGATCCACTTAGTACCAATTATTGGTCTATCGTGGGGCTTAGGAACAAGGTGCCAAACTTGGTTGCGCTCAAATTGATTGAGTTCCTCTTGCATGGCAAGCAACCAATATGGGTCCGTCTCGGCTTCGAGAATGCCTTTGGGTTCAAAATGAGAAATGAAAGCAAAGTTACCACATAGGTCATGGAGTTTGGAGCGCGTTGTGACTCCTCTTGAAGCGTCACCGATGATGAGCTCCTTAGGATGATTTGTAGCATATCTCCAAGCTTTGGGAAGCGGTTGAGTGCTTTCCTCATTATCCTTTTGAACTTCACCTAAAGGTTCTTGCTTATCTTCTTGAGCGGGTGAGTCCTTCAAGGATAGTTTCTCCATGCTTTCACCTAATGGTTCAATCTCTACAACATTCTCAACAAACACATAAGACTCCTCAAACTTAACATGCATAGTTTCTTCAATAGTAAGTGAAGATCTAATGAAAACTCTATATGCTTTGCTAGTAGAGGAATATCCAACAAAGATAGCCTCATAAGCTTTAGCATCAAATTTACCCAAATTCTCTTTTGTATTTAAAACAAAACACTTGCATCCAAAAACTTTGAAATATGAAACATTTGGTTTTCTAAAATGATACATTTCAAAAGAAGTTTTAGAAGAATTTTTGCATAAATAAATACGGTTTGATATATAGCATGCGGTGTTTACGGCCTCGGCCCATAAATATTGAGGGAGGTCGTATTCACTTATCATTGTCCTAGCCATCTCTTGAAGTGTTCTATTTTTCCTTTCTACAACTCCATTTTGTTGTGGAGTCCTAGGACAAGACATTTCATGCTTAATTCCCTTTTCATCACAATAAGTCATGAAGAGTTGGTTAACAAACTCACCACCTCTATCACTCCTTATTCTCAAAATCGGAAACCTTTTTCTTTTTCAACTCTTTTTCTAAAAATCTTAAAGTGAGAAAAAGTTTGATCTTTATTTTGCAAGAAGAAAACCCAGTAAATCGAGAGAAATCATCAACTAAAACAAATGCAAATCTACTACCATTTAAGCTTTTAGTTTTAGTTGGTCCAAATAAATCCATGTGAATTAATTCTAGAGGTCTAGTTGACATGATATCCTTGATTGGTTTAAAGGAAGACTTGGTTTGTTTCCCAAGTTGGCACGCACCACAAATGCGGTCTTTCTCAAAACTCAAGCAAGGAATACCCTTCACCAATTCCTTTGAATTAATTCTATAAAGATGTTCAAAAGAAGCATGTCCTAATCTTCTATGCCAAAGCCATGAATTTTCATCAAAAGCATTTAAACATTTAGTAGAACACTCTACATTAAGCATGTCAATAATATAAACATTATCATCACGAAATCCGGTCAAAATACAATCATTCGATTTAACATCAAAAATCTTACAAGAAGAATCATCAAAAACAACTTTAAGACCACGATCACAAAATTGGCTAATACTAAGCAAATTATGCTTTAAACCATCAACCAAAACAACATTCTCTATAATAGGAGATGAACCAACTTGAATGTTACCTATACCGATGATAGTTCCTTTGGAATCATCCCCGAAGGTGACGGAGCCACCTTCCATGTACCTTGATAGGGTTGTGAAGTTGTTGATATCCCATGTCATGTGTCTTGAACAACCACTATCAAGGTACCACCGCTCCCTACGTCTTGGAGCCTTGGTGTGTACCTACATCAAACAAATTAGGGCTTGATTTTGGTACCCACATTTTCTTGGGTCCATGAGGGTTAGAACCATTAACCCAAACAAGATTATTTGAGCTATGCAATTTATCATAACAAAATTTAGCTAAATGTCCATTTTTGTCACAATATGTACATCTATAAACTCTACCATATTTAAATGCATAATGAGTGTGTGATTTGTGAGCATTGGCATTGTGAGCATGAAAAGATTTAGCATGAGAAGTATTATTTGAAGTGTGAGCATGTGGAATCTTAGCATGAGAAACTTTATCATGAGAAGTATTCTTTTTAGAAAATTTTTCTTCAAGCTTCTTAGTATTAAAAGCACAATCTTTTAAAACTTTTTCAAAATCACTCATTTTAGATTTAAGAGAAGAAATTTCTTTATTATCAACAATAGGGGTTTACCCTTGCAAGAAATCTTATAAGTATCAAAATCATTTTGAATAACAACAAGATTGGAAGAAAGATCATCTTTTTCTTTTGTAACCAAAGCAAGTTGGTTTTTGAGAAAAGCAACTTCTTTTTGCAATTTAAAGCATTCCATTTTCTTGTTATCATAAGTTTCGGAAAGTTCTACAAAAGCATGAACTAGAACTTCCTTACTCAAATCATCATCATTATCATCTATAGATTCAAGGTTTGAGGGTTTACCTTGGGTGTGTTTGCCATGAAACACATGTTTGCGGTATCCACTTGTTCTTCTTCGGACTCGCTTTCCGAATCCCATGTGGCCTTGTAAGCTTTCTTTTCATCTTGTTTCTTTGGCTTGAAGGAGGAAGTCATTCTTTTCTTGAACTCCGGACAATCGGCCATGATGTGTCCGGGCTTGCGGCAATTGTAGCAAATGATCCTCTTCTCCTCTTTGCCTTCAAACTTTCTCCGGAAATTTTGCTTGTTCTTCCGGTACATCCTCTTGATGTTGCGCACTAGGAGGGAGAGCTCCTCATCTTCTTCTTCATCTTCTTCATCATCTTCAATGGTGGATGAAGACTTGAAAGCTATGGACTTTTTCTTTGTTGGAGCCGCATCTTCTCTTGCCTTCTTCTCCATCTCATGGGTTTTTAGGTTCCCAATGAGATTTATGATGTCCATCTCGTCCTTGTCATTCAACTCCTTTAAGGTGGTGGCCTTGATCTCCCAAGATGGAGGAAGAGCCCGTATCACCTTGCGCACCTTTTGATCATTGGAGATGACGTCACCTAATGAAGAAAGACCATTAGTGATTTTTGTGAAACGAGTAATCATGCAATCAATGGTTTCATCATCAAGCATCTTAAATGATTCATATTGAGACCTCAAGAGATCTATCTTAGCTCTCTTGACTTGTGAAGTCCCTTCATGCGTGACCAATAAGTGTTGCCAAATCTCATAGGCGGATTGGCAATGAATTACCCGTGTAAGGTCATCCTCATTCAAGGCGGTTAAAAGGGAGTTTTGGGCTTTTGAGTTAGCCTCATATTCTCTAAAGTTGAAGTCGGTCCAAGTGCTTTCATCTTCATTGGGTGCTACATAGGGTTTGGTCAAAGACTTAGCCACTAAACTACCTAGTGATTGCAAAAAGATAGTCATCCTAACCTTCCAAATAGGGAAGTTGAGTCCATCAAATTTAGGTGGGGTTTTAATGTTGTCGGCCATGTTTACTAGTGTATGAATGGATGAATGAAAATGTTGATTAGCAATATTTTAAGGATCTCTCTATGGATGTTAAGCCAAACCTAGAGTCCAAGCTCTGATACCAATTGAAAATCACCTAGAGGGGGGTGAATAGGTGATTATGCTAATCTAAGGCCAATTTAAAAATATTGAGCAATAAGGGTGAGATGAATGCAAATGCAATGCAACAATCTCCCAAAACAAGACTAAGAGCCGTATGCCCTTGCGGGGTTCTGAACTCCTTCCTCCGGCTTCCTCGTAAAATGAGTTAGAGGTGCGCAATGCAACCTTGTTGTATGGGATTTTGATTGACAATATGAAGTATGATGAATATGGCAATAGCAATCAAAAACACAAAGTAATAGCAATGGAAAGTAAACCAATCGCAAACACAAAGATATGTTATCGAGGTTCGAGCACCCAGCTCTACTCCCCGCCTTCCCCAGAAGGATTCTAGCTACTTCCACTATCACAAAGATCTCAATTACAATGGAGTACCCAACTCCTACAATTTCAGCACAATTGAATTCCTTAGTAATCAAAAGATCACAAACTCTCTCTTTCAAATATCTCTTCCCTTACAAAGGTCCTTAGAGAATATTGAGAAGGAATGAAGCTCTTGTGTAAGTGAAGAAAAATGAAATCAAATCAGAGAGTATTATCAAGAAAACACTTCTGAAATGAGTGAGAAATATCAGCACAAAAACCAAGAAAAATAGCTCTTTTGAATATCACAAACTTTGAATTTTTCTCTTGAATAATTGTTGTAAAGAAACTCTCCCCAAACACCCCTATTTATAGGAGGGCTAGGGTTTAGGGTTAGGAATTAATTACTGAAGATTAGGAAGTAATTAGTTCCAAATATACCCTCCAACGGATTTTAATTTCAAAAATCAAGTTTAAAACAGCTATTAAAAAATCTGCCCGTTACTGTTCAACGGACAGATCGGTCGACTGGCCCGGTCGACCGATAGTTCAAAAATCCGACCGTTATGAACTATCGGTCGACTGATCCAGTCGACTGAAAAGATACAGAGAGCAAAACAAACTATCGGTCGACCGATCCGGTCGACTGATGCCTGACTGAGACTTAAAATAAATTCCGATCGACTGTCGGTAGACAGTCGGTCGACCGACAGACGTGCACACGGATACGTGCACTCTGCCAGGACATCGGTCGACTGGTGGTAGATAACCGGTCGACCGGCTCAGGCCAAAAGATGAAATAAAAATAGAATTTTGGAGAGATTAATATTTTTATCAAATCTATTTCAAACACAAATTCAGTATCTAACATAATAAAGAATTTGTAGAAGAAAGATTTAGTATTAAAATATTTTTGTATATTTTATAAGAAATAAACTTGGAAATGGTATACGCGTGAAGACGTGTGTGTTTGAGCTTCAAACCTAATCAACATTCTTTAACATACTATGAAGCTAGAAAATAAAACCTAAGGACCTCTGAAGCAATCTTTGAGCCATCCAATGCCTTGCTAGTGTCTTCTCTTCTATGGTCCTTCCTTGATGTGCAATTTGCCTTCAATGCTTGTTGGAACTTAGAAGTTTTTTGCAAAAGCGAAGCGAATGAACTCTAAACATGGTACAAACCTGAAACTCATCTAAGATAAAAGATTAGTACCAAATAGCACTTATTTGGTTTGTTATCATCAAAACACAAAACAATGGAGAGTGTAACCTCTTGGGCTAACAATGGCTTCTTCTTCTTCTTGCACACCTATTGCATGCTTCAACTTTGTCTTCCACTATTGAAAGTGATATAAATGTTTTGAAGAAAAGTGTTGAATGTTTGGGCTCCACTTTGAGCCAATGCACTTTGAATCACTCACGTTTGGAAACCTTGGTTCGCAAGAAACAAGGTCCATCTTTGCATGCACACCCTACACGGCATACACATGCTTTCCACGGACACAACCATGACATGTATGCTCATGTGTACACATGTACACATTGTGACCGAAAAGGTCATCTTTCTAGATTTTGCTATGATCGTTTACATAATGAAAATTTAGCATGTAATCTTGTTTGGGTTAGAAAAGAAACTAACCCCTATGGACCCAAAAGAAAATGGGTACCAAAAACCACCTCCTTGACTTTGATGTAGGTGGGAGCTCTCGCTTCACGTGAGAGTATTAGTGCCTTGAGGTGGATGCGTTCTAAGCTTAAAAGAGAACCATTTGGATGCTTCACTCTCAAGGAGATTTGGTGGGAGGACCACCGTGGTTTGGAGAATTAGAGATGCACCTTCATCGATTTTGGTATCATTCTCTAACTCCCATTTTTAATTGCATGCTTTTTCATGTTCATCTATTCATAGCATGTCTTGTTTTATAGTTCATTATGCTTATGTCATGTTGATTAGATTAGTGTTATACATGTTTAGTTACTTGAGACACCCATGTTTTATATGGATCTTATCTTTGTGTTCTCACCTTGTCTAGTACTATCATGTATGCCCTAGATCTAATGTACATGCATATACATAATGATCATATGGATGTTTATGATGTTTTATTTTGATGACTCTTGCTTTGTTTAGCATGTTGAATGCCATGTTTATTAGACCCTTGACATGCATGTATAGCTTTTGAGATCACCCATGTTTTGTATGGACCCATATTTTGTGTTCTCTTTATGTTTTAGCTATCATGTTAATCATGGATCTAATGCACATGTCTTTGTCATGCTAATCATACGGTTGACTATGACTTTTTGTTTTAATAATTCATGTTTTTGATTATTATGATTTTAATGTTGATTTGTATCCCATTTTATGCTTCATGTTTTGACTACTAGCTTGAATGATAGTTTTCATTAAGACTAGGATTTATACTTATACAACTAGTGAGCTACAATAGACCTTTATATATGTTTGTGCTTGAACGCTCATTTGTATTCACTTGATGTACTAGTATAGTCTAGTTTTGATGATTCTTGCATTTGACTTGTATTCATCATTTTACATATTTTGTTTTAACTTCATGTATATGTCCATCTTGTCCAAACTATCATTTATACATATACATCCTTGAGCCACGTGCCTTCATGCATATACTTTGGTGGACTCATTATGTTTAGGATATGTATGTATACTTTAGTTTGTACATAACATACATATGCCTTGAAGTTTAAGTCGTTTGGATGAATTTCATGTTTGCTAGGTGATTTCACATTTATGATGAATTTCATGTTTTTAAGATGATTTCAAATTGGTGATTTCACATCCTAGATGAATTTCATGTTTTCAATATTGAGCTTGATTGTCCATTTTCATGTTGATATGTTTCTCACCACACTTGTACACTCACCTTATTTAATGTTTTCTCATGACTTAGTTTTCATGAGTACAATTTGTGCTATATGAATTTTGAGTGTTTTAGTGCCATGTGGTTTACATGTGTCTTCATGAAAAATTTTTTGTTATTCCTTATTTGAAGGATCTCATACTAGTTGATTCATATAACTAGTTGTGATATTCTTCCTTGGTAGTAGTTTTCAAACATACTATTTTTGTAAACCTATTTTTGAAAACCCCTACCATCAAAGGGTGGTTGGATGGGAGATCATGCTCATGTATGCTTTATAGTGAAAATCATATTAAACTTGAACATGAAATGGGTGGTAGGATTATGAGATATACACTTGATCTTATTGTTGTTTCATTTGGTATCATTGAATTCTTTCAATTGGTATCAAACTTGACAATTCTTGTATACTCATATATTTGTGTGTATGTATGATTTCATTTCAAAGAATATCAATTTCAATTGGTATCTATCTTTTCATACATATATCTGTTTTAGATGTACTTACTATATCCCTATATCTTTAAGCACAAATATTGTTTATAATGATAAGCTTGAGCTTCAACTTTGTTTCAATTGATTTAGTTTTCAATTGGTATCCTTATTCGAGCCTTATCATAGTTTCTATTGGTATTTCATAAAGGGGGAGAAAATCTTGTATTTCATCTTTCATTGGTATTTAGTATTCCACTCCCTTACTTTATGATAGAGAATAATAATTTAAATTGGAAATAATTTCTATTGTTATCAAAATCAAATTTGTTTATATGTTTAAATCAACTTTGGTATTAAAGATCTATGTTTAATTTCAATTAGTATCAACATTTTTGCTTAGAAATTCAAATTTGTTATGTTTAATTTCAATTGATTTCAAGATTGTTTATTTACAATTGGTACGTTGTTTGTTTACTTATCAATTGATATCAAGATTTTTGTTTTTCAAATTGGTATAGTTTCACTTTTTAAATTGGTATCAAAATGCACTTCATTGACACATTTTTAATTGGTATCATATTTGAGTTTAGTCAAAAAGGGGGAGAGCATCCCTTGATTGATTCCTTGTTTTGAATATAAAAAGAATTTCTTTTAATTGGTATATGTTTTTATTAGTTTTGTTTTTAACCCCTTTGTTGATGATTGACAAAAAGGGGGAGAAGAATTTGAGTTTATATGCATGTTTTATGTTTTTTATGTGTTTTTATGTTAAGTTCAATTGGTATCCAAAGCATTATTCAAAGAACATGTTTAGTTTTGGTATCAAGAGCTTGTAAAAGAGATCATGAGTTTTGTTTTGCATATATTGTGTTTAATTGGTATCTAGAGCATGTTATGTTTAGTTTAATTGGTATCAAGAGCATGTTTATTTTTTAAAGATTTTCATTGGTATCAAGAGCATGTTTATTTGTTTTTGCTAATTGGTATCTAGAACATGTTTATTTGTTTTATAACTTCATTGGTATCTAGAGCCATTTATTAGTTGTTTATCCTATGCATGAGTTAAGGAGGAGCTTCTTTGAAGCTTAACTTTAATCCATGCATATATAACTCCATGAGTTTTGTCATCATCAAAAAGGGGGAGATTGTTGGCCCAAAGGCCTTCCACTCTAGTTTTGATGATGATTAACTCATGTAGTTATGTGTACTAATTATCTTGTGATGTTTAAGTTTCAGATCATTAATCAAGATATTAGTTGGTGAAAGCTTCCACACATCTTTCACATGTTGATTCAAGAGCCCGAGCGTCAAAGATCATATATAGCACTTGCTCGGTGGATCAAAGAGTTTTGGATCGAGTCGGCTTGGAGATTGCGCTCTACAAGAAGACTTAGGTATCCTATTTTAGTTTTGTGTTTAGATTCAAATTGTAAAGATTAGAATAGTATGATAAGCTCAAGTTCACAACACACACGTTTCATGTTTTGATTTTCGGTTTTTGGTTTAACCGATCTTGGTTTGCATGAATAGATTTTATATCAAAACAAGTTTACATGGTTTAATGTATATTAGATTTGTTCTATATACATGCATGCTTCAACTACTTAGACAAACTTACTTTGATATACCTATTTCATGTGTTTTAGGTTTTGTGTTTTAACAAAACTTAATTTTGAAATTTAAGACAAAAAACTATGATATATATATGTTTCATGTATATTGGATTTCTATCCATATGCATCATGCTTCAAAGTGTTTAAATATCATGTTTTTGTATTTGGAAGAGTTTTGGACAAAACGTATTTTCTATTCAAAATCCACGTTTTAGAAAATACAGTTTTTGGTTTTTGGTAAAAATGATTAGACACAAAAATAGTTCATATTGATTGATATTTGAGCTAAACTTTTTACCACATGTTTATATATCAATGCAAAATGATAAAACTATTTTTGGTGATTTTTAGAAAAGATAAAAGAATTTTTAGAATATTTTTAACACTGTTTTTCTATTCCAGGCTTCACCAGTCGACTTGTCCAATGAGCAAGTCGACTTGGCATGAAGTCGGTCGACCGGGTCGGTCGACCGACGTGCACAAATCTATGCACGTTTGGCAGACAGGGACGGTCGACCGTCCGGATCGACCGGGATGAGAGCAGAGCTCTCTGTTTGTTTGAGTCGACCGGGGCGGTCGACCGGTAGCAGCCAACGGGTAAAAATTGACCGTTGGCGGTCGACCGGCCCGGTCGACCGACAGGGTTATTTTGGCAAAATCTGCTGCCAACGGCTAGTTTCCAGATTTGCCTATAAATACCCCATTTGCAAGAGTTTTTCTCTAAGATTTTTTGTGCGAATTTTTCCTTACTCTCTGGTGTTTTCACTGCAATCAAAAGAAGTTTTTGGACTTGAATTGAACAATCCTTTTGGTGTTTTTGTTAGGGTTTGGAAAATCAAAGAAGAGGGTTTTTGGGAAAAGCTTTTGATTGAACTTCACCATCTTGATTTCTATTATTTCCCAAGGATTTTTCTTTGTGATTTTGATTTCCATTCCATTGGTTTTCTCCACACTTGAGCTAAAATCTACTATCTCTTCTATAGGATCATTGTGTGGGAGAAAGAGATTGTTTGTGGTTGTTTGTTAGACCACCAAGTTAAAAACCCAATCTTTGTTTGGCTTTGTGCCTTGGGTTGTATCCCTCAAGTTGTGAGGTGATCCTTGTTTGCTTTGTGCTAATCCCTCAAGTTGTGAGGTGATTGTTTTGTTGGATTGGAGCTTGCCTCAAGGAGGAGGTTGTGGTTGTAAAGAGAGGAGTTGGGTACTCCTTGTGAGAGTTCTTTGTGGACTAGCTAGTGGATTCGAAATCCTTCGTGTGTCGAAGGCGGGGATGTAGAGCTGGGTGCTCGAACCTCGAAACATATCTTGTTGTTTGCGCTTGATCCATTGACTCTCTCTCTATCTCTCTCTTTACTTTGTGCCTTGCAATTATTCATATTGTGCATTCATACTTGCTTGGCTTGGTTGTGTGTGCATCATTTGTTGATCACACTTGAGTGTATTGCATCAAGTTTTTAAATTCCGCATTTAGTTCATAGATTAGCCATATCACCTATTCACCCCCCCTCTAGGTGACTTTTCACTATATCCCATGCTTGAACGCCTTCCAAAGCAAAGTAAGTCGTCGCAAAAGGATCGAAGGTAAGTAGGACTGAAGAGGTAGGTATGTATGTGTTTAATTTTCTTTCTTTTATTTCTTTAGTTTAGATCACCATCTCTCCAATTTCTTTCACCATTTCATTGTAAATATCACTTCTTTTTCTTCATCTTCTTTCTTTCTAACTGTAAATAATAAAAATAAATAATTTTTAGAGATAACTTGCAAACGCTTCCATAGCTAGTCCCTCCCTGAGGATCACGACCCGCATAGCCCTGCTACCGTGGATTCGAATTGAGCAACTTGCACACCTTTACTTCTCAATTTAATATTCTTTCTTTTGTGTGCAGGTAAAAATCACAATCATAGTCTGATTGGTCTACGAAATGCGGCACAATCAACTTTTCATGGGGCACGGAGGAACCCACCAGAAATATCTCTAATATAACCCATTTAAATGATGAATCCATAAAGGATTTTTATTAAGTACTTGACCCCATCTAATTTCCAAATTCCATAATTGATTTCGGAGTCAAATTTGTCAACCAACTTGTCCCAGAATGGAGTGTGAAAAGATAGAATGATTGACTTGGACTCAGGAAGTACAGGACCTAATACCGACTCAGGAAGGTGACTTAAGTCAAGTAAAGGTTCAGGAGTCGAAATAGGTTCAGGAATTGGGTCCAAGTCAAGAAGTTGAAACTCAAGTCCACATATATTTCCAACAATGGAATGTGACTTAATATTGGTGATTCAAGTTCAAGAATGATAGGTGTGGGAATCAAAACTGACTCTAAAATATTACTCAAGTCCGGTAACAAAACAGGAGTCAGTATTGATTTGGAAATTTGAACTGGATCACAAATTTGAAAATCTAGGTCACATTTCTCATTGAGTTCGATATCAAAAAAATGAGAACTTGCCAATTTGTCAATAGAATTTTCAAAGTGTAAATTGGTCAAGTTCAATATGATCATCAAAAATGGGTGATTCAATTCATGATGAATTGGCATAGGATCCAATGTTGACTCGGGGAAAAGGTTGAAATCAGGTGAAGACACCGGAGTCAATATTGAATCAGGAAGTAAAACTGAATCACTAAGTTGAGGTTCATGATCATATTCATTTTCAAGTTTGATTTCAGGAAAATGATAACTTGCCAAACTGTCAATAGTCTTTTCAAAATTTGGAGTTTAGGAAGTTCAAATGATTGTTCTGAAATAGAACCTTGATTTCCAAAACAACCTGACTCTTCGGCTCTAACAGAACGGTTAGTGACATCAGAACTGGTCAAATGGTGAGAACGTAGAGATTGGTCCATCATATCCATGTCACGATTACGAGCGTTTTAAGCCTGAGTCATGGCTTCAAGCATCTTTTCATAGTTGATAGGTTCATTGTTTTGCTGAAAAGATGAAGTATTGTCTTGAAATTGGTGGTGAAATTGTGAGTCCATCAGATTTTGTGATTTTTATTTGGACTCACGGATACTCATTTCCAAAATTGATAGTTTTCTATTTTGGACTGGTGGATCTGAGTATGAATCTTGAAAATATTTTGGACTAGGTTGAGAAGGAGGACAAGTTGGTTGAAAATTGGACTCGGGGGACATGAATCCCCACTGACTCTGTGAAGAGTTGAAATTATTATGGAAATTATGGTTATAAGATTGGGGACATGGGTTATATTGATTCGGATAAGACCAATCCGGCACACTAGGTTGGTTAAAGTTATGATATGCCGGGTTGGTAATATCCGAAAAAGAGTTTGATGTGTAATATGGATTATTATTGAAGTTGGAAAAATTGTTGTTATAAGCCATATCACACAATAGAATACAAACAAAGAAAAACAAACAAATAAGCAAATAAAAGAAAAAATTTTAAACTAAGTTAGGGTACACCTATGACCTAGACGACTCCTAACTGGTTAGACCGTCCACGGGAGGTATAATGCAGACTTTGACCACAAGCTAATCAGCCAGGTCAGGGCAAGGTTGGTGGGAGGTTTTCCGTCAAAGACGTTCCTTAATTAAATAACTACCAACCTTCGGAATTTCGGCCATTAATCCCTTTCCTAGACACTGATTTGGCAGGAGTCAAATTCCAACATCTTTCCCCCTTAGGATAATCTCCTAATTGAGTCTGAGATGTCCCTAGGGCCAACATCTACTCATTTTTAGTTAGGCTTGGGTTAGTGAGTGCTTGGAATCTGATTTTTGGGCCAAGGAAGGGTGATTAAATTCCCACCTTATCTTGTTATGGGGTGGTGCCCTTAAGATCAGTTTGTGCAAGTGTACAAGATATGTAAACAAGATTCACTCAAAGTGATATAAATCAACCAAGAGATGAGTCCTATTCTAGATGCAATGCGAACGTACCTTGCTCCAACACTCTTCAACAGTAAAAATAAATGAATTGAAAAGACACGGGCCTAAAATGCAAATGTCTAATCAATTTTTTATCTTTTTCAACAAGTATTTTACTGTTGGTTTATTAGCAGGCTTATGTGATGACATATAAGAATTAAGATTTGCAGCAGTTATGTTTTTGCAAAGAAATCAACCCTGCACAAAACCTGTTTAGTAGTCAACTCCTTTTTGCCATGGATTCGCGGCTTTGGCCGCGAAAAAGCGGCAAATCAGAGGGCACTTGGTCTCTGCTTTCTAGAGCAGAGGCCCAAGACAACTTATATGTTACTGCAATCTTATTTCCTAATTTTCTTGCCCTATAACCTGCAATAGAGAAGAAAATTCGTTTTAGTTCTAAAAAGTTTTCAATAAAAATCAGATTTCAATAAAAACCGTTACCCTCCCCGGCAACGGCGCCAAAATTTGATTCAAGCTTGAACGTGCACAAAATACGAAATTCCAGAACTTTTAATAAAAATGTGCAAGTGCTCAATTCTTACCGCTATAGCAAGTGGCTATGCGGGTCGTGATCCACAAGGAGGGTTTGCAATGGAAGCATTCGAAGCTATGTATTGAAATCGTTATGAAGAAAAATGAAAGTTCTTCTTTGTTTTAAGAAATAAAAATGAAAACGAGTTATGTTAAAGTTAGAAAGAAAACGGTAGAATGAATGAGAAAGTGGAGAGAATCAGAAAACGATGGAAGTGACTATGTACAAATGAGTTAGGAAAGAAAGAGTTGGAAGATGAGGTGTTAGTGATTTAATTTACAGAAATAAAAGAAAAGAAAGAAGATGAAAGAAGTACTCACCTAGTTTGGTTGATGACTTACCTGGAACCCTTGCATGTTCTACCTTGCTTTGGAGGCGTTCAACGGATAGGTCATAAGATCGAGCTCAGTCCCTGTTGGCATTATATCATCAAGCCTTACAAGAATGAAGTGATACGGATCTTGAGGAGGAGAACGTCTTCATGAAGTATCGTTGGCACTCACAAAGGCTTTTGTATACTTATACTTCTGGATTCACTTGCAAGCTCATCAAAAACAAAAGAGGTAAAGTAGAAAGAGGAGAAGGAAAAAGAAAACAAAAGTAAAGAAACGAACATAAACAAAATGTTTACCTTTATTGCTTTCATAAAGGATGGAAGAAAGGAGAAAGGCACATCGATGTCACTCTCAACATAGGCCTTCCTCTCTTACTTACATGAATCCCAATCTAACCTAAGCTTACATACAAATTAAAATTACATAAAAAGAAACAAAAACCTAAACTACAAAATGGAAAACTGGACTAATTCCTATCTCTGCATGGTCGTCCCATTTTCAGTGCAAATACTGGCTTTTTATAGGCAAAAACCCAATCTACAGGATATCGGGGAGATCGGGGGAGCAAACGCTCCCCCTAACTCCACAACCAAGCCGTGAAAACGCGGCTTTGGCCGCATTTTGGCGGCCAGGGTGTGGCCAGGTGGCCACACCCTGTTGGTGGTCTCCCCGGTTCGAGTTCTGGTTTTATCTTGAGTTGGATTTGCAATTTAGCTCTGAGATTTTAAAGAAATGGCCGTTGATCTTTGCTTCAACGATTCTGAGAGGATTCTTCTCAACCAGTTTTCAACCTCTTGATTTTACCCTGATTCACTGAGTTTGAATTAATTCTGATTTAATTCAAAATTTGATGGGCTTTTGGGCTTATTTCTCTTCATCTCCTTAAGGAATGGGCCTACAAATAAATTAAACATTAAATTAGGACAATGCAGATTTTATTCTATAATAAGATGGAAATATGATACTACATATGCAACATTAGCGACCAATCACAGGTCTTCCAACAGAAAAATCATGTCCACATTGATCCTACTCCAGTCCCACCTCTGCTAGTTCCTCCCAATCTGCTCCACAAACATCTGACGAGGACAAAGCTGCTAAACAAGTTCATAAGCCTGTTGTACCCTTTCCCAATAGGCTTAGGAATAATAATAAGAATATGCACATGGAGAAGATACCTGAGATGTTTAACCAGGTCAAACTAAATGTGCCTCTTCTTAACGCTATCCAATAAGTCCCATCCTATGCCAAGTTTCCTAAGGATATGTGTACGAAGAAGAGAAAGATGAATATGCCCAAGAAAGTGTTCTTGGCAACGAATATAAGCAAAATTCTGTCTGGTCCCATCCCGGTGACGTACAAAGATCCCGGATGTCCCATATTTTCCTGTACAATAGGACAAACAGAAATTAGAGAGCACCCCTTGACCTGGGAGCAAGTATCAACTTGTTACCTCTCTCAGTATACAGCAACTTGGATTGGGCGACCTGAGCCCAACTCGAGTCACTATTTAGTTAGCTGACCGACCCAAAGGAGAAAATCACAGATGTCCTTATCTGAGTCAGGGATTTCATCCCCCCTTTAACTTTGTTGTGCTTGAGATCCAACCTGTGTCAAATCCGCGGTCTCAAATTCCGATCATCTTAGGGCGCCCATTCCTTACTACAGCAAATGCCATAATCAACTATAGGAACGGGTCCATGCGATTGACCTTTGGAGACATGACGAAGGAAGTCACTTTAATCTTGGAAGACAACCCAGGGATATCAATGATCAGACTTTTGAGGTCAATTCCATTGAAAATTTGACCAATGAGCATGAAGAAAGCATGGAGATAGAAATAGAAACAGAGTTTGATCTAGAGTCTGAGAATTTTAATCTTGACCAGATCGTACAGTCGGCAGTGGACTAAGCGTCAAGCCCAAGTGTACCTCTTTCCAGGACTGAAACCCCAGATATCACCTCCAATGAAGTAACACCTTCCTTAGAACTAAAAGTCTTACCTGAACACCGCAAGTATGCCTACCTGGGCAGAAGAGAAACCATGCCAGTCATCATAGCATCCCACCTGATTGAGCAACAAGAGGACAACTTAAAGTCTATTCTAAAGAGATATAAGGAAGCTATTGGATGGACGATGAAGGATATCAAAGGGATAAGTCTAGCAATAGTTCAACCTAGAATCCATTTAACCGATGAAGCAACTCCCAGGAGGGACCCATAACACAGGCTTAACCCACTCATGCAAGAGACAGTAAAAGTAGAAATTTTGAAACTATTAGACAATGGGATCATTTATCCCATTTTTGATAGTCAATGGGCTAGCCCTGTTCATGCGGTCCTGAAAAAAGTTGGCCTTACGGTGGTTGAAAATGACCAAAAAGAGTTGGTACAAACAAGACTGCCTTCCAAGGATCGTGTTTATATTGACTATAGAAAGTTGAATGTGGCCACCCGTAAAAACCACTTCCCGCTACCCTTCATTGACCAAATGCTTGACCGCTTGGCTAGACATGGTACTATTGCTTCCTTGATGGGTACTCAGAATACAATCAAATCCCCATTGCTGTAGAAGACTAGGAAAAGACTACGTTCACCTGCCCGTTCGGAATCTTCACTTATCGACGCATGCCCTTTGGATTATGCAACGCTCCTGCGACATTCCAACGGTGCATGCTCAGTTTGTTCTCCGACATGGTCGAACGTTTTCTTCAGATTTTCATTGATGACTTCTCCATCTATGGAGATTAATTTGAGCAATGTCTTCATCATCTTGAGTTGGTTCTGCAAAGATGCAAGGAAAAGAACCTAACTTTAAACTGGGAGAAATGTCATGTCATGGTGAAAGGGGATTGTCTTAGGCCATGCGATTTCTATGAGAGGCATTGAATTGGACAGGGCAAAAGTAAAAGTGATTGCTAAGCTTCCACCACCCAAAAGTATCAAGGATATTAGATCCTTTCTAGGGCATGCTGGGTTCTACTGACGGTTCATTAAGGATTTTAGCAAGATCGCTAGGCCCTTAACCAACTTGCTCCCAAAAGGCGTGCTCTTTTATTTTAACAATGAATGTTTCAAGTCATGAGAAAAACTTAAGCAAGAACTTATTTCTGTGCCTATTATTTTTGCCCCTGATTGGGCACAACCATTTGAAATCATGTGCGATGCCTCTGATTTTGCTATTGCCGCTGTTCTAGGACATCACATCGACAATAGGTAGCACGTGATTTACTACTCGAGTATGACCTTGAATGACGCCCAATAGAATTATACAATGACCGAGAAGGAATTCTTGGTCGTTGTCTTTGCCTTAGAAAAGTTCCGACCCTACTTGTTAGGATCGAAAACGGTGATTTTCACAGATCACTCGGCATTGAAATACCTCATGACTAAGAAGGAAGAAAAGCCCGATTGATCCGGTGGATTCTTTTACTTCAAGAATTTGACCTAAAAATTTAGGATAAACGTGGTATAGAAAATATGGTTGCTGATTATCTATCACGAATTTTGAACGCACCTTTTATACAAGCTCCGATCAATAAGGATTTCCCAAACGAGCACATCCTGGCCATTTTCAAGGAACCCTGGTCGTGATCCACAAGGAGGGTTAGCGATAGAAGCGTTCAAGGTTTGTATTGAAATCTTTGTGAAGAAAAATGAAAGTTCTTCTTTGTTTTAAAAAATGAAAATGAAAAGAGAGTTAGGTTAAAGTTAAAAAAGAACGCGATAGATGAGAAGGTGGAGAAAATCAGAAAATGACTATGTACAAAGAAAATGAAAGAGTGAAAGAGATTTGGAAGATGTCGTGTTGATGATCTAAACTAAAAGTTACAAGAAAAGAAAGAAGAACTAAAAATAATTACTTACTTTCTTTTGACTAAAAGCTTACCTTGATTCTTTGGCGATGATGTTACCTTAAAGTGGAGGCAATCAGCGCATAGCCCATAAGAGTTGATTATTGTCTCTTCCACATTACATCATCAAGACAAAACAAGCAAAAAATGATACAGAGAGACTCAAATCCATCGTCATGAGCTATCGGTGGCACTCGCAAAGGCAAGGGTCTTTCGATGCTTGTAGACTCACTTGGAAGACAATTGTACAAAAAGAAGAGTGAAGTAGAAAAGAAGAAGAAGAAGAACACTAAAACAAAGTACATACAAAAAAAATACAGATTCGATTTCATAACAATAAAAGAAAAGAAAGAAACCTTACACCAGTGTCACTCTCAGCACAAGCTTCGTTCTCGTTCTTCTACGAAAGTCTGATCTCCTCTGAATTACATAAATTAAAACTAAAAATTACATGAAAAGTAAAACAAAAACCTACACTAAAAAATGGAAAACTAGACTAAATCCTATCTGTGCTTGGTCGTCACATTTTTCTCTGCTGAAACTAGAATTTATAGGAAAAAACCAAAAGGAGGGAATCCCTGGAAGATTGGGGGAGCAAATGCTCCCCCAACTGACACAAGATGGCCGTGGAAATGCGGCTAGGGCCGCGTTTCCGTGGCCTTGGTGTGGCCAGGTGGCCATACCCAGTTGGTGGAGATCCCTTATTTGATGATTTTCTTGTATATTCTTCTGGTTTTCTCGTTTCTGCTCCAGGATTTGACGAAACAGCCTTTGATTGTTGGCTTCAACTGCTTGATTCAGAGAGGATTCTTCTCAACCAGTTTTCAACCTCTCTGATATGCCAGATTTTGCCCTGATTCTTTGACTTTGAACTTCTTCTGAATTAAATCAGAATTTGGTGGGCTTTTGGGCTTGTTTCTGTTTCCTTTCTTTTAGCACTTGGGCCTGCATTAAACAGAGAAAAAGAAAACTTATTATTAGGATTTATTAGCTAAAAAGTATGGTAAGGTGACAATGTATATGCAATATATGTGACTAATCACACCCCCACACTTATCTTTTGCTCGTCCTCGAACAAAACAACTGAACTATACTAAGGATTATTAGACCACTTTCGTAGGTCACTCGATTGCACTGAGTATGTGCAACAAGCCGTTAAACCTCTAGGTTACCCCTAGAGGATGAGTTTGTCTTGTGAGGGTTTTCAGTGGATTACACCCGCAAAATCCATAAAGAAAAGAGAAACAAAGAGTTAGTATTTTCGAAAAGCATTTTGAAAGAGAAAAATATTTGAAATATAATTGTAAGATTTAAGCAATCTATAATTTATATGAAAACTGAATTTTTCATTCCTAAACTTAGTCTCTATTAAAAATTTATTATCAATCAAATTAAGGAGTCAAATTGTACTTCTCATTTAGTCTATTACTTTACCCTAAGTCATATGCACCTTGTGATCGTGAAAATTTTGACTAAGGGTTCATTAACTCTAAATGCCTTATTTATTGATATATATTTTTTTGTGGTATTATTCCTAAGTTCTATTAGGCTTTCTATGCCCATGTAACAAGCCTTTAATCGATGACTCCAAATCAAACGGTCTTAGGGCATCGGGTGAGAAAACACCCCGAGGACTTAAGGACTCGAGCAAACAAGGCCACAAAACTAAGGATTTTATTATATGAACCCCTTTTAGGCGTGAATACTTATGCTTTATTAGACAAAAATACCCAGCTTAATCAGAGGATTTTTATATATTTTTTTCTCAAACTTATCTAATCATCTTTCGCATAAATACTAAGGCTTGCTTAGGCCAAAGTACCTAGTTAATCAATAATTAGATTCATTTATCTTACATAGATATTTTTTTCTTTTTTTTATATATAAGGCATAAGAATCTTTGTTTTTGAACCCTAAGTGTGTAAGTGTATGAAGTATGCATACTTCATTAAGGTAAAGATTAAAACTAAATTACTTTGACAAATTATCTTCCTAACCCTAAAAATCAAACAATTAATCTTATTTTGACCAAATTTAGGAAATCCTAATTTTGATTTTCTTATTCCTTAAAATTGACTTAATTTCTTACAAAAAATAAGTTAAAATATTGTTTCTATTTTCAAAAAGTTTTTAAAAGTAAGAAAAAATGTTATTTTTTATTTTTTTATACCTAAGTTATGTTAGAACCCTCCCCCACACTTATCTCATGCATTGTCCTCAATGTATTAATTAATGCATGGATGCATGAAAAAAAGAAAGGGAAGGAAAATGTTACCTTAAGTTGGTGGTTCCGGCGGTGGTCTGATTGATCCATGAAATGCGGCCCAATCAACTTTTCATGGAGTTCGAAGGAACCCACCAGAAATTTCTCTAATATAACCCATTAAAATGATGTATCCATGAAGGATTTTTATTAAAAATTTAACCCCATCTAATTTCCAAATTCTATAATTAATTTCGGAGTCAAATTTGTCAACCACCTTGTCCCAAAATGGAGTGTCAAAAGATAGAATGATTGACTTGGACTCAGGAAGTACTGGAACTAATACCGACTCAGGAAAGTGACTGAAGTCAAGTAAAGCTTCAGGAGTCAAGATTGGTTCAGGAAGTGGGTCCAAATCAAGAAGTTGAAACTCAAGCCCACAATCATTTTTCAACAATGGAATGTGACTTAATACTAGTGATTCAAGTTCAAGAATGATAGATGTGTGAATCAAAACTGACTCTAAAATATTACTCAAGTCCGGTAACAAAACAGGAGTCAATATTGATTCGGGAATTTGAACTGGATCACAGATTTGAGAATCTAAGTCACATTTCTCATTGAGTATTGATATCATAAAAATGAGAACTTGCCTATTTGTCAATAGGGCTTTCAAAAGTGTAAAATTGGTCAAGTTCAATATGATCATCAAAGATGGGTGATTCAATTTCATGATGAATTGGCATAGGATCTAATGTTGACTTGGGAAAGAGGTTGAAATCAGTTGAAGATACCGGACACATAATTGAATCAGAAAGTAGAATTGAATCACTAAGTTGAGGTTCATGATCATATTCATTTTTAAGTTCAATTTCAGGAAAATGATAACTTGCCAAACTTTCAATGTCACTTTCAAATTTTAGGGTTTGGACAAGTTCAAATGATTGTTCTGAAATGGAACCTTGTTTTTCAATACAACATGACTCTTCGGCTCTAACAGAATGGTTAGTGACATCAGAACTGGTCAAACGGTGGGAACGTAGAGATTGGACCATCATATCTATGTCACAATTATGAGCGTTTTGAGCCTGAGTCATGGCATCAAGCATCTTTTCATAGTTGATTGTTTCATTGTTTTGTTGAAAAGATGAAGTGCTGTCTTGGGATTGGTGCTGAAATTGTGAGTCCATCAGATTTTGTGATTAGTGTTTGGAGTCACACATACTCATTTTCAAAATTGATAGTTTTCTATTTTGGACTGGTGGAACTGAGTATGAATCTTGAAATATTGTGGACTAGTAGGATAAGGAGGACAAGTTGGGTGAAAATTAGACTCGGGGGAAGTGAATCCCTACTGACTCTGTGAAAAATTGAAATTATTCCGGAAATTATGGTTATAAGATTGGGGGCATGGGTTATATTGATTCGGATAAGACCAATCCGACACACTAGGTTGGTTAATGTTATGATATGCCGGGTTGGTAATATCTGAAAAAGAGGTCAGTGTGTAATATGGGTTACTATTAAAATTGAAAAATTGTTATTGTAAGCCATATCACACAATAAAATAAAAACAAATAAAAACAAACAAATAAGCATACAAAGAAAAAAAAGTCTTAAACTAAGTTAGGGTAGACCTATGACCTAGACGACTCCTAACTGGTTAGACTGTCCACGGGAGGTATAATGCAGACTTTCACCACAAGCTAATCAGCTAGGTCAGGGTAAGATTGGTGGGAGGTTTTTCGTCAAAGACGTTCCTTAATTAAATAACCACCAACCTTCGGGCTTTCGGCCCTTAATCCCTTTCCTAGACACTGATTTGGCAGGAGTCAAATTCCAACACCTTTCCCCCTTAGGATAATCTCCTAGTTGAGTTCGAGATGTCCCTAGGGCGAACGTCTACTCATTTTTAGTTAGGCTCGGGTTAGTGAGTGCTTGGAATCTGATTTTTGGGCCAAGGAAGGGCGATTAAATCCCCACCTTATCTTGTTATAGAGTGGTGCCCTTAAGATCAATTTGTGTAAGTATACAAGATATGCAAACAAGATTCACTCAAAGTGATGTAAATCAACCAAGAGATGAGTCCTATTCTAAATGCAATGCGAACGTACCTTGCTTCAGCACTCTTCAACAGTAAAGTAAATGATTGAAAAGACACGTGCCTAAAATGCAAACGTCTAATCAATTTTTCATACTTTTCAACAAGTATTTTACTGTTGGTTTATTAGCAGGCTCATGGTGATGTCATACAAGAAATAAAGTTTGCATAAACTCTAATTTTGCAAAGCAAGCAGCCCTGCAAAAAGCCAGTCAGAAGTGAACTCTTCCTTGCCACGAAAACGCGGCTAAAGCCGAGCAAACGCGACAATTCAGAGGGTACTTGGTCTCTATTTTCTGAAAAAGAGGCCCAAGACCACTTATATGTTACTGAAATCTTTTTTTTCCTGCGTTTCCTTGACTTGTAACCTACTGATAGGTAGTAAAAAGTGCATATTTATCACTACATTTACTATCATATTTCCCTATTTATTCTTTTAATTTTGCACTATTACTAATGTTTTATTATTTATTGTGTGTAGGCCTTGAGTAATAAAAAATATAGAAATAAAAGCCCAAATGAAGCCCAGAAGCCCAAAAAGCCCATGTGCAAGCCCAAGAGTAAAAGTTGCAATTACCAAATGCAAAAGTTACAATTATCAAGTGCAAAAGTTGCAATTACTAAAAGAAGAGGGAAGAGATAGACTTCTACTCAACCCTAAATGCTTGCAGGACAAGGTTAAAGATAAAAGAAGGAGAGTGCAAAGATAAAATTCGTTTTAAAGAGATTTGGATTTAGGGTAACTTGCTTCCCAAGTTATCCCGAATTTTCAAAATAAAGAGTCGGTATCAAAAATCCAGGAGAATATACCCAGATGGACGGACCAGAGGAGGCCACGAGCGAAAGCGCGTGGCCAATGGCTAAGATAAAGCTGCGGAAACGCGGCCAAAGCCGCGTTTTCGCGGCAATGTGGATGAGTTTGATGTCCAGTTTTCGTGTAGGAGTTGTACTGGGACTCTAATTCTTCCAGCTCCTATAAATACCCCTGCAGACCAACAGAGAAGGGCGAACAGTCGAATATAGAAATTAATTTAGGGTTTTTCTTAGGCTAGTTTGTAGATTTTAATTTAGTTTTTTATATAATTTTTAATTTTCTTTATGTAACTGAGAGGAGCGGATACTTTCATGGAGGAAGGAGATTAAACTTGTACTGAATGTGACAATCGGTGTAAGTAGTCTTTTCTTCTATTGTTAATTGAATCAAATTAAAGTTTATTCTTTTTTCTATTCTTGTTTTATTTTTGTTTCCCTCTTTTGTGTTTGTGGATCCATGTGAAACCAAGAGCTTTGAAGGTGCCTTCTCCTTGCAAGTGCCGTTGATGATTTATGGTGATGAATATCTACTTCCATGGTAGCGTAGCTCGCCTTTTTTATTTCGTAGTATAGATCGGGAATAGGGAAGATCTCATATTCCATGATTCGTTCGCCTTCAAAGAAAGGTACGTCATTGACACGGTTCCAAGGTAAGCAGACGCCGAAGAGGTAAGTAAGTTTTTAGTTTTTAGTTTTCTTTCTTTTAATTTTAGTGTAAATCACCAATTCCCAATCTTTTTCATACTTCTTCATTGTAAATATCATTGTAAATTTTATTGTAAATAACATTATAAATAAATAAAAGAGAACTTATTAAACAAGCTTCCATCGCTAGTCCCTCCTTGTGGATCACGACCCGCATAGCCACTTGCTATAGCGGTAGAATTGAGCACCTTGCACATCATATTCTTAAATCTAAAATTCTATATTCATGTGTGTAGGTAAATCTCAATCAAAATTTTGACACCGTTGCCGGGGAGGGACGGTAAGTTATTCTCTAAAAAAGAAAAAAACTAATTATTTATTATTCTTTTTGTTTGCAGGATCAGAGAACAGGAAAACTAACAGCAGCAAAGGACATATAGCAACTCTGTGCCTCTGCCCTCGAAGGCAGAGCAGCAGAGCCTACTATAGAGCCGTGTTTGCGTGGCAATAGCCTTGTTTTCGCGACTGGAGTAGTGAACTACTCACTCTGGTTTCTGCAGGTTGCTGCAAATTGAAATATTTGTTTACTGCTCTGTTAACTTTTCTCTGTGATCACCCTGCACACTGCTAATTAATTAACAGTAACCTATTTGTTGAAAAAATAAAAAAACTAGACTCTTGCATATAGGCACGTGTCTATTTAATTTTTAATTTTTGTTGAAGAGTGCTGGAGATAAGGTACGTTCGCATTGCATATAGACTAGGAAGCACCCTTGGCTGATTTACTACTTTTGAGTGAATATTTGTCTATTGCTTTACACGTGCACTAAATTGACTTAAGGGAAATTGACTTAAGGGCTTGTCCTATAAATAAGATAAGGTGGGGATTTCATTACCCTTCCTTGGCTCACAAACAATCTCCTCACTCACTAACCCAAGCCTAACTAAAAGTGAGTAGATGTTGGCCCTAGGGACATCTCGGACTCAATTAGGAGATTATCTTAAGGGAGATGATGTTGGAATTTGACTCCTGCCAAATCAGTATCTATGAAGAGGATTGAGGGCCGAAAGCCTGAAGATTGGTGGTTATTTAATTAAGGAACGTCTTTGACGGAAAAGCTCCCACCAATCTTGCCCTGACGTGGCTGATTAACTTGTGGTCAAAGTCTATATTATACCTCTCGTGGACAGTCTAACCAGTTAGGAGTCGTCTAAGTCATAGGTCTACCCTAACTTAGATTAGAATTTTTTCTTTTTTGTTTGCTTATTTGTTTGTTTTTTGTTTGTGTTTTATTGTGTGATATGGCTTATAACAACAATTTTTCCAATTTTAATCCATATTACACACTAACCTCTTTTTCGGACATTACCAACCCGGCATATCCTAACTTTAACCAACCTATTATGCCGGAGTGGTCTTATCCGAATGAATATAACCCATGCCCCCCATCTTATGACCATAATTTGCACAACACTTTCAACTCTTCACAGAGTCCATGGGGGTTCACCTCCCCCGAGTCCAATTTTCAACCAATTTGTTCTCCGTATCCACCTTGTCCACAATATTTCCAAGATTCATACTCTGATCCACCAATTCTGAATAGAAAACCATCTATCTTGGAAATGATGAGTATGCATGAGTCCAAGCAGCAATCACCATCAATCTTGGACATGATGGTGCGTGAGTCCAAGCAATAATCACAGAATCTGACTGACTCACAATTTCATCACGAGTGTCACAATAACATTTCATCTTTTCAAGTCCAATCGCAACAAAATGATGCACCAATTGACTATGAAAAGATGCTTGAAACCATGACTCAGGCTAGAATCGCTCGTGATCATGAAATAGATATGATGATTCAAACTTTACGTTCTCACCGTTCGGCCATTTCTGATGTCGCTAACCATTCTGTTAGAGCCGACGAGCCACGTTGTTTTGGACAACAAGATTCTAATTCAATACAATCAGTTGAACTTGCCCAAAGTCCAAATTTTGAAAATGATATTGACAGTTTTGCAAGTTATTCCTTTCCTGAAATAGAACTTGAGCATGATCCTGACCCTCAACTTGGTTATTCAATTCTACTTCCTGATTTAATAATGACTCCGATGTCTTCACCTGATTTCAATTTTCTCGAGTCAACATTGGATCCTGTGCCAATTCATAATGAAATTGAATCACCCATCTTTGATGATCTTCATATTGAACTTGACCAATTTCATACTTTTGAAAGTCCCATTGACAAATTGTCAAGTTCTCATTTTTATGATATTGAACTCAATGAGATATGTGACCTTGATTCTCAAATTTGTGATCGAGTTCAAATTTCCGAATCAATATTGACTTCTATTTGTTACCGGACTTGAGTAATATTTTAGAGTCAGATTTGATTCCCACACCTGTCATTCATGAACTTGAATCACCAATATTAATTCACATTTCATTGTGGGAAAAGATTGTGGACTTGAGTTTCAACTTCTTTATTTGGACCCACTTCTTGAACCAAGACCGACTCCTGAACCTTTACTTGATTTAAGTTACTTTCCTGAGTCGGTATTCGTTCCCATACTTCTTCAGTCCAAGTCAGTCATTCCATCTTTTCACACTCCATTTTGGGACAAGGCGGTTAACACAATTGACTTTGAAAATAATTATAAAATTTGGAAATTTGATGGGGTGGAATTTTTAATAAAAAATGTTCATACATACATTTTAGTGGGTTATACAAGAAAGATTTCTGATGGGTTCCTTCGAATTCCACGAAAAGTAGATTGGGCCGCATTTCGTGGACCAATTAGACCACCACCGGAACCACCCCTTAAGGTAATATTTTCCTTCCCTTTCTTCTTTTTCATGCATATATGCATTCATTCATACATTGAGGACAATACATGAGATAAGTGAGGGGGAGGGTTTACTAACATACTAACATAGGTAGATACTAAAAAAAATAATAACTTTTTTAAAAATAAAAAAATAAAAAAATAAAATTTTTTTTGAAAAAGGGACAATATTTTGAATTATCTTTTGAAAGAAATCTAAGTTAGTCTTAAGAATTAGGAAAATCATGATTAGGACTTCTAAAAACTTGGTCAAAATAAATAAATTGTTGAATTTTTAAGTATAGGAGGAAAAATTGAATAAGTAATTAGTCTTGATTTTTACCTTAATGAAATGTGCATACCTGATACATTTACATATCTAGGATTCTAAAACAAAGACTCTTGTGCCCTATAATAAATAATACTAAAAAAAAGAAATTCACTGATTAAGCTGGATACATGTGCCTCAAGAAGCATAAGTATTCACGCCTAAAGGTGATTTTATGAAATAAAGTCCATAGTTTTGTGGCCTAGTTCACTCGAATCCTTAAGTCCGTGGGGTATTTTCTCACCCGGTGCCCTAAACCAACAGGTTCGGGAGCCACCAACTTTAAGTTCGCTACATGGGTGGATTAGAAAGCCTAAGAAAACTAAGAAAAAATATTTATATATGTATTAACACATCTAATAGTCAATTAGTTAGGTATGAGGGTCTCAAGAAGCCTTCATGCTTACACGAAAGAAAATTAGATGAGTTATCATATTAAAAAAGGGAAAAAGAAAAAAATATAATAATAATAATAAAGAGGCATGAGAGTCCAAGCTAAGGAATTCCTAGTAAAGATTCACAAGGATGCATATGACTTTTGGTAACGAAAAAGACTATACAAAAATGGATAATAATTTACTATATAAAGACTAAGTTTAAGAATGAATAAAAATGATAATCCTAAAAACTTATAGATTACTTAGTTTCTTCAAACATATTTCAAATATTCTCCTTTTTATGGATTTTGTGGGTGTAATCCGCTGAAAACCCTCACGACACAACACTCGTCCTCTAGGGTAACCTAGAGGTTTAACGGCTTGTTGCACGTGCTAAGTGCAATTGTGATTCCTACGAAAGTGAGTTAGGATAGATTAATTTTTCTTTTCTTTTTGATTTTTACTCGAGGACGAGCAAAAAGATAAGTGTGGAGGTGTGATAGGTAGTAAAAAGTGCATATTTATCACTACATTTACTATCATATTTCCCTATTTATTCTTTTAATTTTGCACTATTACTAATGTTTTATTATTTATTGTGTGCAGGCCTTGAGTAATAAAAAATAAAGAAATAAAAGCCCAAATGAAGCCCAGAAGCCCAAAAAGCCCATGTGCAAGCCCAAGAGTAAAAGTTGCAATTACCTAATGCAAAAGTTGCAATTATCAAGTGCAAAAGTTGCAATTACTAAAAGAAGAGGGAAGGGATAGACTTCTACTCAACCCTAAATGCTTGCAGGATAAGGATAAAGATAAAAGGAGGAGAGTGCAAAGATAAAATTCGTTTTAAAGAGATTTGGATTTAGGGTAACTTGCTTCCCAAGTTATCCCGAATTTTCAAAATTATGAGTTGGTACCAAAAATCTAGGAGAATATACCCAGATGGACAGACCAGAGGAGGCCACGCGCGAAAGCGCGTGGCCAATGGCTAAGATAGTGCCGCGAAAACGCGGCCAAAGCCGCGTTTCCGTGGCAATGTGGATGAGTTTGACGTCCAGTTTTCGTGTAGGAGTTGTACCGGGACTCTAATTCTTCCAGTGCCTATAAATACCCTGCAGAGCAACATAGAAGGGCGAACAGTCGAATACATAAACTAATTTAGGGTTTTTCTTAGGCTAATTTGTAGATTGTAATTTAGTTTTTTTTATAATTTTTAATTTTCTTTAGTAACTGAGAGGAGAGGATACTTTCATGGAGGAAGAAGATTAAACTTATACTGAAGGTGATAATCGGTGTAAGTAATCTTTTCTTCTATTGTTAATTGAATCAAATCAAAGTTTATTTCTTTTTTCTATTCTTGTTTTGTTTTTGTTTCCCTCTTTTGTGTTTGTGGATCCGTGTGAAACCAAGAGCTTCGAAGGTGCCTTCTCCTTGCATGTGCCGTTGATGGTTTATGATGATGAATATCTACTTCCATGGTAGCGTAGCTCGCCATTTTTATTTCATAGTATAGATCGGGAATAGGGAAGATCTCATATTCCATGCTTCGTTCGCCTTCAAAGAAAGGTACGTCATTGACACGGTTTCAAGGTAAGCAGACGCCGAAGAGGTAAGTAAGTTTTTAGTTTTTAGTTTTCTTTCTTTTAATTTTAGTGTAAATCACCAATTCCCAATCTTTTTCACACTTCTTCATTGTAAATATCATTGTAAATTTTATTGTAAATAACATTATAAATAAATAAAAGAGAACTTACTAAACAAGCTTCCATCACTAGTCCCTCCCTGTGGATCACGACCCGCATAGCCACTTGCTATAGCGGAAGAATTGAGCACCATGCACATCATATTCTTAAATCTAAAATTCTGTATTCTTGTGTGCAGGTAAATCTCAATCACCTGCAACAGAGAAAAAAAAATCGTTTTAGTTCCAAAAATTCAATAAAAATCGTTACCCTCCCCGACAACGGCGCCAAAATTTGATTGAGCTTGAACCTGCACAAAAAATACAAAATTTCAGAACTATAAAATAGAGAGTGCAAGTGCTCAATTCTACCACAATAGCAAGTGGCTATACGGGTCGTGATCCACAAGGAGGGTTAGCGATAGAAGCGTTCAAGGTTTGTATTGAAATCTTTGTGAAGAAATGAAAATGAAAGTTCTTCTTTGTTTTAAGAAATGAAAATGAAAAAGAAAGTTATGTTAAAGTTAAAAAAGAACGCGATAGATGAGAAGGTGGAGAAAATCAGAAAATGACTATGTACAAAGAAAATAAAAGAGTGAAAGAGATTTGGAAGATGTCGTGTTGATGATCTAAACTAAAAGTTACAAGAAAAGAAAGAAGAACTAAAAATAATTACTTACTTTCTTTTGACCAAAAGCTTACCTTGATCCTTTGGCGACGATGTTACCTTGAAGTGGAGGCAATCAGCGCATAGCCCATAAAAGTTGATTATTGTCTCTTTAACGTTACATCATCAAGACAAAACAAGCATGAAATGATACAGAGAGATTCAAATCCATCGTCATGAGCTATAGGTGGTACTCGCAAAGGCAAGGCTCTTTCGATGCTTGTAGACTCACTTGGAAGACAATTGTACAAAAAGAAGAGTGATGTAGAAAAGAAGAAGAAGAAGAAGACTAAAACAAAATACATACAAAAAGAAAATACAGATTCGATTTCATAACAATAAAAGAAAAGAAAGAAACCTTACACCGGTGTCACTCTTAGCACAAGCTTCGTTCTCGTTCTTCTATGAAAGTCTGATCTCCTCTGAATTACATAAATTAAAACTAAAAATTACATGAAAAGAAAAACAAAAACCTACACTAAAAATTGAAAAACTAGACTAAATCCTATCTCTGCTTGGTCGTCACATTTTTCTCTGCTGAAACTAGAATTTATAGGGAAAAACCAAAAGGAGGGAATCCCGGGAAGATTAGGGGGAGCAAACGCTCCCCTAACTGACATAAGATGGTCGCGAAAAGGCGGCTAGGGCCACGTTTTCGCGTCCCTGGTGTGGCCAGGTGGCCACACCCAGTTGGTGGAGATCCCTTATTTGATGATTTTCTTGTATATTCTTTTGGTTTTCTCGTTTCTGCTCCAAGATTTGACGAAACAACCTTTGATTGTTGGCTTCAACTACTTGATTCAGGGAGGATTCTTCTCAACCAGTTTTCAACTTCTCTGATATGCCAGATTTTGCTCGGATTCTTTGACTTCAAATTTCTTCTGAATTAAATCAGAATTTGGTGGGCTTTTGGGCTTGTTTCTGTTTCCTTTCTTTTAGCACTTGGGCCTACATTAAACAAAGAAAAAGAAAACTTTTTATTAGGATTTATTAGCTAAAAAGTATGGTAAGGTTATGCAATATATGTAACTAATCACACCCCCAGATTTATTTTTTGCTCGTCCTCGAGCAAAACAACTGAACTATACTAAGGATTATTAGACCACTTTCGCAGGTCACTCGATTGCACTGAGCATGTGCAACAAGCCGTTAAACCTCTAGGTTATCCCTAGAGGACGAGTTTTGTCTCGTGAGGGTTTTTAGTAGATTACACCCACAAAATCCATAAAGAAAAGAGAAACAAAGAGTTAGTATTTTCGAAAAGCATTTTGAAAGAGAAAAATATTTGAAATATAATTGTAAGATTTAAGCAATCTATAAGTTATAGGAAAACTGAATTTTTCATTCCTAAACTTAGTCTCTATTCAAAAATTTGTTATCAATCAAAGTAAGGAGTCAAATTGTACTTCTCATTTAGTCTATTACTTTACCCTAAGTCATATGCACCTTGTAATTGTGAAAATTTTGACTAAGGGTTCATTAACTCTAACTCTTATGTCTTATTTATTTATATATATATTTTTGTGGTATTATCCCTTAGTTCTATTAGGCTTTCTAATCTGCCCATTTAATGAGCCTTTAATCGATGATTCCAAACCAAACGGTCTTAGGGCACCGGGTGAGAAAATACCCCGAGGACTTAAGGACTCGAGCAAACAAGGCCACAAAATTAAGGATTTTATTATATGAACCCCTTTTAGGCGTGAATACTTATGCTTTATTAGGCACAAATACCCAGCTTAATCAAAGGATTTTTATATATTTTTTTCTCAAACTTATCTAATCATCTTTCGCATAAATACTAAGGCTTGCTTAGGCCAAAGTATCTAGCTAATCAATAATTAGATTCATTTATCTTTCATAGATATTTTTTTTCTTTTTTTTTATATATAAGGCATAAGAATCTTTGTTTTTGAACCCTAAGTGTTTAAGTGTATGAAGTATGCATATTTCATTAAGGTAAATTTTAAGACTAAATTACTTTGACAAATTATCTTCCTAATCCTAAAAATCAAACAAATAATCTTATTTTGACCAAATTTAAGAAATCCTAATTTTGATTTTCCTATTCCTTAAAATTGACTTAAATTCTTACAAAAAATAAGTCAAAATATTGTTTCTATTTTCAAAAGTTTTAAAAGTAAAGAAAATGTTAATTTTTATTTTTATTTTTTATTTTTTATACCTAAGTTATGTTAGAACCCTCCTCCACACTTATCTCATGCATTGTCCTCAATGTATGAATTAATGCATGGATGCATGAAAAAGAAGAAAGGGAAGGAAAATGTTACCTTAAGGTGGTGGTTCCGGTGGTGGTCTGATTGGTCCATGAAATGCGGCCCGATCAACTTTTCGTGGAATTCGAAGGAACCCACCAGAAATTTCTCTAATATAACTCATTAAAATGATGTATCCATGAAGGATTTTTATTAAAAATTTAACCCCATCTAATTTCAAATTCCATAATTAATTTCGGAGTCAAATTTGTCAACCACCTTGTCCCAAAATGGAGTGTCAAAAGATAGAATGATTGACTTGGACTCAGGAAGTACTGAAACTAATACCGACTCAGGAAAGTGACTTAAGTCAAGTAAAGATTCAGGAGTCGAGACTAGTTCAGGAAGTGGGTCCAAATTAAGAAGTTGAAACTTAAGTCCACAATCATTTTCCAACAATGGAATGTGACTTAATACTGGTGATTCAAGTTCAAGAATGATAGGTGTGGGAATCAAAACTGACTCTAAAATGTTACTCAAGTCTGGTAACAAAACATGAGTCAATATTGATTCGGGAATTTGAACTGGATCACAGATTTTAGAATCTAGGTCACATTTCTCATTGAGTTCAATATCATAAAAATGAGACAAGTTCAATATGATCATCAAAGATGGGTGATTCAATTTCATGATGAATTGGCACATGATCCAATGTTTACTCGGGAAAGAGGTTGAAATCAGGTAAAGATACCGGAGTCATAATTGAATCAGAAAGTAGAATTGAATCACTAAGTTGAGGTTCATGATCATATTCATTTTCAAGTTCCATTTCAGGAAAAGGATAACTTGCCAAACTGTCAATGTCACTATCAAATTTTGGGGTTTGGACAAGTTCAAATGATTGTTCTGAAATGGAACCTTATTTTTCAAGACAACATGACTCTTCGGCTCTAACAGAATGATTAGTGACATCAGAACTGGTCAAACGGTGGGAACGTAGAGATTGGACCATCATATCTATGTCACGATTACGAGCGTTTTGTGCCTGAGTCATGGCTTCAAGCATCTTTTCATAGTTGATTGTTTCATTGTTTTGTTGAAAAGATGAGTGCTGTCTTGGGATTGGTGGTGAAATTGTGAGTCCATCAGATTTTGTGATTATTGTTTGGAGTCACGCATACTCATTTTCAAAATTGATAGTTTTCTAATTTGGACTGGGGGAACTGAGTATGAATCTTGAAAATATTGTGGACTAGTTGGATAAGGAGGAAAGTTGGCTGAAAATTAGACTCGGGGGAGGTGAATCTCCACTGACTCTGTGAAGAGTTGAAATTATTCTGAAAATTATGGTTATAAGATTGGGGGCATGGGTTATATTGATTCGGATAAGACCAATCCGGCACACTACGTTAGTTAAAGTTATGATATGCCGGGTTGGTAATATCCGAAAAAGAGGTCGGTGTGTAATATGGGTTACTATTAAAATTGGAAAAATTGTTATTATAAGCCATATCACACAATAAAATAAAAACAAAGAAAAACAAACAAATAAGCACACAAAGAAAAAAAAGTCTTAAACTAAGTTAGGGTAGACCTATGACCTAGACGACTCCTAACTGGTTAGACTGTCCACGGGAGGTATAATGCAGACTTTTACCACAAGCTAATCAGCCAGGTCAGGGCAAGATTGGTGGGAGGTTTTGCGTCAAAGATGTTCCTTAATTAAATAACTACCAACCTTCGGGCTTTCGGCCCTTAATCCCTTTCCTAGACACTGATTAGGTAGGAGTCAAATTTCAATACCTTTCCCCCTTAGGATAATCTCCTAATTGAGCTCGAGATGTCCCTAGGGCCAACGTCTACTCATTTTTAGTTAGGCTCGGGTTAGTGAGTGCTTGGAATCTGATTTTTGGGCCAAGGAAGGGTGATTAAACCCCACCTTATCTTGTTATGGAGTGGTGCCCTTAAGATCAGTTTATGCAAGTGTACAAAATATGCAAACAAGATTCACTCAAAGCGATGTAAATCAACTAAGAGATGAGTCCTATTCTAAATGCAATGCGAACGTACCTTGCTTCAACACTCTTCAACAGTAAAGTAAATGGATTGAAAAGACACATGCCTAAAATGCAAACGTCTAATCAATTTTCACACTTTTCAACAAGTATTTTACTGTTGGTTTATTAGCAGGCTCATGGTGATGTCATACAAGAAATAAAGTTTGCATAAACTCTAATTTTGCAAAGCAAGCAGCCCTGCAAAAAAGCCAGTCAGAAGTGAACTCTTCCTTGTCGCGAAAACGCAGCTAAAGTCGAGCAAACGTGGCAATTCAGAGGGTACTTGGTCTCTGTTTTCTGGAACAGAGGCCCAAGACCACTTATATGTTACTTCAATCTTTTTTTTTCGTGCGTTTCCTTGACTTGTAACTGCAACAAAGAAAAAAAATTCGTTTTAGTTCCAAAATTCAATAAAAACTGTTACCCTCCCCGGCAACGGCGCCAAAATTTGATTGAGCTTGAACCTGCACAAAAAATACAGAATTTCAGAATTACAAAATAGAGAGTGCAGGTGCTCAATTCTACCACAATAGCAAGTGGCTATGCGAGTCGTGATCCACAAGGAGGGTTAGCGATAGAAGCGTTCAAGGTTTGTATTGAAATCTTTGTGAAGAAAAATGAAAGTTCTTCTTTGTTTTAAGAAATGAAAATGAAAAAGTGAGTTAGGTTAAAGTTAAAAAAGAACGCGATAGATGAGAAGGTGGAGAAAATCAGAAAATGACTATGTACAAAGAAAATAAAAGACTGAAAGAGATTTGGAAGATGTCGTGTTGATGTTCTAAACTAAAAGTTACAAGAAAATAAAGAAGAACTAAAAATAATTACTTACTTTCTTTTGACCAAAAGCTTACCTTGATTCTTTGGCGACGATGTTTCCTTGAAGTGGAGACAATCAGCGCATAGCCCATAAGAGTTGATTATTGTCTCTTCCACATTACATCATCAAGACAAAACAAGCATGAAATGATACAGAGAGACTCAAATCCATCGTCATGAGCTATAGGTGGCACTCGCAAAGGCAAGGCTCTTTCGATGCTTGTAGACTCACTTAGAAGACAATTGTATGAAAAGAAGAGTGAAGTAGAAAAGAAGAAGAACACTAAAATGAAGTACATAGAAAAAGAAAATACAGATTCGATTTCAATACAATAAAAGAAAAGAAAGAAACCTTACACCGGTGTCACTCTCAGCACAAGCTTCGTTCTCATTCTTCTATGAAAGTCTGATCTCCTCTGAATTACATAAATTAAAACTAAAAATTACATGCAATGAAAAACAAAAGCCTACACTAAAAAATGAAAAACTAGACTAAATCCTATCTCTGCTTGGTCGTCACATTTACTCTGCTGAAACTAGAATTTATAGGGAAAAACAAAAGGAGGGAATCCCGGGAAGATTGGGGGAGCAAACGCTCCCCAACTGACACAAGATGGCCTAAAAAATGCGACTAGGGCCGCGTTTCCGTGGCCCTGGTGTGGCCAGGTGGCCACACCCAGTTGGTGGAGATCCCTTATTTGATGATTTTCTTGTATATTCTTCTGGTTTTCTTGTTTCTGCTCCAGGATTTGACGAAACAGCCTTTGATTGTTGGCTTCAACCGCTTGATTCAGGGAGGATTCTTCTCAACCAGTTTTCAACCTCTCTGATATGCCAGATTTTGCCCTGATTCTTTGACTTTGAATTTCTTCTAAATTAAATCAGAATTTGGTGGGCTTTTAGGCTTGTTTCTGTTTCCTTTATTTAGCACTTTGGCCTACATTAAATAGAGAAAAAGAAAACTTATTATTAGGATTTATTAGCTAAAAATTATGGTAAGGTGACAATGTATATGCAATATATGTGACTAATCAATGACCTTGAATGACGCCTAACAGAATTATACAACGACCGAGAAGGAATTCTTGGCCGTTGTCTTTGTGTTAGAAAAGTGCCGGCCCTACTTGTTAGGATCGAAAATTGTGATTTTCACAGATCACTCAGCATTGAAATACCTCATGACTAAGAAGGAAGCAAAAGCCTGATTGATCCGGTGGATCCTTTTACTTCAAGAATTTGACCTAAAAATTTAGGATAAACATGGTATAGAAAATATGGTTGCTGATTATCTATCACGAATTTCGAACGCACCTTTCATACAAGCTCCGATCAATGAGGATTTCCCAAACGAGCACAGCCTGGCAATTTTCAAGGAACCCTGGTATGTGGATATAGTCAATTACCAGGCCACTGGACAATAACCCGCTAACTGGACAAACCAAGACCAGTGTTATTTTTTTGCCCTAGTATGGTACTTCTTCTGAGAAGAGCCGTATCTTTTTAAGTATTGTCTGGACCAGATTATTCGACGATGCATACCGGAGGAAGAATAGAGGAGTGTGCTTAGCTTTTGCCATGAACTTGCATGCGGAGGACATTTTGGTCCCCACAAAACTGCAGAGAATGTTCTACAAAGTGGGTTTTACTGGCCCACTTTGTTCAAAGACTCATACCACTTTTGTATGTCATGTGCAAATTGTCAGAAGATTGGAAAGATTTCAAGAAGAGACATGATGCCCCTGAACCCGATCCTTGAAGTTGAAAATTTTAATGTTTGGGTATCGACTTCATTGGACCATTCCCTAATTCCTTCGGCAACCAGTTCATTTTAGTTGCTGTAGATTATGTCTCTAAATGGGTAGAAGTTGTTCCTACAAGAACAATGACAACAAAGTGGCTGTCAAATTTCCCAAAAAAAATACTTCTCCCGATTTAGCTCCCCTAGAGCGATAATTAGTGATAATGGATCACATTTCTGCAATAGAGTTTTTGAAGCTCTAATGCAAAAATATTCTATCAATCACAAGTTATCCACTCCGTTTCATTACTAGACAAATGGGCAGGTCGAAGTCACCAATTGACAGATCAAGCTCATTTTGAAAAAGACTATCGGACAAAACCAAAAGGATTCATCGATCAAACTCAACGATGCATTGTGAGCTTACCGCACTACTTTTAAGACAGTCCTGAGGATGTCTCCTTACAGAATCATATTCAGAAAAGCCTGTCATCTGCCAGTCGAGTTAGAAAACCGTGTCCTATGGGCCATTAAGTAACTCAATTTTGATCTGACTAAGGCAGGTGAGCTAAAGAGACTGCAGATCATAGAATTAAGGAGATACAGAATGAAGCCTACGAGAACGCTCAGATCACCAAAAGTAGGGCTAAATTTTTTCATGACCAGCTCATACACTGAAAAACTTTAGCCCAAGAAACAAGGTTCTGCTGTACAACTCGAGGCTTCACATTTTCATGGGGAAGCTAAAGAATCATTGGTCTGGACCGTTCTTTGTGCGCACCGTTTTCCCACACGATGCTGTGATTATTGTAGATCCTAAGAACAATACGGAATTCAAAGTGAATGAGTAAAGACTGAAGCCCTTTTTTACTAGTGAGCCTGCAGCCCCAGCTGAACTTGTGTTGAATCTTTTCGCTCTGTCATATACCTGACCATCGCCATCCACACACCACCCAAAAAAAGTGTAATTGAAATAATTTTTCTTTCTTTTTATTGTGTATATGTTCACCCCTTATATGCTTGTACATAACCTTTATGGAAATTTCATCTTTTCCCTCTCCCTTAACCTATTTGCATTTGGCCGATCCGAGTCGACGGAGATGGGGATATCTTTTCTGCCCCCTATTTCTTGCATTTGCATTTATATGACTTAGCATTGAGGACAATACATTAGATAGGTGTGGGGGGTGCTAACATTCTTTCTTTTCTTTGTATTAAATTAAAAAAATTTCTTAATGAAAGAATTTTTATACTCTTTATAAAAATGTCAAAAGGTTGAAAGAATTAAGGGAACCATATTAAGGAATCTTTATTTTAGCCTAAATAAAAATGAAAAATTTGTTTTACATGGAAGAAACAAGGAAAATAACTCATATCTTTTATTTATCCTCAGAAGAATATGCATAAACTACACACACATGCTTTGGATTTAGAGACACAACTCTGAAAAAACTAGATAACTGTGCCTCAAGAAATGTGATTACTCACGCCAAAAAAAGAAATATATATAAATGTAAATCTTGATTTCATGGCCTACTCTACTTGCATATTTGACCTGAGGGGTGTTTTCCCACCTGGTACCCTGGAGTACTCAGTTTGATATTGTTACATGAGTAAAGTAGAAAGCCTAATGAAATCAAGAATAAACATATAGATAAAGATTAATAAAATAAAAATTACATTCAAAGTTGAGTTGAAAAATCTCAAGCACATCACACTTACACATTATGCATATCTATCTAAAGCAAAATAAACAGAATGAGTTAGAAGTGCAAGATCCTTTCTAAATTCAAAGAAAAATCATAATTTCTTCTTTTATGAAGGCTAAAGTATAGGAGGACTTATGCGGATTAAACCTAATTCTCATATCATTCGGTCATTTTTATTTAGATAATTGAAAGTTTTTTTTTCTTGAAAGAGGTTTGCTTCCAACTAACATTTTTCTTCATTTATTGGATTTTGTAGATGCAATCCGCTGAAAATCCTCAGGAGACAACACGCCTCCTCTAGGAAAAACCTAGAGGTTTAAAGTCTTGTTGCACATGCTCAGTGCAACGCGTCAAATGCGAAAGTGGTGTAATAATTCTTATTTTTATTTTGCTCGAGACGAGCAAAAAGATAAGTGTGGAGGTGTGATTAGTCTCTAATATTGCATAATTTTATCACATCTGTACATTTATTTTGTATTAAATTTTGCTAATAAAGTTTTTCTTGCTTGATCCTACGTTCATGGTGTGCAATGAAGAAGAAGACCCTAAATCACCATTTAATGGGTGATTAAAAGCCTACCAAGTAGCCATTGACCTTAGGAGGAGATTCTGTCAGTCCAAGGAGGTCAAATCCAAAATTTAGAAGATCCAACTGACATGGGACAGAAGCGATGCAGTGCAGCAGAAAGCCAGGCATGCGCCGCCCTAGTAGGGCTGTAGAAATGCGGCCCTGGCTGCATTTCTGCAGTCGTACGGGCGCGGACGCGCCTGTGCTTTGGGCCAGGGGTTGTCCCCCTGGCCCCTTTCCCCTGGTGCCTATAAATACCCCCGTGGGGTTCTGAAGAAAGAGATATCCAGAGTTTAGGTGTTGTTATTATCTTGTTCTAGGAGTTGTAGTTGTTATTTCCTTCTTCTTCCAGTTTTAGTTTAGCCATTAGAGTGAAAGAGAGAGAGTGTGTAAAAGTTGTATTTGAAGGTGGCAATCAAATACAAACAATACTTCTCCTTCTTCTTTCCAATTACTTTGTGTTTTCAAATGCTTTTTACTTTCGTGTTTTAGTATAGTACTTCTTCTCATTACCTCTTCTCTTTTGTTATTTCTTTTCTTAATCATGTCTAACTAAATTTTTCATTGCATGGCTAACAACTACTAACCCACTAATCTCTAACAACTTGATTGATAACCCAAATGTGTCAATATTGTCAAATAAGCCTTGGGTAAACGAGAGCTATGACATCTTAAGATGAGGGTTCGAACTCTAACTTATCTATAAGTATTAGCTCCTCTCTTATATTTCATGCTTAACGGGTTTTTGATGATCTATAGATTGTAAACTTTGCTTGTCTTTGTATGTAGAGATATTCCTGTTAAGTTTGCCGATACCATTGTGCACTTGTGTCTTCCCATATTCTCCCCTTCAATTGGATCTTGATAAGGGAATGTCCAAGTTTTTTCCGTGTAAATCTAAAGTTAAAGGAAGAACTTTCACTCGATTTTCACGTGAATAGTTCCATGCATAAGTGACATGCTTGCCTATGATCCATCATGAGGTTACATCTTCAAGAAGTTAGAGATTAGTGGGAGCACTTAATAGAAAGTTAGCAATGCGTTCTTACCATTAAAGAAACTTCACTTTTACAAATCATCAAACCATTCTAAACAATTCTTGAAACCAACTTGTTTTCTTTTTGATTCTTTATTTTAAAACAAAGAAATTTTTCTTTTCTTGAACAAAGAAGACGCATCAAGCTTTCATCGCTCTCCCTTCTCATGGATACGACCCGTATAGCCAATTCGCTACTACGAAAGAATCAAAAAAGTAGTAACATCGACCCACACTCCTTTGCTTATATTTGTGCATGCTTTTCGCTAATCAGTTTCCAAATGTCAATGAGTTGATATTCATCAAGTTCAAAGTTTTGTGGTGAATTTGAATCTTGGTCATAGTCTTCAAGATACCATGATTATTGGTTTCCATCAATATGGCTAGAAGTATTGAGAATAGTTTAGGATTGAGTAGGGAGAGTTTTCTCATTCCCATTCATGTTTTCTAATTGACTAAGTTTACTTCTATCATATCGATGGACTGGGTAAAGAAATCATCATTTTGAATCATGGATTCCATACTCTCTTCGAAGTCAACGGGTTCTTCTTGTTGTAGTGGGACTTGAAAATTAGAGTAAGGATCTTGGATTTGGGAATTTTTTGGGAGAATTGAGTCCGTTTGAATTTGCAATTTTCATGTGGACTCAAGAAAGGCTTTAAATTCCTTTTTATAGAAGATTTTTCTTCTATAAGTTTGTCTTGGTATGGAGTATATGAAGTTGTTTGTAGGTAGTAAGACTCAGGAGAGTTGTATCCCCACTAACTCGCTGAAGGGTCATAATGATTTTCCAATCTTGTTCATAATACTGGGATTAGGGCATTTATTGATTTGGATAAGACCAATCCGGTATATTTGGTTGGTTAAAGTTATGAAATGCTGAGTTAGTAGTATCCAAATAGAAAGAGGTTGGGGTGAAGTATGGATCACTATATACATTGAAAAAATATAATTGTATTCTTATCACAAAGATATCTATTAACACTCCGAAAAGACAAGATTTCAGGCAGCACTTCAACTGGTCCGAATGATGTCTAACTTGTTGGCACTTCAAAAAGACAAGTCACAGACAGGCTGAAGACATGCCCATCCCTGATAGATAAGTTGGTGATTTGGACTCTACTGATCTAGTGAAGCAGACAGTGAGCTAAACACCTAGCTTCGTTGCAAGGTATATTAGCTAGCTTCGCCCGAGGCTCTTCATAGCTCAGTTGATGGCTATCTTCTTGCTCCTTTAAGAGCTTATATCTAAGCTTTGCCATAAGCTTTACATATCTCAGAAGTGAGTGCCAACTTCGCATAAAGCTCACCCTATGAGTTTAGCTTCACAAGAAGCTCTTTCCTTAGCTCTATTGTGAACCAGCGCCGCTATGAGCTTATATGGTTATTTTGACCATTTGAATCTCAGCACAAGATTGATGTGATCTTTATCACCTGTTTGGAAGTAATTTTCCGTGATCCAATCATTCCTCAATCAGTTGGAGGGGATCAAGAAAATTCTCCTAATTAGTGGAGAGAATCAAGGGATTGTCGTAACAAATCCTAAAGCCAGCTGGCTAAGGATTCTGTGCAGGGACCTCTAACTTCGCTTCCAGTTGCAGTTATCTTCGTCGCGAAGCTATACTGACCCAGGAGCGAGCTAGATTAGATTGCTCAAATCAATCTGCTAATTTTTAGGAGAGATTTTTACATCGCATAATGCCTATAATTATCCCATTGCTAGGCAGGCTAAGGGCTGAAAATTTTCCCATCAAGGCTAAGGTCATCAAAGGCTAAAAGCTGAAGATTCTTCCTGAGAGGTTATTCTTTAAGCTTCCAAGCTCTTTAAGAGAAACTTGCTTCTCTTCCAAGGTGCTAATACCCTCACGATCTTCCTTTCTCAAAAGATTTTCGGAACTAGGCGAGAATGAATACTTAAGCAGAAGACTCGAAGACTTAATCACTTGCATCGTCAACGGAAAAAAGTTGTTGCACGCTGACCAAACTTCCACTGGTGTACTTCCTCATAAACTCTGAGAGAAGAGAGTTCTTGTAATTTTTTATTCTTTTAATCAATTACTTGTAATTCTTTTCAACTTTTGTAAAGTTTTCCCATATTTCAATTCAATAGAAAATAAGATAGCGAGTCCACTGGGGTCATTCTTCTCCAACAACTAGAAGATAACACTACAATGAAATGATGAGACCTTTGGGTCTACTGCAGAGGCATTGGTCGTCCAGTTTGACCAAGAGAGGCTTAAGCAAGTCTTCTCTGGGGGTGGCAAAAGTCTTTCATATGTGCGCCAACCAGGAAGATCTTGGTGGTTAGGTCTCCTTTAACTACTGTTGATAGATAGTAAAAAAATGCATATTTATCACTACATTTAATATCACATTTTCATATTTTTTCCTACAATTATGCACTATTACTAATGTTTTATTATTTAATGTGTGCAGGCCTTGAGTAATCAATTAAATAAAGAATAAAGCCTAAATGAAGCCCAAAACCCCATGTCCAAGCCCAAGTGCCAAAGTTGCAATTGCCATGTGCAAAATTTGCAAATACTAAAAGAAGAGGGAAGGGATAGACTTCTATTCAACTATAAATACTTGCAGGATGAGGATAAAGATAAAAGGAGAAGAGTGCAAAGATAAAAATTCAAAAAATTCAGATTCATACTGTACACATTTTAGTATTCAGTTCATAACTTTTGTTACAGATATGCAAATCTGATGATTTAAGATGCTCCAGAAAGAAGACTTGAAGAACTACAACTCTTCTGTTGATCAAACTTTCTAATTCAGTCAGAAGATAAGGCATATTCGGCGATCAATATGATAATATGTTACAGGACAGATTTGAACTTCTATGGATAAGTCAAAACAAGTTTGGAGATAAAAGAAGAATTCAAATTCAGAGATATTTTGCTCCTCTTATCTTCATACGCTTCTTATCCTCTGGTTTTCTCCTATAAATATCCCTGCATAGCAACAGAGGAAGGGCAGATCTCAAAAGTCCAGCGAAGTACAGAGCCAAATCTAGGATTTTTAGGCTAGTTTGTGTTGACACTTAAAAAAGACAAGATTCTCATTGGTCCGAACAATGTCTAAACTTGTTGACATTTACAAAAGACAAGTGACAGACGAGCTGAAGACCAGTTTTCACCCATCTCTAAGGGACAAGGAAGCAACTTAGACTCCACTGATCCAGCAAGCAGACAGTGAATCCGGATTGTTTCTAAACAGACCTCAGCAGGTCTAAGGTGCTAGCACTTAGCATCGCATGAGCCCAAAGGGATAGCCTCGCTTGAGAGGCTAATATCACTCAACTTCGCCTCGAAGCCATCCAAAGCCTCGCCAAGAAGCTAACTCGCAAACTTCGCCACAGAGGACTTCCAGCTCCGCCAAAGGGTTTCTTTCGGACTTCGCCAGAAACTGTCTCTAGCTCCGCTATGAGCTCAATGCTGACAGCTCCGCCATTGGTCTGCTATGGTCAACCTTTGACCAATCAAATCTCCAGATGAGATCAAATCTAATCTCCGGATGAGATCAAATCCAATTAAGATCAAATTAGAGATCAAATTTGGCAGTTGATTGCCACAATCTCTTGACTCTTTTAAAACGAGTAAGAAGATCAGGGGAAATCCTCCAACGATATGGAAAGGATCAAGAAGATCAACCGACCTGCCTATTCTAGCCTCGCAGTAAGGCTACTTTCCAGATTTAAACAGATTTGATTCAATCTGTTTCGATATCTTCAAGGGACGATTATACCCTTGCTCTCCCTATAAATAACCCGCCAGGGGTACAAGGAGGGGAGATCGATCAATCGAAAGAGGACGGAAAGAAGAGAGAAGACTCCACAAGCAGAGACTTCTTCACAAAGCACCGTGCGCTCTCGAATTCAGAGACCCTTTAGAGAATTGCTTTCTCTATCCAGGGTGTTGATACCCTAACATCGTCCTTCTTCTCAAGGAATCTCCGGAACCAGGCGAGAAGGAATTCCTAATTGAAGGCGATTTTGAGAAGCAGCAAGAAGGTTCTACCAACCTTCTATTCTCTGATTCCCGGAACCAGGCGAGAAGGGAATCTCATCGCTCGCATCGTCAAAGGGACAAAGTGGTCGCGCGCTGACCAGACTCTTATCGGCACACTTCTCCAGAATCTCTGAGGAGATCTACTTGTAATCTTTTTAAGAGTACTTGTAATTTAGCTCCTCAAACTCTTTTTTGTAAGTTTCCCCCCTTTGCAAACATAATGGAAAACAAGATGGCGACTCCGCTGGGGAGGAAATTCTCCACTGCCGAGAATCAAGTGTCGTAATGCGACGAACAGACCTTCGGGTCTAACTCTGAATTCAGAAAAGCCGGTGCAGCAAGAGCCCCTCTGGCTAAATCTTCAAGGAAAGTCTCTGCGGAGACTGAAAAGGTTCCCTGCGAACCTACTGCGGTTATTTGGCGCAACAAGGAAGCACGTCCGCAGTCTGATTCCTTTACTTGTGAGAACTTGGTGGTTCAGTTCAATCAAGAAAGATTTGAGGAAGTCCTCTCTGGGGGTGGCCCAATGCTTCAAGCACGGAAGCATAGGAAGGTCTCCATAACCAAGGTTTCAAAGCAGAAACCAGAGGCAGAATTCTGCCAACACACCTCAGCCTCGCGTGTGGCTAATCAGGTTCTTTGTGAACCTAAGTCTCCTCTGCCAAGGCGGGTATGGAAGCCTAAACAGAAGTCTCCAACCGAAGCTTCAGGCGTAGCTACGCCTAAACCGCGCCTCTCTCGCCAAGAAAAAGGCAAGATGCCTGTCTGCTCCAATCATAAAGTTACGACGGCAATCATACCGTCGTCCAATTTAAGAGCAGCAACGCCTCATGCCGGCCTCGTTCTCATGAGCGAAGCTACTGTACCACAGCGTACGCGCAGGGTTCGTGACCGCGAAGCTAGAACCAAAGCACTATTCAGTGCTAATCCCTTCTGCAGGGATAAAAGGAGCAGGACATCGTCCTATGTGCGACCCAAAAGAGCCTTCGCGCTCGATTGCAGAGACCCAACCGGGTCTGATTTGAGGAGATTGTTGATAGATAGACAAACCTCTTCCCCCCGTTGTCAACAAGTGGTATGTCAGCTGGTGACACTCCACTCCATCCATTGCCGGCTGGGACCAATCCCCGCCACTCCTCCAAGACGATGGTCAGTCTTTGATCGACTATCGGTACAAACCCCGATGAGGCATCGCAGAAGGAGCATCTCGCGAGATCTGCCCTCCGCGTCCGTCAACATGACCGGAAGAGGACGAGAGTCCCCAGATCCAGATTACAGCCCAGGCTTAGGCGAAGTCTTGGTACATGAAGAAGGTGTTTTCCAAAACACCAGATATAGGGTGGCGATACCCTATAATTATGAACAGCCTTCTTCCTCGACGGCCCTAGCCTCGTCACAGCCCAGGAGGTCACTCCAATCATCAGATGAAGAAGATGAAGACAGTGGGTACGCCTCTTCGGCGACAGTTAGCTCGGTGCGAACAGACAGAGTATCAGTCAACATGGCTGATAGCGCTAACGACGACCTTCGTCGGCGCCTGGAAGCTCAGGAGCAGACTTTCAGAACTCAGCAAGAAGCTCTGGACAACATTCAACGGATGCTCGCTCAACTCCTCAGTGACCGAAACAACAATGATGCCGAGAGCAATCACGATGAGGAGGAACACTTCAGCAATGAGCAGCCAAAGTTGGAGAAATCCAAGGAGGGTTCTTCCTTAGACGCCGAAGTTCTTAAGGGCCTCCAAGCTCAGATCGCATCCCTGGCTTAGAGGGATGAATTAAAGAAGGTAGGGGCAGTCCGTCCTTATCCGCTGGAGTGGGATTCGGTGCCGTATCCATCGAAGTTCAAACCGCCAACGCTGCATACCTATGATGGAAAGAGCTCGCCAAATCAACACATCTACTATTTCCGGTCTCAGACTGGTAATGTCATAAGCGATGACGCCATCATGGCTAGGCTTTTCATTGGTACCTTAAAGGGGGTGGCATTTGACTGGTTTCGCAGTCTTCCCCGGGCTCTATCAACTCCTGGATCGATCTGGAAACTCGGTTCCTTTCTCGTTTCTATGAGGATGATACCGAAGTGACCATGGACAAACTCCTCTCCACTGTGCAAAGGAAGGGCAAATCTGTCCGTGACTATATTGAACGGTTCAGAAACTTATCCTTGATGTGCCCAGCAGGGATGCCATTACCCATGCTCTTACAGACATGCAGACACAACTTCCTAGACCAAGTGGAAGTTCGCATGGGGGCTGTCAAAGCCCACACTTGGAAGGAATTGGTCGAACAAGCTGAGATAGCCGAGAAGTCGGCTAGAAAGTTCGAACCGTCCGCCCCTAGAGGCAAGTGGGGGATGAACAACAAAGGGCTTGGCGACCTACCGCAATCTTCTCAAGCTAAAGGCAAAGAGACTATGTCTGTGGAGTTATCCAGAGATGTGCAGTCAAAAGCCAAGAAGAGCGGCTTCAACAATCAGGAGCCTAAGTTCCCTCCAAAGCAGTACTCCTTTAAAGACGATCAGGTGGTCACGATATTTCATCTGCTCCACAAAGGGAACAAAATGAAGCTGCCAGATGCTCGGCGTCCCAATGAGATAGGGCGCACAAACGACCCTAAATATTGTCTCTACCATAGGATGATTCACCATCCTACTAACAAGTGCTATGTCCTCAAGGACAGAATACAAGCCCTGGTCGATGCCGGGGTTCTGACGTTGAAGACGGAGCAGAAGAAAGTCACTGCCAATATGGTGACTCTTGAGTTCGGCAAAGCTCCAAAGGTCACAGTTCCTGACGGGACTTATTCCGTCCCTGCGCCACGGTTGGAAGTCAAACATCCTCCAGCTACAGCTCAAAACTATAAGGGTCTTGTTCGCTTAACATTGGAGACAGGAGAAGTCATGTGGATACATCCAGACCTCGTCCAAGACGTACAGCGGGATTCAAAGCAGCCCCACTCAAAGGGCAAGTCTTGCAATGTCATCTCCATCCTGCCAAACGACGGCAATCTAACATCGGCTTCCCTCAGTGATTCCAAAGGAGAAAAGCATGCTTGCGCAGCACAAGCCGATGCGCCTCAACAGACGGGCACCCGATCTGGAAAATCATACTTAAGGCAGTATGAAAAGTCTACTGACGAGATACAACAGCAAACGACGTCAGTACAAGTACCCGCATCTGCTCCAATCCCAGCAAAGGGAAAAGAGAGGCCTAAGGAGGTACGATTCGACCACGTGTTGAGGAAACCACCAGGCCAAGGGTTTGATACGCCCTTTCGCTTTGATATATTGGCTCAGCTGGCCAATATCCCAGCTCGTATCACTATACACGAGCTCATTCGCCTCTCGAAAGAAACAAGAGAAGCACTCCGGGATGCGCTAGCCAATTCAGAATCCTTTCTGACATGCATGCCTGAAATCCCTAACGACGACTTTCAGTCTCCTTGCCCAGAATGTCATCATGCACAATCAAAGGTGCCCGCTATTACATTCACGGCAGAAGATATGCTTCTCAAAGACAACAAGCACGATCGACCTCTGTACTACACCGGATATATCGGTTCAACGTGCATCGAGAGAATACAAGTCGATCCGGGGTCCGCACTCAGCATCATCCCCAAAAGGCTTCTCTACTTCCTCGGCATACCACTGTACAGGTTGTCCGCAACCACCACTACAATATATGGTTTCAACGCCGGGAGCAGCCATCCACTTGGGAAGATTCGGCTCCGTTGCAGAATCGGGAGTTTAAAGTCAGAAGTGACGTGCTATGTCATCGACGCTGACACATCATATAACCTGCTGCTAGGACGACCATGGATCCATGCCAACTGGATCGTCCCTTCCACCCTCCATCAATGCTTCAAATATGTTGAAGATGATGCGACAGTACGAACTGTCTTCGCTGAAAAGCAACCATTCAAAGGGGTGGAAAATTACTTCACTGACGCTCTCCTGTATCAAGAGGCCGGTGGAGCACTCAAAGAACCGTTGCCGGACGATGATGAAAGCGGCAATGAGGCGGATTCAGAATCTGAAGCAGGCATCCCAGCCATCCTGGTTGGCGAACCAATTATAGCATGTCTCGATGACCCCCTATGTAATGCTCCTTCTGAGGACGAAGGTGAATGGGTAATTAATGATAATGTTTCTTTTGATTATCCCGCGAGTATTGGGTCAATTAAATCCATTACGGATGACTCTCTGCATGTGCCCGTACATGAGCCAGGTGTGGCCAACACATCTGTAGAAGCTATAGAGGGGGCCACACTGCTGATCCCTCCGTCCAAACAAGGTCAGTCGCCGATAATCATTGGTAGAACCCGGCCACGGGGACCCACAACTGCAGATTCGAGCTCAGACTCAGACGCCCCACAGTTCTTCCATTATGCGCGGCCAGCGCGCCACATTATGAAGAAAATGGGATACGACTTGAAGCGTGGAGCAGGCCTGAATTTCGGAAAAGGAAGGCGCGGTTTAATGCGGAACTTGTGCCTAAAGGGAAGCCTGCAAATTACTATGATAGTACACGCAGGGGGTTGGGTTACGTCACACCCACATCATCAGTAACAGTTCAAGTCAAGGACGATAGATCAATTCCATCACATTCGGCTTCATCCTCCGAGTGGGACTCCGATATCAGCATAGGAGGAATGTTCAAAGACCTCACTGCTAATATGACCTCAAGCAGTCAATTGGAGCCCGCAGAAGCCACCGATGAAGAACCATGGGCCCAGCAATTAGACCTTCAATGGGAAAAACGATTCGAACTGCGCGAGCCACCCACTGAAGACAAGGTGATGCAGGTCAACCTGGGTAATCAAGATAACCCCAAGCCCATCTTTATAAGTGAAAGCCTATCACTTACGGAGAGGGAAGAATTGATAATACTCGTAAGAGAGTATATAGACGTCTTCGCGTGGAGCTACGAAGACATGCCCGGACTTGATCCACAGGTCGCTATGCACCGTCTGAACATCAAGCCCGACGTCAAGCCAGTTAAACAGCAACAACGTCGGTTTCGCCCGAACATCATGGAAGCTATTGAAGCCGAAGTTCACAAGCTCATTGCATATGGCTTCATCCGGGAGGAACAACATCCAGATTGGGTAGCTAACATCGTCCCCGTCCTTAAGAAGAACGGGAAAATACGGATCTGCATCGACTACCGTGATCTCAATACGGCCTGTCCCAAGGATGAATTTCCGCTACCCATCACCGACGTCATGATTGACAACACATGCGGGTTCGAAAGGATGTCTTTCATGGACGGCTTTTCAGGGTACAACCAGATTAAGATGTATCCCGACGATGAGAAGCATACTTCGTTCCGAACACCACTGGGGGTATACTGCTACACTGTATTGCCCTCCGGACTGAAGAACGCCGGAGCAACCTATCAGCGGGCAATGAGTACAATTTTCCGCGATCATCTCCGAAAAACAGTGGAGTGCTATGTCGACGACATTGCCGTCAAAAGCCGTAACAAGAATGAACATCTTCGCGACCTGAGAACGATGTTCGACATAATGCGGGCTCATTAACTGAAAATGAACCGACAAAATCCTTCTTGGGAGTGTCAAGTGGCAAGTTCCTTGGGGTCATTGTCACATCAAAAGGGATTCATCTTGACCCAGACAAAGTCAAAGCCATTCAGAGCATGCATCCACCGAGGAATCTTAAAGAGCTCAGAGGCCTGCAGGGCATGCTGGCTTATATTAGGAGATTCATCGCAAATCTCTCAGGCCGCTGTCAGCCGTTCACCCGACTCATGAAAAAGGGTGCTTCCTTCGTATGGGATCAAGCTTGCCAAGAAGCTTATGAAGACATCAAGAGGTATCTCACAAAACCTCCAGTCTTGGTGGCCCATACATCAGGAAAACCGTTCTTGCTTTATGTAAAAGCTCTGGACTACTCCCTCGGTTCCCTCCTCGCTTAAAAGGATGACAATGGCCACGAGCAGGCCATTTATTATCTGAGCAGAACTCTCATAGGAGCGGAATCTCGCTACAACCCTATCGAGAAAGAATGTTTAGCTCTCGTCTTCGCTATTCAGAAGACACGACATTATTTGGTCGGCCAGACCATACATGTCATCTCCAGAGTAAACCCATTGCGTCTTCTTATGACAAAGCCAGGATCATTGAATTCAAGACTGGCTAAGTGGGCACTTTTATTGTCTCAATATGACATGACCTTCATCCCTCAGAAGGCGGTCAAAGGCCAGGCCCTTGCAGAGTTCTTGGCTGCTCATCCAGTTCCGGAACATTTAAAACTTCACGAAGATATCCCTGATGAAGTCTTCGAGTCTTATGCAACCTCAGAAGAGGAAGTGTGGCAGATGTTCTTCGATGGAGCATCGCGAATGGGCCCTAAAGGCAGGATTATTGTCGGAGTGGGGGTTGTGTTTATCTCCCCGCAGAACCATGTTCTTCCCCGAGCATTTTCTCTGACAGAATCATGCTCCAACAATGTAGTGGAATATAATGCTCTGCTCATTGGCCTTCAACTCGCCCACGGAATGGGGGTACGCTACCTTGAAGCCTACGGCGATTCAAAGCTGATCATCAATCAGGTTAAAGGAGAATATGAAGTCCGCCATGAGGACTTGGTGCCTTATTACCATACAGCCCTCGAGTTGGCTAACCTATTTGAAGGTTTCTACATCGGGCACGTATCCCGATCTCAAAATACCAAGGCGGACGCCCTTGCTGCATTAGCAACAACTCTAGCCTTACCGGCAGACACTGAGTATCACCTCACAGTCGCAACTCGACATCTTGTATGCTCCAAGCACATGCTAAGAACTCGAGAGGTCTATAATGTCTCCACAGACCTTGAGCCGAGAGATTGGCGCTTTCCTCTCATTGACTATGCTTTGCACGGTCTGCTTCCAGACGACCCTAAAGAAGCGGCGTCCGTCAGACGAAGGTCTCTCCGTTTCTACTATGATCCGACTTTGAAGACACTTTACCGTCGTTCATATGACGGTGTTCTCCTCCGTTGCCTTTCTCATTTAGAGGCACAGGAAGCACTCCAAGAAGCACACGACGGCATTTGCGGAGCTAATAAGCCAGGTCCTAAACTTAAAGACAGGTTGCATAGGCTTGGATATTATTGGCCAACCATGATAGCCGACGCCATCCAATATGCACGAAGGTGTAAAACATGTCAGATTCATGCAGATTTCATACACCAGCCTTCGGAGTTGCTCCACTCGACTGTTGCTTCATGGCCATTTGAAGCATGGGGAATAGACGTCGTAGGGCCAATCAGCCCTTCTTCGACAAGAGGTCACCGGTTTATCCTAGCAATAACCGATTACTTCTCAAAATGGGCAGAAGCCATACCATTGGCCAAAGTCAAAACCTCTAATGTGGTTCACTTTATCAAGCACCATGTCATCCATCGATTTGGTGTCCCTAGGCGGATCATCCACGACAACGGTCCCCAATTCATAAGCCAAGTATTCTATCGGTTCTGCGATAAATACCGAATTCAGAATGTGGCTTCAACTGCCTATAATCCTGCTGCCAATGGCTTGGCGGAAGCATTCAACAAAATAATCATCAAGCTGCTCAAGAAATTTGTCTCCTCGAATTAGAGAGATTGGGACGAAAAGCTCGGTGAATGTCTTTGGGCCTACCGAACCACGGTGCAGACACCAACAGGCAATACGCCTTTTTTCCTGGTATATGGGTGCGAAGCAGTCCTCCCATTGGAAATCCAAATGCCATCATTGCGTGTGGCTCTGATTACTAAAACCACATCAGAGGACAATGATCGCCTACGCCTTCAAGAGCTCGAAGCTTTGGACGAGAAGCGACTACAAGCTCAGCAGCACATTGAGCTGTATCAGGCTCGAATGTCAAAAGCCTTCAATAAGAAGGTCAAGCAGAGAATCTTCCAGAAAGGAGACCTGGTCTTAGCCGTCAGACGACCAATGATTATGACGCATAAGACCAAAGGCAAATTTCAGCCTAAATGGGAAGGACCGTTTGTAATAGAAACAGTCTATTCAAATGGAGCATACCGCCTCACGACTGCAGAGGGCGACCTACTCATGATGCCGATCAATGGCAAGTTCTTAAAGAAGTATTATCCTTAATCAAGGATCCTTCTCCTTATCAAGTTAACACTACACCTCTGATCAAGATCTCCGTGTCTGGAGCACACACAAAGAGAGCCTTTCTCTTCCTCCAAGTGAGGTCATACAGCCGAAAACCAACAGGAACCTGGCCGCGCACCGGTTATCCTAAAAGGGAATCAAGGTTATGCAGACATTAACCTGATAATCTAATATCCTTTAACGATTAAGGATAGAGGAAAATGTTGGCCTATAAGCCCAACATAAGTCCTCGACAACTCATCATGCTGAGGGAATAGCATGGCTAGCCCAACTCAAACGGTAGTTGGTAAAGGCATATCAAACCCGTTGACAGCTGGGGGTTTGCTAAAAATCCTACGGGACCTGTTCCCATTTGATTCCCTCTCCAAAATCACCTACCAATTCTCACCCATAGAATGGTAGGGCCACATATATGCTTCGCTGTTATGTTAACATTAAACCTATGACAGCAGTTCCCTCATCTCTCTCTGTGAGAATGAGACCCCCCAAAATCACCTACCAATTCTCATCCATAGAATGGTAGGGCCACATATATATCTCGCTGTTACGTTAACATTAAACCTATGACAGTGATTCCCTCGTTTCTCCCCGTTAAAACGAGACTTTTCCCAAACTCCATTGCAACCTTGAGCTTGGTGGCGTCTCAATCGGTTATGTCATCGCGACCTCTGAACCAGCAGACAGCTAAGTCTCAATTCCGAGCCCTGTTGACATCTACAAAATAGGTCTCGATACTCGTTGACATTTACAAAAGACGAGTATCACCAATTTTGAGCATGTTGACATTTACAAAAGACAAGTCTCAATTCCGAGCCCTGTTGACATCTACAAAAGACAGGTCTCGATACTCGTTGACATTTACAAAAGACGAGTATCACCAATTTTGAGCTTATTGACATTTACAAAAGACAAGTCTCAACCCCGAGCCCTGTTGACATCTACAAAAGACAGGTCTCGATACTTGTCGACATTTACAAAAGACGAGTATCACCTATTTTGAAGCTTGGTGGCTTCTCAACCAGTTATGTCATTGCGACCTCTGAACTGGCAGATAGCCAAGTTTCATCTACCATTGAGCTTAGTAGCGTCTCAATTGGTTATGTCATTGCGACCTCTGAACCAGCAGACAGTTAAGTCTCAATTCCGAGCCCTGTTGACATTTACAAAAGACAGGTCTCGATACTCGTTGACATTTACAAAAGACGAGTATCACCTATTTTGAAGCTTGGTGGCTTCTCAACCAGTTATGTCATTGCGACCTCTGAACTGGCAGATAGCCAAGTTTCATCTACCATTGAGCTTAGTAGCGTCTCAACCGGTTATGTCATTGCGACCTCTGAACTAGCAGACAGCTAAGTCTCAACTTTGAGCCTGTTGACACTTACAAAAGACAGGACTCACCGATGCTTGCTGACATTTACAAAAGGCAAGTATCTCCCCTTCAGCCCCGCAAAGGGCTAACCTCGAGATTGCTGACGTCTTAATCGGTTATGTCATTGCGACCTCTGAACCGACGGATAGCCACGTCTCAAAGATTACGTCCTCAAGCAAGAACAAGATTGGAGATTCGACAGAAGCCAAAACAAAAGAAAGAATTTCCATTAATTCCAAAAGATGGGGACACATGGAGGCACGTATACAATGACCTACAAGCGTACACTGTACGATCTGAGCCACTCTCCGAGGGCGTTTAGCCTCGTCTTCCTGTCATCAGCAGCCTGGGCAAGCGCTTGTGACCTCAGCTCAGCCTCATCAAAGTCCACCGCCTGGGCCAGACGAGCTTCAACTTCCGCCAAAGTTGCCCTCTGTGACAACTCCTGCCGCGCAAGCTCCTCACTCTGAGCTTTGAGTTGTTCAAGCCGCACAGTTTCCTCAAGACGCACCGGTATGGCCTTGGATAAGAGGAGATTTGCTTTCCTGATCATTTCCTCTGCCTTCGCAATCTTATCCTCAGCGCCAAGAAAAGCACTAGTGGAGGCGTCAATTGCACTTCCAACCTCCGCTTACCTTGTTTCCAAGGATTTCAAATTAGAAAAGACGGCCTTAGCAGCCTCTTGAGCAGCAAGCCGGGCCTCGTGCTTTCGGGCAACAAGACAGGCGAGCCGCTCATCAGCTAAGGACGCCGGGTCTGAGCGATAGAGACGACGCCACTCCTCTACAGCCTTCTCAAGTTCATCCACCATGAGTTCTAAAGCAGCAGCCTGATGATACCCCTCAAAGTCCCGAATGCTCTCAATGTCACGGGAGAGGACCACCTTCAGCTTTGAGAATGGTACAGGCGATCCCTTCAAAACTAGGTCGATAGTTCACTCTAAGCTTCTATAAAAGCTATCGACCAGGTCACCTATGTAATCATTCTCGGCCTCAGCCATTTCTGGCAGGGAGGAAACCTCGGAGTAATCCACCAGCCTAGTCGACACAGTCGCGGAAGAAGCAGCGGGAACACTGACAGCAGCAGGACTAGCCGAAGGCGATCTCAACGGAGTCCTCATCGAAACCAGCACGCCAGCCACCGCGGAGGTAGGACTGGCAACCACCTCTTGAGCAGCAGGCTCAACCACCAGGGTTGGAGAAGTAGGGCTTGCGATCACCCTCAGTGCCGCACTCGGCAAAACAGTCGGCACCTCACTCGTTGATGTGATTGGGAGTGAGGATACCACCGGGACTGCCGCCCCTTCAACCTCTGGTCCTTCAGCTGATTTGGGCTGATAAGAAGGCAGGTCGCCATACAGCGCGTCCAACACAGCAGCATCCGCCGCGGTCGAAGCGCTCATATCACACCTTGACTCTTCAGGGAAATCACCTGGTCCCCTCGAAGCTGATGCATCTTGAGGCCGGACACCTGTAACAAGACTACGGTCAGTCGGAACATCGCATGCAGGAGAAACCAAGAGGTTACGACAATACCATAAGATGACGTCGCCTCAAACGTCTCGCCAGCCACATCAGTCTCCAGAGGCTCCATCGGAAAATTTTTGGCAGAATCAACACGAATAGCCGGCTCGCTTTCACTTGCCGAGTATCCTGTGGACCACCCGATAGAGCTCGATGCCTCAGGACTTCCTTTAGAAGTCCCAACGCCTGAAGGACCAACATCAGCCGCGCCACTCCCAGACTATTCCGAGTGAGCAGGGGAACCGGCTGCAGCCCCATAAGTGAATAGGGGATCATAATGTTCCCCTTGCTCTCCAGCCGCCTCGGCTCCTGCAACAAGAAGCAAAGGATGAGTTATTTGGAACACACCAAAGGCGTATTATATGGACAAGGTTAATCTTACCCAGACCTGGAGTGAATTCACCACTAGTCGGCTCAGCAACCGACGGTTCAGCTGCTAATGGGGCAGCACGAGGAATCGCTGTAGAGGGGTAACCCTCTACGACAATCGTAGGGGCTTGGCGACGGGGCTTCTTCACCAATGACTTCCTACGAGATCCGCTACCTACCCGCTTTCTCTTGAAGTGGACGTCAGAATCCTCTTCTTCCACTTCTCCCGCACGTCGTGGGGAAGATGTCCCCGCCACACCAGAGCCAGCCGCATGAGTATCAGCTCCAGCCCCCGCCTCGAAGCGAGGACTCCCTGCATCAGAAGCCTCGCTGTCATCCACAGCGATGAACTCCTCTAAACCAGGGACACGAACCCGTTTGCCTTCCTTTTTCTCAGAGGCCTTCCGCTTCATTCGCTGAGAGATTAACTTCACACCCGAACTGTTGGCGTTAAATCCAGGAGGTGTGGAGTTGGAAGCCGCGTACCACTGGCAAAAGCACAGGGTCATCGAGAGGCCGGGATCTTGCAGCGGCGTGCGTAGCCACGCCCCAGTGCCATCCGCAGTAAAGAACCGCCAGGCACGGGCCCCATCAATAAGACTCCCCATGAAAGCCAGGTCCGAATTGGGGTTGCCCACATACAGCTGGTCGTACCCGAACTGGCGGGCAAATCGACTCGGGACGTAGGGTTCCAGGTAGCAGGTATCCCCACTCCTGTACAGCAAGTGCGAGGGTCGGATGCTGACCAGCCACTCGAAAACGCCCCGACTCATGGGAGACCGCCCCGACTCCGCATCTCAGAATTCCTCGTTGTATCCTGCGCCCGGAATGCGAGGAAAATAGCAGAACAGGCTATAAGCGTCATGACGATGCACTAACTTACGGGCCTCGGCCACGTAGGTTTTCATCCAAGAACAGCCTTCGAATCGGCGGAGAAGCGCCGTTCGAACACCCTGCGGAGGGTCCTCCCCAGCTCCAATCAAAGTAGGGCAGTGTAAGGCGAACCACGCCATCAAGTAGGTGTATGGCAGACCCACCCTAGGATTGGGTCCATCACAAGGCAGGATAGCACTCTTCCCACGCCTCGTCGCCGGTGGCCTGCAGAAAGCCTCCGTTAATGCGCGAAGGCCTCTTTGAATACAGCACACCATGGCCGGGAGAAGACCCAGACGGTGGCCATGGACCAAGCGAACGGCGGGTAGCAGAACATTCGGGTGGACGATGTCACCCGAGGAAGAAGGCACAACACACTTCTTTAACCAGACGGTTAAGAAATTGGCCAGCAGCGCCTTTCGAGACATAGGCCGACGGGCCTGATGGTGAAAGCTCCTAAGGGTATCACCCTTCTCATAGGGACCAGCGTCTTCTGTTACGACGATATCCCTTTGGAGACACATCTCCATCCGTTCAACAATATCGCCATCAGCAACTCCGCGATGAGCTGCTTCAGGAGCATTCTTCATGTCTGGGAACAGGTAACTTCCCCAGCTCTTCAAGCTCTTCGAGCTACCCTTGCCACCACCGTGGATGCTGGAACAAATATGCAAGTGGCACATCAACTCCCGATAAGTCTCGAGCAAAGCAGGCTCCTGTTTCTCCAGAATAGCCAACTCCACCTCACAGGGAAAGTACTCTTCGTATGGAAGAGACCCGAAAGGCAGAGCAGAGATTTCCCACATCTCATGCAAAGCCATGCCCAACTCGCCAACCAGGGTGAAGAAGGTCCCTGAAGCCGGGCAGTACAACTCAAGGATGGCGTAGAAGCACGCCACCTTCATCTCAATACCGTAGCAGGTCGCCCTGACGGCCTCATAGAGGTTTAACCTCCCCAAGTCCTCCTCGAAGTGAGCGAGGATATAGTTGGTCAAGTCTGCCCACCATGTCTTAAGAGGATGAACCCAACCGGGAGCTCTGAAGTCAGTGGCAGGGTAGTTCCCGTTAACTGCGCAGAACTGGGTGCCAAAGGTCTGCGCCACAGCCGGGTTCTCTCCCACTGGAAGTTCCCGCGATACCTTCCCAGGGTATAGGCCCATTATGCTGTGGGGAGGGCCCGCCCTTGAATAGTCGGATTGAGACGTCAATCTCCCGACAAGGACGGACTCGACATTTCGGCTCACGCCCCACGCCATCTTTCGAGCCTGAGTCACATTCACGAAAGAAGACAAAGGAAAGTGCCGCTTAGTGGACGGAAGGTAAAACTTCTCGCTATCCAATAGAAAGATCCATTGTCCTTCGCCTGCCTGCAACTGGCGATCGGGATCGGGTGCGGCATCCCCGAACATAAAGTCGGGCTTTCTGTAAGTCCGACGGTCAACATCCTCAAGAGGAGCCGTGGTCAAGATACTCCGTGTGGTCTGCGGATGACCGCCTTGGATGAGTGTATTGATTAGACGAGAAAGGTGTATTAAAATGTAGTCGATGTATCCTTTCCTATCTCCGTTATAGCATAAGGCTATACCGAGTCGATTCTCAGGGAGAGCTAGCGATGGAAGCGTTACGGATCGAAGTGAAGATGTAAAACGAAGATTCTTCTATGCTTAAAAGAATAAAGAATCAAATGAAAAAGAAAATAAAGAATGGATGGATATGTTCATGATGAAAGTGAAAAGAAATCAAGAAGAGGTTTGCTTTGGTATTCACACTAAAAAGAAAAGAGAACTTTGAAAAGACTTTGAATAAAAGAAAACCATGACTAGCTAACCTTACTACCTTGCTAAAGACTTACTAAACTCCGTGATAGTGAATGCGTGCCTCATGTTGATTCATCGGCATAGATTTGTCTTGCGTGTTGGTCTAATTACCTTCCCACTTAGATGACGGGAGCTCATTCTTGGACTTGTCTTGTAGCCTCCATAGATGTCATAGGCCTACAAGTTAGACTTTCAATAATGGAATCAAAAGAGCTACACTCAAGGGATGCAAATGAAGAACATACAACATTCAATAATTGGACTTAAAGAAGTTGTACATCAAATAGCATATTGGTGATCCATCTCCATGTTCCATCAAGGCACTTGTTCAAAGACAAGGCTCTAAATGAGGCACACATGAATCATATGGAGAATTACAACAAGATACTTGCCAAGCAATGAAAGAAAACCCATCGGAGAAGAGAAGATCATACACTTGCAAGATGAAATAAAGCAATCACCCATGAGTTAGTGAAGATAGCAAGGCTAGTGGTTATCTAGTACATGGAGAAAGAATTAGCTACTACTAGCCATTGCAAAAGCAAAACAAAGCATGAAGTAAAAGTGCAAGAAAGTAAAGAAAGCAAGTAAAGAAAGCAAGTAAACTAGAACCAAGCTCAAGTAGAGGAAGGAGAATGGATGAATCCTTGTTGCTTCAAGTTGTCACACCTTGATTACACAAGCTCTCTCTCTCACAATCTCTCTCTTTTACAAAGTATCTAGGGAAGAAGAAGATCATAGAGAGCTACAAAAATCCTAGAGAAAAACTAACAAAAATACAAAGCTTTACACTAATCTCTCTCTCTTCTCTGATCAGTTTTTGCTCGCAGGTCCAAATGCAGTATTTATAGGCACAGAGAGAACTCTCCAGAAGAAGAACAGGTGGCCAAAATCTGGGATTGAATGGCCCAGATTTTGCGGTGGATCCTCGGCAAGGCGCGGCACTTTTGTGGCCGTTGGATCCCAAATTTTTGTTACAAGTTTGTTACGAGGTTGTTATCCACGTGGCCTTCTAAAATCTTGAGTTGTTGCGCGGATCTCTCTGGATCTGGGATTCAAATTTGGGCTTTATCTTAATCTTGGATTTAATTATTGCTAATTAAAGTGATTAATGGGCTATCTCTCCATTAGAGTGTGAACCTGCAAATATATAGAGAAGATGAGTAAAAATCATATATTTATTACAAAAATGCATGGGAATAATGTGATAAAATATGCAACATTGGATACCAATCACACCCCCACACTTATTCTTTTGCTCGTCCCGAGCAAAAACAAAGAAAAAGAAAAGAAAATCCTAACTACCAATTTTATTACACCACTTTCGCAGGTGACGCGATTGCACTGAGCGTGTGCAACAAGCCGTTAAACCTCTAGGTTACCCTAGAGGAGGAGTGTTGTCTCCTGAGGGTTTTCAGCGGATTGCACCCACAAAATCCATAAAGAAAGAAGACAAATGTTAGTATTTTGAAAACGCATTTTGAACAAGAGACATGTTTACAAACTATTTTTGCAAAAATATAAGTGATCCTAGGTCATAAGTCCACCTATAATCATTCTTCCTTAAACTTAGTCTCTATGCAAGATCTTGTTTTCAATTAAGGTAAGAATTCAAAATTGGATTGAATACTTTATCTTTCATAAAACCTAGATAGTATGCACACCGTGACAGTGAAGATTTCTGGGATTTCAACTCTAACCATCAAGCCATTTATTTATATATATTTATTTTTTATTTTTCTTTTTTCTTCCCTTAGTTTAGGCTTTCTAGTTCACCCTTGTAACGAGCCTTTAACCGATGACTCCCAAACCAGACGGTCTTAGGGCACCAGATGAGAAAACATCCCTCGGGTTTAAGGTCTCGAGTAAAAAAGGCCACAAAACTAAAGGGGATTATTTTTTTGATCACCGTTAGGCGTGAATAATCATGCTTCTTGAGGCATAATTCTCCAGCTTAATGAGTGATGTTTTTCACCGTTAGGCGTGAATAACCATGCTTCTTGAGGCATAGTTCTCCAGCTTAATAGGTGATGTTTTATTTATAATTTTTTTTATTTTTTTATTTTTATGGCATTTTGGTCTTTGTTTCCATCCCAAGAAATGTGTAAGTGTAAAGTACATATTTATCTAAGGCAAAAAATTCAAGATAAAAATATCTCACCAATTTTACTTACTTATCCTATAATTTCAAACAAGATCTATTATTTCAACTATGTTTAAGATGTCATAATTAAGGCTTTCTTAATTCCTAAGATACATCTTAATTTTCTTAAAAATAGATCAAAACTTTGTCTCTTATTTCAAAAAGTTTTTATTTATATTTTTTATTTTCTAAAAGAAGTGTAAAAGAAAGAAGATCTAAAAACTCTATGTTAGTAAACCCTCCCCCACACTTATTTCATGCATTGTCCTCAATGCATCATGATATATGTATGCATGAAACAAAATGGAGAGGTAAGAAACTTTTATTTACAAAAAAAAAAAAAAAAAAAGTGCAAAAAATTATTTACAAAGAGTATATACAAATGTAACCATTACCTAGGCTTTTGGTCTTTTTCCTCTGGCCCGTTTCCCATCGTTCCAGTGCGTCTGCTTTCGTGAGCTCAGTTGGGAAACGGTATGAATTTTGTTAGCCTTAGGTGTTTCCAGATTCAATTGATTGTTATTATCATTCGCACTCATTCCACCACATTGTTCACAAACAAATGCCTTATCACCACTTTCACTAGGAATCTCAACACTTCCAATATCTAGAAATTTTAACTCCTCTCCATATAATTCCTCAAAACTCAGGTCAACATCCGGAAGTATGCAATCAGTTAACTGACCCGAGTGGACTCATCTAGACACATGATCTCATCAGCAAACAGGTCTTCAAAAGATATATCAATTGGAGGTTCTTGAAGAGAATCACAGAATTGTGACTCATCTTTTGAATCCTCACAATTGTCCTCAATAAAGCTAACCTCAAATGTTTGATTTTTTGTTTGTGAGGTTGTGTGTGGAAGACATTGTGTTCATGTGTCATATTACCAAAAGTCAACCTCATTGATCCATTCCGGCAATTAATGATGGCATTTGCAGTAGCCAGGAATGGTCGTCCTAAAATGACTGGAGTTTGAGCCCTTTGATTAGAATTTGACACTGGTTTTGTTTCAAGAACTACAAAGTCAACAGAATAAATGAATTCTCCAACTTTGACAAGGACATCATGTATTTCCCCCTTGGGTCTAGTAACAGAGCGGTCAGCCAATTGGATAGTCATTTGGGTAGGGAGGAATTCACCTAACCCCAATTGTTGGTACACAGAAAAGGTAGGAGATTGATGCTGGCCCCCAAATCAAGAAGTGCCCTATTTATGGTAGTCTGTCCTATGATGCATGAAATGGTGGGGCTCCCTGGGTCTTTGTATTTACAGGAATTGGACCAGTGAGCAACTCAGTGATGGATGATGCTAGGAAGACTTTTTTAGGGACTTGTGTTTTCCTCTTCTTGGTGCACAGTTCCTTTAAGAATTTAGCATATGATGGCACTTGTTGTATGGCATCAAGAAGAGGGACATTGATTTGGACTTTATTGAACATTTCTTTTATCTTCTCCATGTGAGCATTTGTCTTTGGATTCTTAAGCCTATTTGGAAATGGTACTCTAGGCATATAAGGTTGCTCATCTACCTTTCTTTCCCTTTGGCTTTTGAAGTGGATGGCTCTGAACTAGAGGATGGGTTGTCAGAAGTTGGTTGCATTGGGATTTGAGGTGTTGGCTTTGGTACTGGATGAGATGGTGGACTAGAAACCTTATTGTCTATTTGTTTTCCAGATCTCAGGGTATGAATAGCATGACATTGACTGGGTCCTGAATCTTCCACTTTATGCAAAGGGAAGTGATGTTTGGGAGTTGGCAATGGCTGGCTTGGGAACATTCCATTTTGTCTCTCAGCTAATTGCTCAATTTGGACCTTAACTTTATTCAACTCCTGCTCCTGGTTCTTTGTAAAGGTTTCTAGCATTTTTTTCAACTCTGATATTTCTGAATCATTCTGGGGTGGATGTTGATAGTATGGAGACTGGAATTGTGATTGGTAGAATGGTGGGTACTGATATGGTTGTGACTGTGGTGGACTTTGAGATGGATGAACATACAGTGAATCTTGATTGAAACTGGATGGGTGAAACTGAGCATTATATGGATATGGAAGTGGTGGTCTATAATGCTCAGGACCAGACTGACTCCACAAAGAATTTTGATGGTTCTGCCATCCTAAATTGTATGTGTTGGGGTATGGGGGTCTGGTAAAAGCTGCATTCAATTTCTCCTGATATGATTGGGGCTGATACAAAGGACACTCCTCAAAAACATGGCTAAGGTCATGACAGTTGGTGCAACCCGGTTGAATTACAGGCAATGGGTTGACCTGATTTACAGCAGAATTTCTCCTAGACTCAAGCAGTTCTATCCTCTTCATTAATTGTGTGATCTTGGCATCTGCAGCTAGAGAGGATTCTGTAGAGTGTGTACCAGTTCTGGAAGTGGTGGGAGTCGGTTTATCAGGGCATGACTCCCACTGAATGGTTTTCTCAGCTAGGATTTTAAAGAGATCCCAACCCTGATGTTCATCTTTCTTCAAGAATTCCCCTTGGCACATGGATTCCAAGAGGGTTTTCGTTTGGTAATCTAAACCGTCATAGATAATCTGGCATAGACGCCATTTCTCTATACCGTGATGAGGACACAGGGCAAGAAGGTCTTTGAAACGCTCAAGATATTTCCAGAAAGGTTCATTTGGTTCCTGCTTGAATTGCATTATATTTTTGCGCATGAGGGCTGTTTTGTGGATAGGATAGAATTTTTTAAGAAAGACCTTTACAAACTCCTCCCACGAAGATATGGAACTGACGGGAAGATTGTAAAGCCACTTCTTAGCTAAATCCTTAAGTGCAAACGGTATGAACCGTAACCTAACAGCATCCTCGGTCAGTTGGGAAATTCTCATCATTTGGCATACCTCTTCAAACTCGCGAATAAAGAGGTACGCGTCCTCAGACTCTAGACCATGGAATTGGGGAAGTGTATTAATGAATTGTGGTTTCAGCTCGAAGTGATTTCCATTAGGCTCGGGGAGAAGAATGCACGATGGAAGGGAGGTGCGAATCGGATAAAATCGATCTTGAAGTGAGACGTTGTTTGCCATAATGTCAAGTGGTTGTGTAAGTGCAAGTGTAGAAAGAATTTGGATTACGGAACCACTCTAGTATATACAATCACAAACAACGTGCACCGATCACACCAGTGAAAAAGAAAGGAAAAATAACAAACAATAAAAGAAAAATCAATCCAAGCTATCTAAGGATCCTGGACCTAGACGACTCCTAACAATTAGATCGTCCACAGGAGGTTTAGTGTAGACTTTGACTATAAGCAAATCAGCCAGGGAAGGGCAAGGTTGGTGGGAGGTTTTCCGTCAGAGACGTTCCTTAATTAAGTAACCAGCAACCTTCGGGCTTTCGGCCCTCAATCCCTTTCCTAGACACCGATTTTGCAAAAGTCAATTTCCAACACTTTTCCCCCTTAGGATAATCTCCTAAGTGAGTCCGGATGTCCCTAGGGCCAACGTCTATCAAATTTTATTTACAAGCTTGGGATTGTGAGTGCGTGGGAAAATGATTTTCGGGCTAAGGAAAGGGTAATGAACTCCCCACCTTATCTTTTTTATGGGTTATGCCCTTAGAATTGATTTGTGCAAGTGTACAAGATAGATAACAAGAATTCACTCAAAGTATGAAAATCAAGCAAGAGATGATTCCTAGTCTACATGCAATGCAAAACGTACCTTGCCTCCAGCACTCTTCAACAGTAAAAGTAAATGAATTGAAAAGACACGTGCCTAGAAATGCAAATGTCTAATCAATTTTTAACAATTACAACCAATTTTTTACTGTTGATTAAATTAGCAGGTATATGGTGAAGCAAACAAGAATTTAAGTATTGCAGAAGCTGTATTTTGCAGAGCAAGAGACCCTGCAGAAAAATGGTTAGAAGTCAACTCCTCCTTGCCGCGCCCGCGCGGCAGAACGCGGCAAGTCAGAGGGATCCTGGTCTCTGCTTTCGAGAGCAGAGGCCCAGGTCCGCTTATATGTTTCTGCAATGCAAGATTTGCTGTATCTTCAACCTGTACCTGCAACAGAGAAGAAGATTCGTTTAGTTCTTCACTTTAAAGAAAATCCGTTGCTCTCCCGGCAACGGCGCCAAAAATTTGATTAGACGAGAAAGGTGTATTAAAATGTAGTCGATGTATCCTTTCCTATCTCCGTTATAGCATAAGGCTATACCGAGTCGATTCTCAGGGAGAGCTAGCGATGGAAGCGTTACGGATCGAAGTGAAGATGTAAAACGAAGATTCTTCTATGCTTAAAAGAATAAAGAATCAAATGAAAAAGAAAATAAAGAATGGATGGATATGTTCATGATGAAAGTGAAAAGAAATCAAGAAGAGGTTTGCTTTGGTATTCACACTAAAAAGAAAAGAAAACTTTGAAAAGACTTTGAATAAAAGAAAACCATGACTAGCTAACCTTACTACCTTGCTAAAGACTTACTAAACTCCGTGATAGTGAATGCGTGCCTCATGTTGATTCATCGGCATAGATTTGTCTTGCGTGTTGGTCTAATTACCTTCCCACTTGGATGACGGGAGCTCATTCTTGGACTTGTCTTGCAGCCTCCATAGATGTCATAGGCCTACAAGTTAGACTTTCAATAATGGAATCAAAAGAGCTACACTCTCCATAGATGGTCATAGGCCTACAAGATAGACTTCCAATAATAGAATCAAAAGAGCTACACTCAAGGGATGCAAATGAAGAACATACAACATTCATTAATGGACATAAAGAAGTTGTACATCAAATAGCATATTGGTGATCCATCTCCATGTTCCATCAAGGCACTAGTTCAAAGACTAGGCTCTAAATGAGACACACATGAATCATATGGAGAATTACAACAAGATCTTGCCAAGAAATGAAAAGAAACCCATCGGAGAAGAGAAGACCATACAACTTGCAAGATGAAATAAAGCAATCACCCATGAGTTAGAAGTTAGCAAGGTTAGTGGTTAGCTAGTTCATGGAGAAAGAATTAGCTACACACCATTACAAAAGAAAAACTAAGCATGGATTAAATTGCAACAAAGTAAAGAAAGCAAATAAAGAAAACAAGGAAACTAGAAAATGCAAGAGTAGAGAGAAGAGAATGGATCAATCCTTGATTGCTTCAAGTTGTCACTCCTTGATGAATACAAGCTTTCTCTCTCTTACAAACTCTCTCTTTACAGAATTTCTAGGGAGAGGAAGATCATTGAGAGCTACAAAAATCCTAGAAAAAACTAACAAAATTACAAGCTTTACACTAATGTCTCTCTCTTCTCTGTTCAGTTTTTGCTCGCAGGTCCAAATGCAGTATTTATAGGCACAGAGAGAACTCTCCAGAAGAAGAACAGGTGGCCAAAATCTGAGATTGAATGGCCCAGATTTTGCGGTGGATCCTCGGCAAGGCGCGGCACTTTTGTGGCCGTTGGATTTCAAATTTTTGTTACAAGTTTGTTACGAGGTTGTTATCCACGTGGCCTTCTAGAATCTTGAGTTGTTGTGCGGATCTCTCTGGATCTGGGATTCAAATTTGGGCTTTATCTTAATCTTGGATTTAATCCCTTTAATTATTGCTAATTAAAGTGATTAATGGGCTATCTCTCCATTAGAGTGTGAACCTGCAAATATATAGAGAAGATGAGTAAAAATCATATATTTATTACAAAAATGCATGGGAATAATGTGATAAAATATGCAACATTGGATACCAATCATGTATCCTGGACGAGGGAGCTCCGCTCATTGAACAAAGAAGCCTGTCCATGGAATTGCAGGCTGATGTTACCATCTGCTCGACTGGTTAGCCCGAACAGACTGTTCAGGAGACGGAAGTGTAATGCACTGCAAAGACAGAAATGAACTATGATTAGTTCAACAATCAAGTGGATATGAAGGCATAAAAAATCCACTAAGGCATAGCCTCGCTCAGCGAGCAAGGCCAGGAAGGCGATAGCTTCGATGAAGCTTGATCTCGCGGATAAAACTGCATTTTTGCAGAGAACGTCCAAAATACCAACTTCGCTTAAGCAGGAAGTGGTATAGCCCTAAGGGCTGACGTCACCAAGAGGGCATCATGGTCAAAAGTCACCCTTCATGGCCATGACTGAAGGAACAGACCTATATCCTGTTCCTCAACAGGATGGAGACTGCCCGAGTAATGGCTTCGTACGGAAGCCTAAAGAAGAACTGTTCAGTTCTTAATTCCCTTGTGCAAGGAAAATATAGAGGTTCAAGGAAACGAGTTCCCTAATGAGGACAGATCATATTCGATCGTCCTAATAGCCAAATGTCAGCTCCAAAGGAGAGAGACCACGGTCTCTAATTAGATAGGAAAATCCCTTACCGGTGACTGGTCGCTCGATGACCGGAGGAGGAGGGCCCTCCGCTGCAGAAGTCGCAACTTCTTTTCTCGCTCGTCTTTTGGGCGCCATTAAAGAGTTGCAAGAGTTCTCAAGGTTCTCTGAACGAAGAAGGAAGAGGAAGAGGGAAAGTCAAGAAATCTCTCTGAAAAAGGAGATCTTTTCCTGCTCAGCCCGATCGGGCTTTTATAGGCCAATCAACGCTTGAAACGAGGCCTCGAAAAGGGCGTATGCCGCCGTTTTGAATTAATTCGAAACGCCGCCCAAAGCGCCTTCCCGAGAAGCGCTGGTTCAACTCCACTAAGGGTTAACTTCGCACTGGAGCAAAGTGCGGACTTCGCACAATCCTTCAAGGACTTCGCCGAGAGGCTTACCTTAGCCCTCTAAAAAGGCGCTGACATGCCAGTCTCGCGAAGATCACTCAAAGAAAGGACAATGTCCTTAACTCCGCATACAGTTTAGCCCCGCTATGGCCAAACTCTCAATGAAAGCAAGCAAAAATCAGATGATTAGAAGATGAACTTTCATTGATTTAAAAGGAAGGGTACATTGATATTACATCAAAGTTGTGTTTCATACAACACACCCAGTTGCTTAACAAGGTCATCCGCGCAAAAGGCATACAAGTGGTTTTATCCGCTTCTAAGTCAAACCGACTGGATAAAGAAGGCTTTCCTCCTGCACAGGGCTGTAATCAGTGGTGCCGCAAGGACACGGTCATTATTCTCCACAAAAATGGCAGATCTTGCCAGGCCATTTTTGTTGAAGCCTGGCAATAAAAACCTATCGCCGCCAACACGATAGATCACGTATAATGGGAATCGTCAGTGATACCAGTGATCTAATGGGTATGAGGCCCGTTTTCCCGAAGTGGATCGCCCCCAAAGGCCACCAAAGTTGAAAGTCGGCAATGATGCCAGCGATCCCACAGGCGACGCCCACTATCTTGAAGCGGATCATCTCCGGTAAAAGCGGCAGCCAGCCTTACCTCAGAACGAATCACCTCGGATAAAAGGCTGCCAACAGCCTCTGGGACACGCACCCGTCGCCCCAAGTTGTTCCTCCTGCTTAAAAGTAAAGCTTCAACCAGGGAAGCATAAGGCAATTTTTCGGTCTCTTTCATCAAGATACAAGATCGGCGAGCATAGCCCACTGCAAGGCAAATCAGAATAGATTAGCAGTTAAGCACAGAAAAAACTGCAAATCAGAATCTTTTGGGTCAAAGCAATCCAATTCAGTAAAAGCAGAGGACAAGCCTCGCCTGCACAGCACTGATGGGCTGGCTCAGCAAACGCCAAGTCCAAGCCTCGCCTATATGGCTAGCCAGACTGACCCCGTGGGATACAGTCTTAGCTCCGCCTATATGGCAAGACTGGCTCAACTATTGAAGAGACCAAGTCCCAAGTTCTGCCTGTGCAGCAGACTTAATGTGCAGTGATCTTCCTTTGATCAAGTCAAAAGTGGTAGCTTCACTGGGAAGCTTTGCCAAAATCCTTCTCTGCAGATCAGTTAAATAGAGAACAAGGGAAGCTAATCCCTGAAGCAGCTGCCAAAACTAAATTAAGGGAGATGAACTCCCTAAAATCGGTGAAGTCATTGAATGATCAAGACTTACCGGTCCTTGGCCGGATAATGACCAGAGTGGGCATTCCCACTAGTTCAGAGATCTGAGTATCTCTTTCAAACCAAGAGAAGAGAGGAAAAGCACTTCTCTTCAGAGGACTTCAGGTGTCCTATTTATAGGCCCCATGGCCTGAGCGCTGCCGCCTCAAGCGTGGAAGCACGAGCGCATTTAAGGCATTTATTACGCCTTGAGAAAAGGGACGGTTTCCCTTGGAACCGTGCGAAGGGAGAAAACGTCTCCCTCATAAAAGGCACTTATGGCGCCTTGAAGAAAGGGAATATCTTCCCTTGGAAACGTGCAAATCGGAGAAAATCTTCCCCGGTCAGCGCAAGAGAAGAAAAAAATCTTCCTTGAAAATCGACCCACGGCAGTTGGTCTCAGGAAAGCGACATGCGCTCCCGAGCGAACATATCTTCGGAAGCCCAGACGCGAGGCTACCCGCACGCGAAGTCATTTAGAGGCGCGAACCTGTGCAATTCTTCGGCAAACTTATCCCAAAGTAGGATTGAAGGCGAAGCTGAACTCAACCATCATGGCGACGTTTATACTCCACACACCACCAATCAAAGCAGTTCAAAGTATTCCGAAGTCTGAGCCATTGCAGACTTTCGAAAACTTTGAAGGGGGTCTTGTTGACACTTAAAAAAGACAAGATTCTCATTGGTCCGAACAATGTCAAACTTGTTGACATTTACAAAAGACAAGTGACAGACGAGCTGAAGACCAGTTTTCACCCATCTCTAAGGGACAAGGAAGCAACTTAGACTCCACTGATCCAGCAAGCAGACAGTGAACCCGGATTGTTTCTAAACAGACCTCAGCAGGTCTAAGGTGCTAGCACTTAGCATCGCATGAGCCCAAAGGGATAGCCTCGCTTGAGAGGCTAATATCACTCAACTTCGCCTCGAAGCCATCCAAAGCCTCGCCAAGAAGCTAACTCGTAAACTTCGCCACAGAGGACTTCCAGCTCCGCCAAAGGGTTTCTTTCGGACTTCGCCAGAAACCGTCTCTAGCTCCGCTATGAGCTCAATGCTGACAGCTCCGCCATTGGTCTGCTATGGTCAACCTTTGACCAATCAAATCTCCAGATGAGATCAAATCTAATCTCCGGATGAGATCAAATCCAATTAAGATCAAATCAGAGATCAAATTTGGCAGTTGATTGCCACAATCTCTTGACTCTTCTAAAACGAGTAAGAAGATCAGGGGAAATCCTCCAACGATATGGAAAGGATCAAGAAGATCAACCGACCTGCCTATTCTAGCCTCGCAGTAAGGCTACTTTCTAGATTTAAACAGATTTGATTCAATCTGTTTTCATATCTTCAAGGGATGATTATACCCTTGCTCTCCCTATAAATAACCCGCCAGGGGTACAAGGAGGGGAGATCGATCAATCGAAAGAGGACGGAAAAAAGAGAGAAGACTCCACAAGCAGAGACTTCTTCACAAAGCACCGTGCGCTCTCAAATTCAGAGACCCTTTAGAGAATTGCTTTCTCTATCCAGGGTGTTGATACCCTAACATCGTTCTTCTTCTCAAGGAATCTCCGGAACCAGGCGAGAAGGAATTCCTAATTGAAGGCGATTTTGAGAAGCAGCAAGAGGGTTCTACCAACCTTCTATTCTCTGATTTCCGGAACCAGGCGAGAAGGGAATCTCATCGCTCGCATCGTCAAAGGGACAAAGTGGTCGCGCGCTGACCAGACTCCTATCGGCACACTTCTCCAGAATCTCTGAGGAGATCTACTTGTAATCTTTTTAAGAATACTTGTAATTTAGCTCCTCAAACTCTTTTTTCTAAGTTTTCCCCCTTTGCAAACATAATGGAAAACAGTTTGTAGTTTAGGTTTTTATTTTTCTTTTTTGTAATTTTTATTTTTTTATGTAAATAAGAGAGAGGCCTATGTTGAGAGTGACACTGATGTACCCTCCTCTTTTCCTCCATTGTTTCAAGCAATAAAGGTAAACATTTTTTATGTTTATCGCTTTATTTTCCTTTTCTTTTTCTTTTCCTCTTCTACTTTACCTCTGTTGGTTTTTGATGAGAATGCAAGTGAATTCCGAAGCACAAGTATAACAAAGTCATTGTGAGTGCCAACGATACTTCATGGAGATGTTCTCCTCCTCAAGATCCATATCACTTCATTCTTGCCCAGCTTGATGATATAATGCGAACGGGGACTGAGCTCGATCCTATGACTTATGCGTTGAACGCCTCCGGAGCAAGGTAGAACATGCAAAGTTTACAGGTAATTCATCAACCAAACTAAGGTAAGTATTTCTTTAATTTTCTTTCTTTTCTTTATTTCTGTAGATTAAATCACCAACACTTCATCTTCCAACTCTTTCTTTCCCAACTCATTGTAAATATCGCTTGTATTTCTCCATCTTCTTAATCTACCGCTTTCTTCCTAACCTGACTTTAACTATTATTTTTATTTAAAAATAACTAAAAAAGAATTTTTTAGAGAACTTGCTTAACAAGCTTCCATCGCTAGTCCCTCCCTGAGGATCACGACCCGCATAGCCATTGCTACAGCGGATAGAATTGAGCACCTTGCACATCTTTATTTCTAAATCTAAAATTCTATATTTTGCGTGCAGGATAATCTCAATCAAAATTTTGGCGCCGTTATCGGGGAGGGACGGTAAGTTTTCTCTTAAAAAAATAAAATAAATAAATAACTAATTCTTTTATTCTTTCTGTTTGCATGTTTGGAGAACAGGAAAAATAACAGCAGCAAGGACATATAACAACTCTGTGCCTCTGCCCTCGAAGGTAGAGCAACAGGGCCTACTGCAGAGCCGCGGTTTCGCGGCAAAAGGTGTGTTTCCGCAGCCTGAGTAGTTGACTACTCACCCTGTTTTCTGCAGGTTGCTGCAAGTTGCAAATCTGATTTATTGCTCTGTTACAATTTGTTCTGTGATAAACTTGTACACTGCTAATTAATTAACAGTAACCCATTTGTTGAAAAATAAAAAATTTAGACTCTTGCATATAGGCACGTGTCTATTTAATTTTTTCTAATTTTTGTTGAAGAGTGCTGGAGACAAGATACGTTCGCATTGCATATAGACTAGGAAGCACCCTTGGATGATTTTCTGCTTTGAGTGCATATTTGTCTACTGCTTTACACGTGCACTAAATTGACTTAAGGGCTTGTCCTATAAATAAGATAAGGTGGGGATTTCATCACCCTTCCTTGGCCCACAAACAATCTCCTCACTCACTAACCCAAGCCTAACTAAAAATTAGTAGACGTTGGCCCTAGGGACATCTCGGACTCAATTAGGAGATTATCCTAAGGCGGAACAGTATTGAAATTTGACTCCTACCAAATTAGTGTCTAGGAAGGGGATTGAGGGCCGAAAGCCCGAAGATTGGTGGTTATTTAATTAAGGAACGTCTTTGACGGAAAACCTCCCACCAATCTTGCCCTGACCTGGCTGATTAACTTGTGGTCAAAGTCTGCACCATACCTCCCGTGGACAGTCTAACCAGTTAGGAGTCGTCTAGGTCATAGGTCTACCCTAACTTAGGTTAGAATTTTTTTCTTTTTTGTTTGCTTATTTCTTTGTTTTTTTCTTTGTTTGTGTTTGTGTGATATGACATATAATAATAATTTTTCCAATTTTAATCCATATTACACACCATCCTCTTTTTTAGATATTACCAACCCGGCATATCATAACTTTGACCAACCTAGTGTGCCGGAATGGTCTTATCCGAATGAATATAACCCATGCCCCCCATCTTATGACCATAATTTTCATGCCACTTTCAACTCTTCACTGAGTTCATGGGGTTTCGCTTCCCCGAGTCCAATTTCAACCAACTTGTCCTCCGTATCCACCTTGTCCACAATATTCCCAAGATTCATACTCAGATCCACCCATTCAGAATAGAAAACCATCTATCTTGGAAATGATGAGTATGCATGAGTCCAAGTAACAATTACCATCAATCTTAGACATGATGATGCGTGAGTCCAAGCAACAATCACAGAATCTGACCGACTCACAACTTATTCACGGTTGTCCCAACAACACTTCCTCTTTTCAAGTCCAATCAACTGTCGAGAAGCAAGTCTTTGATAAGACTACGAATGCCATCTGCAGACCTGAATCAGCTTCATGCGAAGCTAAATAGACTTCCTTGAAGTCTGTCTTAGTTTTAACAGAAACTTGCACTACTTCGCATCAACGCCTGCGCCTTACGCGCAGAGTAAAACAACCCCTAAGGCAATGTGGATTGCGAAGTCCACTTCAGCCTCATGCGAGGTTAAAGACTCTCTGAGTTTAGCCTCTGATGAAGCTTGTGGAGTTTCTGGCTATAAGGTAATTGGTCGGTCGATAATATTACACATTCATTATCATATTCTCATACATATTTTAGAATAAACTCTGCTTTCTCTTAATTATTATTTAATTTATTTGCAGGCCCATTCCTAAAGGAGAGGGAAGAGAAACGAGCCGAAAATCCCATCAAATTCTGATTTAAATCAGAATCAATTCAAAGTCAGTAAATCAGGGCAGATTAGGTCAATTCAGATCGATTGAAAACTTGTTAGAACAAATTCCTACAAATCAATCAGTTGAAGCCAAAGATCAAAGGCCGTTTCGTCACAATTCCAGAGATAAAACTGAAAATCCAGCTGAAGATAAAGTCATATCCTGAAACCAGGCTGCTCCACCCCTCAGCTGTGGCCACAGCAAGGCCGCAGAAACGCAGCATAAGCCACGGATCCACGGCTTTGTTAGGCAGTTAAGGGGAGCGTTTGCTCCCCCTATCTTCATACGCCCTCCTATGTTGGGTTTTGCCTATAAATAGAGGGTTTTTCAGAGCGTACAGGGAAGAAGGATCAAGCAGACATAGATGTTCAGCCTGTTTTTCATTCTTTTTTAGTGTAAGTTTTTATTTTTTATGTAATTTTTATTTCTTTGTAAGCATAGATTAGACTGAGATTCATGTAAGTAAGAGAAAGACTTATGTTGAGAGTGACACTGATGTACCCTCCTCCTTTCTTCCATCGTTTCTGCAAGCAATAAAAGGTAACTTTTTTGTTTGTCTTTGCTTTTATTTTCTTCTTCTTCTTTCAACTTTTTCTCTTTTGGCTATGATAAGCATCTATGTGAATCTAGAAGCATCAGTATAGCCATGCTTGTGTGAGTGCCACTAATACTTCATGATGATATTCTTCTCCTCAAGATTCAGTATCATTTCATTCTTGTTCATCTTGATAATGTAATGCAAATGGGGACTGACCTCGATCTTATGGGTTATGCATTGATTGCCTTCGAAGTAAGCTAAAATATGTAAGGGTTCCAAATAAGTCATCAATAAAAGAAGTAAGTTTTTCTTTTAGGTTTTGTTTTCTTTTAATTTTAGTGTAAATTACCAACACCATAATCTTTCAAGTTTCTTTCACTCTTTTTCATTTCATTGTACATATCCACTTCCATTTTCTCTACCTTCCTTTCTATCACTTTCTTTCTAACTTAATTATAACTCTTTTTCTCTTTTCTTTTTAAGAACTAAAAGAAGAATTTTAACCATTAATGGTAGCATAAAAGAGAACTTGTTTAAAAAGCTTCTATCGCTAGTCCCTCCTTGTAGATCACGACCCGCATAGCCACTTGCTATAGTGGCAGAATTGAGCCCCTTACACTACTATTTTAAATGTTTTAAAATTCTATATTTTTGTGTACAGGTTTTAACTCAATCAAATTTTGGCGTCGTTGCTGGGGAGGGAATGGTGTAATTATTTTTTAACAAGTTTGGTGTCTTGTTTCAGGGACGTCAAGATTCAGATCTAGAATTCAAGCTTTGCAGGAGAAGACTTGCTATTCTGTGCCCCTACTCTCGAAAGTAGGAAACAAAATTTCAAGAAATTGCAAGTGTAAAAGTTGAAATCTTTGTTGGACTACTAAAACTCTTTTTTGCAGGACATATTGCTTCCAAAAATTATGTTTTTGTGTGTTATTATTCTTGCTATATCTACCATTCACAATCACTGTTTTAATCTAACAGTAATTTGAGTGATTGTTATTTGCTTAAAAAACGTTTATACTTGCATTCTAGGCATTTGTCTAATTATGTTTATTTTACAATTACTGTTGAAGATAGCTAGAGACAATGTACGTATGCATAGCATATAGTTTAAGAAATATTCTTGGGTGATATTTGCTTTTTGAATGTTACTTTTTTATATCTTGCACATTTTGCACAGTCAATTCTAAGGACAAAACCCAATACAAGATAAGGTGGGGAAGTCATTACCCTTCCTTAGCCCACAAACCATTTCCAAGCATGCACAACCTAAGCCAAAGTAAAATTTATAGATGTTGGCCTTACGGACATCTCGAACTCACTAGGAGATTATCCTAAGGGGGAAGGTGTTGGAATTTGACTCCTATCAAATCAGTGTCTAGGAAAGAGATTGAGAGGCGAAACCCTGAAGGCTAGTGGTTTGGCTTAATTAGGCCCGTTATTTTTGCGCCGATACCTCCCACCAATCTAGCCCTGACCTCGCTGATTAGCTTATGGTTAAAGTCTGCATTATACCTCTTGTGGACAATCAACTAGTTAGGAGTTGTTAGGTCAAGGTTACCTTAGACTAGGTTTAGTAGATTAATCTTGTTGACTATTGGTAAACTTATTTGTGATTGTGAATGTGATTGTGTTTGTGTATGAAAGTATGGTCAAGAGACCCTAATTCATCTAGTTGACTAGAAACACATCACCACCGAAGTTTGAACCAAGACCAGATCCAGTTATGGCTCAACTAACATTTTTGCAGAATAGGTTCTATCCCGTTAGAACATCACTTCCATCGGTTGGTAAATACAATTTTTGGCTCAAGCCTCTATTGATCAACACACTCTCTAAGTTTCATGGCTTAGAGTCTGAAGATGCCTATTTCTTCATAAGTGAATTTGAGGAAGTATGTCTAATGATGAAAATCTCACACCTTGTAGATGATGCTATTAGGTTGAGATTTGTCCCTTTTGCTCTTAAAGACTTAGCCTAGAAATGGCTTTACAGCTTAGCGGCTCGCTCTATCACATCTTGGGATAGTTTCATCAAGGTCTTCTTGAAGAAATTCTATCCAATTCATAAGACCGCTCTCATTAGGAAGAACATCATGCAATTTAAGTAAGAACCTAGTGAACCATTTTGGAGGTACTTTGAATATTTTAAAGACCTCCTTGTCCAATGTCCTCATCACTGAATAGAGAAATGGTGACAATGTCAAATTCTTTATGACAGTTTAGACTATTCTACCAAAACCCTCTTAGAAAGTATGTTCCAAGGGGGATTCTTGCAGAAGGATGAAAATGAAGGATGGGATTTATATGAAAACCTAGCTGAAAAGATCATCCACTGGGAACCTACTTGTGAAACCTCTAGGGATGAAAACTCCATCTCTTCAAAAGGAGGTCTCCATTCTATTGAATCATCCATACCTAATGAGGCTAAGTTAACTAACCTAGCAAGAAGACTGGAAGCTTTAGAAACTAAGAAACCAAGTCTAGTCAATCAAGTCAGCCCAAACTAATTTCCAACTCCGGGCTGTACTTACCGTCAAGCCATGAATCATGTGTTTGAGGAGTGCCCTGTGTTTCAGGCTCAGCAACAATACCCTCAACTGATGAATGCGGCCTTTTCAAGGCAGAACAATAATCCTTACGCACCAACGTACAATTCTGGCTGGAGAAATCACCTGAATTTCTCATGGAGCAAAAATAACAATTACCACTCACGGTCAAATCATGCAAGCCAGTTCCATCATGCTAATAACTCTTCAAATCATCAACCCAACTTTTACAGTTTCCATAATAATTCTCCTAACCATCCACCTAACTTTTTAAACTATCAACAAAACTTTCTCAACCAAGCTCACAATCTTCCTTTCAGAATCCTCAACTAGAAATGAGAATGACTGACTTTGAGAGAAACATGGAAAGATACATGAAGAACTAAGATTCTCTCATGCAAACTATAAAGAGGCTAGAAGTTCAAATGAGTCAATTAGCCATTCCCCAGAATGAGAGACAAAAGGGTACCTTGCCTAGTCAGCCAATAACGAATCATAAGAATTCTCAACAAGCTCATTTGTCTGAGAATCAATCAATGAATCAATGTAATGATGTTCGTACATTGAGGTCAGGAAAGAAAGTTGATAATCAAGTGTCAACACTAACCAATCCCATTCAGTACAACCAAAATCAAGCATCCACTTCATCTAATTCCAATCCACCTAAATCTGACAAATCTGAAAAAGATAAGTCAACCAGTCAGGTGCTCCAGCCTATAGTACCATTTCCTAATAGGCTGAAAAATAACAAGCAAAATTCAGACATGGACAAGATAATTGAGAAATTTAATCAAGTGAAGATAAATGTGCCACTTCTTGATGCCATCCAACAAGTCCCATCCTATGCTAAGTTTCTTAAGGACATGTGCACCAAGAAGAGAAAGACTAATGTACCTAAAAAGGTCTTCTGAGCCACTAACATTAGTGAGCTACTATCGGGTCCAATCCCTGTTAAGTACAAGGATCCGGTAGTCCCACCATTGCTTGCACAATAGGACAAGTCGAGATTAGTTGTGCACTTCTTGACTTGGGGGCAAGTATCAACTTGCTTCCATTCTCAGTTTATCAACAACTCAGGTTGGGCGATCTCAGTCCAACTCAAGTCGCTATCCAACTGGCTGACCGTTCAGTGAAAGTTCCAAAAGGGATATTAATGATCTCCTTATCTGGGTCGGGGAGTTTATTTACCCTATTGATTTCATAGTTCTAGAGACACAACCTGTGTCCAATCATTAGGCTCAAACTCCTGTTATCCTAGGGTGACCATGAAAATCACCTAGAGGGGGTGAATAGGTGATATAGCTAATCTATGAACTAAATGCGGAATTTAAAACTTAATTGCAAAGAGCACTCAAGTGCAATCAACAAATGATGCACACACAACCAAGCCAAGTATATAAGTATGAATGCACAATAAGAATAGATGCAAGGCACAAAGTAAAGAGAGAGATAGAGAGAGTTAATGGATCAAGCGCAAACAACAAGATATGTTTCGAGGTTCGAGCACCTAGCTCTACATCCCCGCCTTCACCACCGTGAAGGATTTTCAATCCACTAGCTTGTCCACAAAAGACTCCCACAAAGGGAACCTCCACTGAGGATTTGGGGCAATCACAATTACAAGGAGTACTCAACTCCTCTCCTTACAAACACAACCTCCTCCTTGAGGCACAACTCCAAGCCAACAACAATCACCTCACAACTTGAGGGATTACCACAAACCAATACAAGTATCATATCACAACTTGAGGGATACAACCCAAATGCACAACCTCCTCAACACAATGAGGGAAAGGCACAAAGCAAATCAAGGGTTTACAACTTGGTGGTCTAAACAACAACCACAAACAATTTCTTTCTCCCACACAAAAATCCTATAGATAGAGAAAGTAGATGTAGCTCAAGTGTGGAGAAAACAAAGTGTTCAAAACAAAGAAAAATCACTTGGGAAATCACTACAAAGATATAGATATAATGAACCAAACCAAATTCCCCAAAAGACTATTTTTCTTTGAAATCTTAAAACACTTTCAAACAATAAGATTGATCCTTTTAGCACAAAGAAACTCTTTTTAAAACTTCTTTAAACAACAGAGAAAACTCAGAAATTTCGTCCAAAAATTCTTGGAGAAAAACTCTTACAAATGGGGTATTTATAGGCTAATTTGGAAACTAGCCGTTGGCAGTAGAAACTGCCAGAAATACCCTACCGGTCGACCGCTCGGTCGACCGTCCAACGGTCATATTTTGACTCGTTGGCAGCTACCGGTCGACCGCTCGGTCGACCGAAATAAACAGAGAGCACTGCTCTCAGTTCCGGTCGACCGCCCGGCCGACCGGCCCACTGTGTTGCCAGACGTGCACAGCTCTGTGCACGTCGGTCGACCGGCCCTTGGTTCGGTCGACCGTGAGGTCGACCGACCTGGCCTGTTAGCCAGTTCAGCAGAAAAACAAGTGAAAATATTTTTGAAAAATCTTTTAAGTCATGTAAAAATCCCCAAAAATAGTTTTAACATTTTGTATTGATATATAAACATGTGATAAAAGTTTCAACTCAAATATCACGCAATTTGAACTATTTTTGTGTCTTACAATTTTTACCAAAAACCAAAACTTGTATTTTCTAAAACTTAGATTTTTGAATAGAAAATACATTTTGTTCAAAACTCATTCAAAAACAAAAACATGATATTTAAACACTTTGAAGCATGTTGCATATGGATAGAAATCCAATATACATGAAATATATATATATCATAGTTTTGTCTTTAATTCCAAAATATGTTTTGTTAGAAATACCAAAACATGAAACACATGAAATAGACTATCAAACTAAGTTTGTTTAAATAGTTGAAGCATGCATATATATAGAACAAATCTAATATACATTAAACCATGTAAACTTGTTTTGATATAATATCTATCCATGAAAACCAAGATCGGTTAAATCAAAACCGAAAACCAATACTTAAAACATGAAACGTGCGTGTTGTGAACTTGAGCATATCATACTATTCTAATCTTTACAATTTGGATCTAAACACAAACTAAACTAGGAATACCTAAGTCTTCTTGTAGAGCGCTGTCTCCAAGTTGACTCGATCCAAACCGTGATTCACCAAGCTCGACTCCAATGAATCTAGATATCATCTTTGATGCTGAGGTTCTTGAATACCATGTGAAAGCTTCCAAATCATCTTGTTGAAGCTAATCACCAACTAATAACTTGATTAATGATCTGAAACTAAAATCACAAGATTATTAGTACACATAACTACATGAGTTAATCATCATCAAAACTAGAGTGGAAGGCCTTTGGGCCAACAATCTCCCCCTTTTTGATGATGACAAAACTCATGGAGTTATATATGCATGGATTAAAGTTAGGCTTCAAAGAAGCTCCCCCTTAACTCATGCATAACAAATAAACAATAAAAATATGAAATGAATGTACCTAAACACATATAAACATGCTCTGGATACTAATTAAAATAAAACATAAAACATGCATATAAACAAGGCTTCTTTACATCAAATAAATATGCATATAAAACACAAATATGCATATAAAACTCAAATACTTCTCCTCCTTTTTGTCAATCATCAATAAAGGGGTAAAAATACAATAAAACAAATTTATCCCCCTCTTTGATTGAAACTAAGTATCAACAAAGGGTTAAACAAAACAAAATGTTCTCCCCCTTTTTGTCTAAAACAAAAATAATATCAATAAGGGGTTAAATCAAATATTATACCAATTAAAAATGTGTCAATGAAGTGCATATTGATACAAATTGAAAAACAAAAATCAACAAATCAATTGAAATCAAAATGATAACATATACTAATTGAAAACAAAAATGAAAATTTTGATAACAATTGATAAGTAAACAAATAACCTACCAATTGTAAACAAACAATCTTGATGCCAAATTGAAATTAGACAACACGAATTTTGAATTTCCTTAAAAACAAATCTTGATACCAAATGAAACTATTATTCTTTAAAACATAAGATACCAATTGAAATTATTCTTTACCAATTGAAATCATTATTTTCTATCATAAAGCAAGGGAGTGGAATACCAAACAAAATATCAATTGAAAGATAAAATACCAATTGAAATATAAAATACGAGTTTTCTCCCCCTTTATGAAATAACAATAAAAACTATGAACACTTTTATATTAACAAGCCTATGCATAGTTATAAAACTTCAATTGAAAAATCAATTGAAAAACAAGATTTGAATAAAGCTTGGCATAAGCAAGATTATGATAATGCTTTTATAAAGATACCAATTGAAAATTGAATCAATTGAAACAAGGTTGAAGTTCAAGCTTTACCATAAACAAGATTTTGTGCTTAAAGATATAGGAATATAATAAGCACAAATAAACATGTATATGTGTATGAAAAATGTGTACCAATCAACATAGATGATACCAATAGAAAGCATACATACAGAAAAAATATGAGTATACAAAAATGTCAAGATTGATACCAATTGAAAGAATTCAATGTTACCAATTGAAACAACAATATGATCAAGTGTTTATCTCATATATCCTATCCTCCCAATCATGGTTCAAGATTAAAATGATTTACACTATAAAGCATACATGAACATGATCTCCCATCCAACCACCCTTAAAAGGTAGGGGTTTTCAAAAATAGGTTTACAAATATAGTATGTTTGAAAACTACTACCAAAGCGAAGAATATCGCAACTAGTTAAATTGAAACCTTGTTAACTAGTACGAAATCCTTCAAGCAAGGAATAACACACAAATATTTTTCATGAAACATGAAAATCACATGATCACTAAACACTCAAATCCATAAAGCCCATATCAAAGTCTTATGAAAACAAATCATGAGTAAACTAATAAAGTGAGTGTACAGGTATAATATGAAACACATAATCATAAAAATTTTGCATTCAAGCTCAAATGAAATTCCTTTGAAACATTAACTCATGAAAAACTAAATTTTCATTACCAATTTGAAATTTCCTAAAAACATGAAAATCATCAAAACGATTTAAACTTCGAGGCATATGTATGTCATGTACAAACTAAAGTATACATACATATCCAAAACTTGATGAGTCCACAAAGGTATATGCATAAAGGCACGTGGCTCAAGGATGTATATGTATGATCAATAGTTAGGACAAGATAGACATATACATGAAGTTAAAACACATGATCATATAAACACATCCAAAATGAGGAATACAAGTTAGAATGCATGAATCATCAAAACTAGACTATACTAGCACATCTAATGGGTACAAATAGGCATTCATGCACAAACATACAAAGATTTACTTGTGGCCCATTCTATATATAAGTATAAATCCTAGTTTTAATGAAAGCTAACATCTAAACATATATTCAAATCATGAAGCATAAAACGGTACATAAATCAACATGATAGACATAAAAATGATCATTATGTAAATTCACATGCGATTAGAGTTATGAAATACATAATAGCTAAACAATGGTGAGAACATAACATATGGGTCCATCTAAACAAGGGTGATCTCAAAAGCTATACATGCAAGTCAATGGTCTAATAAACATGGCATTTAACATACTAATCAAAACATGAATCAACAAAACAAAAGTCATAAACATCTAAATGATCATATATGTAGATGCATGTGCATTAGATCTAGAGCATACATATTAGTTAAAAACAAAGTGAGAACTCATAGATATAAATCCATTTAAAGCATGGGTATCTCAAATAAGTAAACATGTATATCACTAATCTAATGAACATGGCACAAGCATAATGAACAACAAAATATAACATGCTATAAATAGATGAGCATGAAAAGCATGCAAATAAAAATGGGAGTTAGAGAATGATACCAAAACCAATGAAGGCACTTCTCTAGTTCTCCAATGGTGGTCCTCCCACGACTCCCCTTGAAAGTGATGCATCCAAAATGTTTTCTTTAAGCACGGAACGCATTTACTCCAAGGCACCAACACTCTCACGTTATGCGAGAGCTTCCACCTACATCAAAAACATAGAGGTGGTCTTTGGTACCCACTTTCTCTTGGGTCCATAGGGGTTAGTATCTCTCCTAACCCAAATAAGATTACTTGCTAAGTTTTCAACATGTAAACGATCATAGCAAAATCTAGCAAGATGGCCTTTTCGACCACAATGTGTACATGTGTACACATGAGCATACGTGTGATGGTGGTGACCGTGGGAAGCATGTGTATGCCGTGAAGGGTGTGCATGTATAGTTGGAACTTGTTTCTTATGAACCAAGGATTCCAAACGAGTGTGGTTCATGGCACAATGGCTCAAAGTGGAGCCCAAACAATCAACACTTTTCTTCAAAATATTTATGTCATTTTCAATGCATGAAGATAAAGTGGAGCATGCAATAGGTGTACAAGAAGAAGAAGCTATACTAGCATGACAAACATGGGAATCTAAATCATTTTAGAAAGATTCATTTTTCTTTAAAACTAGATTTAGTTCCTTAGTGACGAAATCAATTTTGCTTTTTAAAGAAATGTTTTCTTCTAAAACAAAATCCAATTTGGAAGATAGAATCTCATTGTTCTTCAAGATATCATCACAATCATTTTTATTTTTTAAAACTTCAATCTCTTTAAGCGTAAGTTCAAGTTAAGATTCAAGTGAGTCACGTTCACTAGTAATTTCTTCTTTCTCTTGCAAAACCAATTCAAAAGTTGAGCATAAATCCTTCAATTCTTCTTTTAACTCAAAATGTTTCTTTTTCAAAGAATCATGCTTTTCTACAAAATTTTCAAGTTTTGTGGCAAGTTCAACATTTAAATTTTGAACTTCCAAACAACCATAGCAATATTAACTAGAGCAATCATCTAGTTGAGGTTCCGATTGTACCTCAAGGGAGTCTTTCCCTTGGACCATGAGACAATGCTCATCGGACATGTCTCTCCTAGATCTCCTTATCTTGTTAACAATCCTTGGAAGCTCAGGAGAAGTCAAGATGCTCCAAACTGTAAAAGTCGAATCAAAATGATCAAAAACATGTACAAGATCTTCATTAAGGGATGCTCTAAGTGTTTTAAGTGCTAATGCATTAGCTTTTTTATGCTTGCTACTATTTGGAAAGGATTCTATAGTGGAGGCTTGACAAGATGACCTAGTGTTTTTAAATGCCTACTCATATTGGCCTTCCAAATATCATGTCTAGCAAAATCAAACATAGGAGGGCTATCCATGAGTGCAAACTAATATGCGTGCAAATTACAATGCAAATGAAGATTAGCAAACCAAGATCTCACTCCTAGGTGGTTAAACCTAAATATCAGGAGCGTAGGCTCTGATACCAATTGAAAATCACCTAGAGGGGGGGTGAATAGGTGATATAGCGAATCTATGAACTAAATACGGAATTTAAAAACTTAATTGCAAAGAGCACTCAAGTGCAATAAACAAATGATGCACACACAACCAAGCCAAGCATATAAGTATGAATGCACAATAAGAATAGATGCAAGGCACAAAGTAAAGAGAGAGATAGAGAGAGAGTCAATGGATCAAGCGCAAACAACAAGATATGTTTCGAAGTTCGAGCACCCATCTCTACATCCCTGCCTTCACCACCGTGAAGGATTTCCAATCCACTAGCTTGTCCACAAAGGACTCCCACAAAGGGAACCTCCACCGAGGATTTGGGGCAATCACAATTACAAGGAGTACCCAACTCCTCTCCTTACAAACACAACCTCCTCCTTGAGGCACAACTCCAAGCCAACAACAATCACCTCACAACTTGAGGGATTACCACAAACCAATACAAGGATCACCTCACAACTTGAGGGATACAACCCAAATGCACAACCTCCTCAACACAATAAGGGAAAGGCACAAAGCAAATCAAGTGTTTACAACTTGGTGGTCTAAACAACAACCACAAACAATTTCTTTCTCACACACAAAGATCCTATAGATAGAGAAAGTAGATGTAGCTCAAGTGTGGAGAAAACAAAGTTTTAAAACAAAGAAAAATCACTTGGGAAGTCACTACAAAGATATAGATAGAATGAACCAAACCAAATTCCCCAAAAGACTATTTTTCTTTGAAATCTTAAAACACTTTCAAACAATAAGATTGATCCTTTTAGCACAAAGAAACTCTTTTTAAAATTTCTTTAAAAACAGAGAAAACTCAGAAATTGGTACAAAAGATTCTTGGAGAAAAACTCTTACAAATGGGGTATTTATATGCTAATCTGGAAACTAGCCGTTGCAGCAGAAACTGCCAGAAATACCCTACCGGTCGACCGCTCGGTCGACCGTCCAATGGTCATATTTTGAATCGTTGGCAGCTACCGGTCGATCGCTCGGTCGATCAAAATAAACAGAGACACTGCTCTCAGTTCCGGTCGACCGACCGGCTCACTGTGCTGCCAGACGTGCACAGCTCTGTGCACGTCGATCGACCGTGAGGTCGACCGACCTGGCTTGTCAGCCAGTTCAGGGTCAGAAAAACAAGTGAAAATATTTTTGAAAAATCTTTTAAGTCTTGTAAAAATCCCCAAAAATAGTTTTAACATTTTGTATTGATATATAAACATGTGATAAAAGTTTCAACTCAAATATCACGCAGTTTGAACTATTTTTGTGTCTTACAATTTTTACTAAAAACCAAAACTTGTATTTTCTAAAACTTGTATTTTCTAATAGAAAATACATTTTGTCCAAAACTCATTCAAATACAAAAACATGATATTTAAACACTTTGAAGCATGTTGCATATGGATAGAAATCCAATATACATGAAACATATATATATATATCATAGTTTTTGTCTTTAATTTCAAAATATGTTTTGTTAGAAATACCAAAACATAAAACACATGAAATAGACTATCAAACTAAGTTTTTTTAAATAGTTGAAGCATGCATGTATATAGAACAAATCTAATATACATTAAACCATGTAAACTTGTTTTGATATAATATCTATTCATGAAAACCAAGATCGGTTAAACCAAAAACCGAAAACCAATACTTAAAACATGAAACGTGTGTGTTGTGAACTTGACCATATCATACTATTCTAATCTTTACAATTTGGATCTAAACACAAACTAAAATAGGAATACCTAAGTCTTCTTATAGAGCGTCGTCTCCAAGTTGACTCGATCCAAACCGTGATTCACAAAGCTCGACTCCAATAAGTGCTAGATATCATCTTTGATGCTTAGGTTCTTGAATCACCATGTGAAAGCTTCCAAATCATCTTGTTGAAGTTAATCACCAACTAATAACTTGATTAATGATTTGAAACTAAAATCACAAGATTATTAGTACACATAACTACATGAGTTAATCATCATCAAGACTAGAGTGGAAGGCCTTTGGGCCAACAGACCATTCCTTGCTACTACCAATGCCATCATCAATTGTAGGAATGGGTCCATGAGGTTAACCTTTAGGGACATAACTAGAGAAATAAATGTCTTCAACCTAGGAAAACAACCCCGTGATGTTGAAGACCAAACATTTGAAGTTAACCTCATTGAGGACTTAACAAGTGAACATAGGGAAGAATTGGAGCTAGAAACTGAGTGTGACTTCGGGTTAGAGTCTGATGACTTTATTCTTGATCAGATTGTTGAGTCTGATGTAAATTGGGCCTCGAACCCTATTTCAACAAGTATGGAGCCAACAAATTTGACTAATCCTTCAAGTGAACCTTTCTCTTTCTTAGAATTGAAAATCTTACCTGCGCATCTCAAGTACATCTATTTAGGCGAACAAGAGACCTTTCTTGTCATCATTGCCTCCCATTTAAATGACGGGGAAGAAGAAGATCTTAAAGCAATTCTAAGAAAACATAGGGAAGCTATTGGTCGGACTATGACTGATATAAGAAATTTAGTCCAACCATAGTTCAACATCGCATTCATCTCAATAAAGATGCAACACCTAAAATAGACCCGCAGCATAGGTTAAACCCTATAATGCAATAGGCTATTCATACTGAAATTGTGAAACTCTTAGATAATGGGATAATCTATCCCATTTCTGATAGCCAATGGGTCAGTCCTGCCACACGGTTTCAAAGAAATCCAATTTCATCGTAATAAAAAATGAGAATAAAGAGTTGGTCCAAACTTGACTTCCCATGAAGATCCGAGTTTGTATTGACTATAGGAAGCTTAATACTGCAACTCGTAAGGACCATTTTCCACTTCCCTTCATTAATCAAATGCTTGAATGTTTGGCGGGCCGTGCGAGTATTACTGTTTATTAGACTGTTACTCGAGGTATAATCAGATTCCTATTGCTCCTAAGGACCAAGAAAAGACTACATTCACATGTCCATTTGGGACATTTGCTTATCGTCGTATGCCTTTCGTCTTATGCAATGCCCTAGCAACGTTTCAACGTTGCATGTTGAGTCTTTTTTCTGATATGGTAGAATGATTCTTAGAAATCTTCATGGATGATTTCTCCATCTACGGAGATTCGTTCATTCAATGTCTCCACTATTTAGAACTTGTCCTCTAACAATGTGCTAAGAAAATCTAAAATTGAACTGGGAGAAATGCTACTTCATGGTAAAACATGGAATTATCTTGGATCATGAAATCTCCAAGAAAGGAATTGAAGTGGATAGAGCCAAAATTGAGGTTATTGCAAAGCTTCCCATGCCCAAATGCATGAAGGATATTAGATCCTTCTTTGGACACGCTGGTTTTTACTGAAGATTTATTAAGGATTTTAGCAAGATTTCTAGGCCCTTAACTAATCTTTTAGCTAAGGACGTGTCCTTCACTTTCGATGTTGAATGTATGAATTCTTTGGGAGAAACGTAAGAGAGAGCTTATTTCTGCACTAATCATATCTGCACCGGATTGGTCTAAGCAGTCCGAAATCATGTGCGATGCTTCTGATTTTGCCATAGGTATTGTCCTACGACAACGCATTGATAATAAGCAGCATGTGATTTACTACTTTAGTAGGACTCTTAACGATGCTCAATTGAATAACACTACTACTGAAAAGGAATTCTTTGTAGTAGTGTTTACCTTAGAGAAATTTCGTCCCTATCTACTAGGATCCAAAATCACAATTTTCACTGATCATTCTGCGCTTAGGTACCTCATGAAAAGAAGGATGCCAAGGCCCGACTAATTCGTTGGATCCTCCTTCAAGAATTCGATCTCGAGATTCGAGACAAGAAAGGCATAGAAAATGTCGTTGCTGGCCATCTCTCACGAATCCCTAATTCTCCATGTAATGAATTACCCATAAATATGGATTTTCCTGATGAAAATCTCTTAGCTATCTTTAGGGAACCTTTGTATGTTGATATAGTAAATTACTTAGTCACAAACCAAACTCCGTCTTATTGATCCAAAAATGATATATACCAGTCTTTATCCCAAGTCTGGTATTTCTTTTGGGAGGAATCATATCTTTTTAAGTACTGTTCTGACTAAATTATTAGGAGATGCATTCCTGATGAGGAGGTTAAGAGTGTTCTATCCTTTTGTCACGAACTTGCATGCGGTGGACACTTTGGTCCCCGCAAGACTGTTGAAAAAGTACTACAAAGTGGGTTCTACTGGTCCACTTTGTTTAAAGATGCTTATGAATTTTGCAAGACGTGCCCTAGATGCTGATGGTAGGAAGGATCTCAAAATGAGATATGATGCCCCTCAATCTAATTCTAGAAATAGAACTCTTTGATGTTTGGGGCATCAAATTTATAGGTCAATTTTCTAATTCATTTGGAAACCAACACATATTGGTTGCTATTGACTATGTGTCCAAGTGGGTGGAAGCTATCCCTAGTAGAACTAATGATAATAAAATTATCATAAAGTTTTTGAAAGAGAACATTTTATCATGCTTCGGAACCCCTCGTGCTATCATCAGTGTAATGGCACTCACTTTTGCAATAGATCCTTTGAAGCTCTTTTGTATGCCATAGATCACAAGTTGTCAACACCTTATCATCCTCGAACCAGTGGGCAGGTTGAGGTTTCCAATAGACATGTCAAGCTTATCATGGAGAAGACTGTGAACCAAAACCAAAAGATTGGTCCACCAAACTTGTAGATGCCCTATGGGCCTATAGGACCGCTTTCAAGACGATTCTAGGGATGTCTCCTTATAGGTTAGTCTATGGTAAAGCTTGTCACTTACCCGTTGAGTTAGAGCGGGCCTTATGGGCAATCAAGCAGTTGAATTTCGACTTGACTAAGGCCGGTGACCTTCGAAAATTACAAATTTCCGAATTAGAGGAGTTAAGAAATGAGGCCTATTAAAATGCTAAGATCACTAAAGATAGAGTTAAGATTTTTCATGATAAACACATCATAAGAAAAATCTTTGTCCCTGGACAAAAAGTCTTATTCTAGGCTTCATCTTTTTCCAGGAAAATTAAAGTCAAGATGGACTGGGCCATTCGTTATAAAAACTGTGCTTCCACACGGTGCAGTAGAGATCAGTGACATCAGGAATGAAAATGACTTTAAGGTAAATGGTCAATGCCTTAAACCTTTCTTGAAATCGGTGCCGGTAAATGAAACGGCCATGGGTCTTTTTGACCCAGTATATCAGTAACTTTCCTCTTTTCCATTTTATTTCATACACCTATACATTTCTTTCATACAGTGGGGACAATTCATGAGATAAGTGTGGGGAGGGTTCTAACAAGACTAATATAAAACCAAAAAAAAAGAGAAGAAAACAAAGAAATATATATATATATATATAACTTTTTGAAAGGTAAGAACAATATTTTGATATATTTTTTGTAAGAAATTAAGTCAATTTTAAGGAATAGAAAAATCATAATTAGGATTTCTTACACTTGGTCAAAATAAGATGACTTGTTTCATTTTTAGAGTTAGAAAGAAAATTTGTGAAAGTAATTTAGTCTTGATCTTTACCTTGATGAAATATGCACACTTTATAGACTTATACACTTAGGGTTTAAAAACAAAGACTCTTATGCTTTATAAAAAAAAAGAAAAAAATTATATATGTATAAAAAAAACAAACAAATCTAATTATTGATTAGGTAGGTGCTTTGGCCTAAGCAAGCCTTGGTATTTATGCAAAAGATAATTAGATAAGTTTAAATATATATATATATATATATATATATATATATATATATATATATATAAATCCTCTGATTAAGTTGGATATTTGTGCCTCATGAAGCATAAGTATTCACGCCTAAAAGGGGTACATTTTATAAATAAAAACCTTAATTTCGTGGCTATGTCTGCTCGAGTGTTTAAGTCCTTAGGGGTGTTTTCTTACATGGTGCCCTAAAACTATCCGGTTTCGGTTTCACCGACTTAAGGCTCGTTACATGGGTAGATCAAAAAACCTAATGGAATTGAGGAATAAATACAACCAAAAATAAATATAAATAAGGCATAGGAGTTAATGTTAATGAACCCTTAGTCAAACTTCACGGTCACGATGGTGCATAGGACCCATGGTAAAGTAATAGACTTGATGAGAAATACAATTTGACTCCTTACTTTTATTGATGACATATTTTTGAATAGAGACAAAGTTTAAGAATGAAAAGTTTAATATTCCTATAACTTATAAATTACTTGAACCCTTACAATATACTTCAAATATTTTCTAGTTTCAAAATGCTTTTCGAAAACACTAACATTTTTTTTCTTTCTTTATGAATTTTATGGGTGCAATCCACTGAAAATCCTCATGAGACAAAACTCGTCCTCTAGGGATAACCTAAAGGTTTAACGGCTTGTTGCACAAGCTCAGTACAATCGCGTGACCTGCGAAAGTGGTCTAATAATTTTTTTGTTTAATTATTTTGCTCGAGGACGAGCAAAAGATAGGTATGGGGGTGTGATCGGTCGCTAAGATTACACATTTATTATCATATTCTCATACTTATTTTAGAATAAACTCTGCTTTCTCTTAATTATTGTTTAATTTATTTGCAAGCCCATTCCTAAAGGAGAGGGAAGAGAAACGAGCCCAAAAACCTATCAAATTCTGATTTAAATCAGAATTAATTCAAAGTCAGTAAATCAGGGCAGATCAGGTCAGTTCAGATTGGTCAAAAACCAGTTAGAACAAATCCTTACAAATTAATCGGTTGAAGCCAAAGATCAAAGGCCATTTCGTCACAATTCTAGAGATAAAATTGAAAATCCAGCTGAAGATAAAGTCATATCCCAAAACTAGGTTGCTCCACCCCTCAGCTGTGGCTACCTGGCCACAACAAGGCAGCGGAAACGCGACATAAGCCAAGGATTTGCAGCTTTGCTAGGGAGTTAGGGTGAGTGTTTGCTCCCCTATCTTCATACACCCTCTTATGTTGGGTTTTGCTTATAAATAGAGGGTTTTTCAGAGCGTACAGGGAAGAAGGACCAAGCAGAGATAGATTTCAGGCCAGTATTTCATTATTTTTATTGTAAGTTTTTATTTTCTTTTTATATAATTTTTATTTCTTTCTAAGCATAGGTTAGACTGAGATTCATGTAAGTAAGAGAGAGAGAGGCTTTTGTTGAGAGTGACACCGATGTACCCTCCTCCTTTCTTTCATCGTTTCTGCAAGCAATAAAAGGTAACTTTTTTTAATAATGTTCGTGTTTACTTTTGTTTTCTTCTTCTTTCAACTTTTCCTCATTTGGTTATGATAAGCATCCAAGTGAATCTAGAAGCATCAGTATAGTCATGCTTGTATGAGTGCCACCAATATTTCATGATGATATTCTCCTCCTCAAGATTCTGTATCATTTCATTCTTATTCATCTTGATGATGTAATGCGAATGGGGACTGAGCTCGATCTTATGGGTTATGCGTTAATCGCCTCCGAAGTAAGGTAAAACATGCAAGGGGTCCAGGTAAGTCATCAATCAAAGGAGGTAAGTTTTTCTTTTAGGTTTTCTTTTCTTTTAATTTTAGTGTAAATTACCAACACCACAATCTTCCAAGTTTCTTTCGCTCTTTGTCATTTCTTTGTGCATATCTACTTCCATTTTCTCCACCTTCTCTATCTATCACTTTCTTTCTAACTTAACTATAACTCCTTTTCTCTTTTCTTTTAAGAACTAAAAAAAGAATTTTTAACCATTAATGGTAGCATAAAAGAGAACTTGCTTAAAAAGCTTCGATCGCTAGTCTCTCCTTGTGGATCACGACCCACATAGCTACTTGCTATAGTGGAAGAATTGAGCACCTTGCACTACTGTTTTAAAAGTTTTAAAATTCTATATTTTGTGTGCAGGTTTTAACTCAATCAAATTTTGGTGATCGGTCACATATATTGCATATATATTGTCACATTATCATGTTTTTCATCTAATAAATGCTATTAATAAGTTTTATTCTTCTTTGTTGAATGTAGGCCCATTGCTAAAAGATAGGAAAGAGAAACAGCACAAAAGCCCATCAAATTCTAATTAATTCAGAATAAATTTGAAATCAGGGAATCAAGACAGATCTTGGCAAATCAGAGAGGTTGAAAACCAATTGAAATGAATCTTCTCAAATCAAGTGGTTGAAGCCAACAATTAAAGGTTATTTTGTCAAATCCTGAAACAGAAACGAGAAAACCAACAGAAGATATGGTAGAATCACCAAACCAGGAGCATCCCGCATTTGGGTGTGGCCACCTGGCCACACCAGGGCCACGAAAACACGGCCCTAGTAGCATTTTCACAGCTTTGTTAGGGTTGTTGGGGGAGCGTTTGCTCCCCCAATCTTCCTATGACCTCTCCCCTCTAGTTTTTCCCTATAAATACCATTTTCAACAGAGAAGAAATGAGCGAAGAGTAGGATTAGAATTTTTATTTATTCTTTAAGGTTTTAGGCTTTTTGTTAGATAGTATAGAAGTTGTAACTTTGTTTTGTAATTTGTAGTTCAGATCAAATACCAGTGAGAGAGAGGAATTGAGTAATTGTAATCCGAAGATTGAAGTGATATCAATAAAAGGATCAAGCTTTCTCTTCTACCACTCCAATTCACGATATGTCTTGCTTTACTTACAAGTATTGTTTTTCATCTTCCATGAGTAGCTAATTTCATTTTCTAGGCTCACTAATTACTTTCTTCTATCACCTCTCTCTTGATTGATTTTCATGAAAGCAACACTTTTTGAATCAGATAAACATCTTAGTTAAACTTCGTTCTACAAAGCACATGAGGATGTTTTTATTTTAAACTTAGACTTTCAAATTTTTTAAACTGTTTTTATTCCATACTTGCTTCTTCGAGCTTGATGGTTTAACATTCTCTTTTTAATGATTTGTAAAGAAAGGGCTTAAGAATTAAATGAAACCACCTTATTTGTTTTACCTGGACATTAAAAGAAACTAAAAGTTTTTTTGCTTATGCTAAAAGTAACGCACCCAAATATTCTTGAGATAAGTACATAGTTGAGTAGAAAATTAGTGAGCCCAGATCTTCTCCTTCTTATATTAAAAACAACAAATCACTTTTCAAAGCTTTTTAAATCACCTTTTCCAAAACCTTCTCCAAATTTGCAATTTTTCTTTTAATCATTTCCCTTCTCTCCATTATCTTTTCAACTAAAAAACTAACACCATTCTTAGCTGTCTAAACGAAACACTGAAAAGCTTTCATCACATTCCTCCTCGTGGACACAACCGTTAGCCCAAAGCTACATGGTAATTTCTTTCACTTTCATTTTTCAATCAGTAACTTCAGCTCCGTTCGGAGTTCAGCCTCGCTTCTCCCACAAAGCTAAAGGTAAAACACCCATCAGTGCTAAAAGTGAAGCTCTGCTCACAGCTGAAGCCATTTTTAATTGCAAAGTTAGAGTTAAAGCACTATCTGGTGCTAACAGCAATGTTATTTTGCTTCGAGACAAAGCACTGCTCAACAGTACTAAAGCACCAAGTGCTCACATAGTTTCGCCTCACAGCGGAGCTCACCAAATTCTATAAGGCCAAGACTTTTTAGCCCATATGGGCTAACTTTCAGCCTCCCCAAGTCTCCGTGTTGGATCGATTGAGTCAGGTCAATATAGACTTGCGGAAATGTTTTAGCAACAAATGAAAATCCAACCCTGAAGAGCAAGCTCGCATCTCACCATCCCAGTGTGGATGAGCAGGGTGTCAACTGGTGACTATGCATTCCGCTGATTATTCTTTGGGGTTAATCCCTATAACACCTCTTCTAAATAAACCATTAGTATTCAACCGTTTGTCAGCCCTGACCTCCAAAGAATCCAAGTCTAAAAGGAAGAGGAAACCTAAAAATCTCACCTTGATGCAGTCTCTGTCAACATGACAAGTAGAGGGAGAGATCTGACATGATCTCAAAGAGGAAGACAAGGGGTTTGCGTACACTCAGTCAGTCTCCAGACCCTGACTACAACCCAGGCTTAAGTCAGGTTTTTATTGAACCTGAAGGTGCCTTTCAAGGTACTCGCTCTAGGGTTGCAATACCCTACAACTATAAACAACCATCTTCTTCAATATCACCAGACCTATTGAGAAGCCTTTTTCAATGATTGGACAACGAAGGAGAAACCAGTGGATATGCTTCTTCCGCTACTGTCAGCTCTGAGCACAGGGATGATGTCTGTCAGCATGGCTGATTACAACCTCGACGAAGATCTTCGTCAGCGAATAAAGGCACAAGAGCAAAATTCTAGGTCTCAGCAAGAAGCCTTGGAAAGCATCCAGCAAATGATAACTCAGCTTTTCATCAGCTGAAACATCAAGCATACTGGTAGCCTTAGATTGGTTTGACCCAGAAACCCAGTTCTTCTCTCGACTCTATGAGGATGACACCGAAGTGACTATTGATAAGCTCCTCCCGATAGTCCAGAAAGGAGGAGAACCCATGTAGGAATATATTGAAAGGTTTTGTAACCTTTCTCTCATGTGCCCTGCTGGTATGCCATTGCCCATGCTACTTCAGACCTGTCAACATAATTTTCTCAACAAAGTGAAAGTTCGTATGGGAGCTGTCAAAGCCCATACGTGGAAATAGCTTGCCGAGTAAGCTAAGATAGCCAAGAAATTGGCTAAGAAGTTTGAACCTGTCACGCCCCGCTTCCCAAAATACACTGGAGCGGAGACGCGACACGAGTCGACGATGCATATACGCAAGGAAAATACCTCCCGTATACGTACTAAGCCTTAAGTAACCCGAAACAAGCTATAAATTTCAACTGTAATAAATCATAATTACTGCAATATCACATATAAGCATCCACGCATGATATCATATAAATAAAGATTGGAATAACAACTGAATCTGATATAACAAGAATCAGCAAATAATATAAAAGTAAGAATGATAAGAATACTGAAATCGAATAGGGAGAAGCTCCAGCTCTTCGCGAAGTGTACGGCCTCAACGAACACCTGAACAACAGAGATAAAGCATCTAATATCTGGACGTGCAAATCTAGGGTTATCAGAAAGTAACCTGGTGAGTGTGTGTGTAAAGGGAAAAGCTCATGCATATAAACAATGTGCACAGAATAATAACAAGATAAACTGCAGACGGAAGATGAATATATAACATGATAAACAAACAACTAAACGATAACTGCATAACAACATGAATGAAGATAAAAGTCAACTATCACAACTGTAAATAAGCAACTGATATCTGAATGTGTAACCTAGCATATGTCACTAGTCTGGTTGGTTGTTATTACCTAACTAATGAAGTACTTAGCTGTGTCCCATACCACAGCTGTTTTCCCACATATAAAACAAAGTTATCATTGTTGTAACTGCCTGCCAGTGTAGTGCATGTGTTTTGAAAAAGTACCATGCATGCTCGGTACCATGGTCTAACACCCCTGGCGCTGAACCAGGATAAGCCGCAAGGCTCTAATAATTGAAGATCACAATCCCATACGAAAAGATAACTAGTGTGGCGCTGTAATCTGAGCATAGCCCTGGCAACTGACAACTGAATAGGTAGCCAGTACTACCTTAGTTCCCCATGGTTGGAACCCATAACTCGGTATCATAAGAAGTCCTTTCAAAATACATGACATACATCATCAGGTAATTACCCCTGTTCCTCGGGTTTTGGTATCTTTTATTAATAAGCAATCAATATGAGTTATTATATAATAGTAATTGATATCTCCAACAACTACTGATGTCAATACTAGAGATAATCTGACAACTGACAACTGATATCTGACAACTGAGTAACTGACAACTAATATCTGACATCTGAAATAAGATACTGGAGGTATAGCCATTAACACAATAGTGTCACTAACAATTGGGAACTGATACAGATATCTACCAACTCCTATAAACTCAAAATACATAATATGATCACCAACAAATAATCTCACCAACTGATAAAGTGATGACTGCTATCTGATAACTCTGAAATACAAGATCACTGATATAGAATAGATCACTATCACAATAGCTCAATCCCTATCAACTGAACTAATCAATAACTAAACATGAAGAACATGGTATATCCTTGAGATCAACAAGTCAACACATACTGAAATCATATCTAAGTAGGGAATCATCCTCAAACAACTTATGGTCTGGAATATCTACTTCTGATACTCAACATCAATAAAATATCATCTAAATAAATCTCAATACTCACAACTGTAAATCCAGCTACGTTAAACCTATCTTAATGAGTCCAAGATCCAATATAAAGAATGTAAATTCTAGCTTAACTCCAACTCAAGATTAATCCAAATCACGGTCTAACTTTCCTCGCAACTAACTCCGAATCCAGAATGAAAAACAACTACTAAGAACTAACAAGAATAATAATATCCTGGTGATAAAACATTAAGTCCAGAAATGTCCAACATCAAATAGATCAGATCCATTATTTGTCGTATATCTAAACCATCTCATATCGATATAGAAACGTCATATCTACTTGTCGACAATATCCAAAAGTGTTCCGGTTGAAAATAATCACCAAATAGATGAATGCTAAATCTGATAACTAATACAAACTATATCAACCTCAAAATCAAGTCGAGTCAAGTTATATTCTAAGGTACATCAAAACTAGGCCTAAGCCAACAACGCTAAACTACCAACACATTAAATGACACTGATACAAGCTCCTATCAACTATGTAATTAAAGTGAACAATCATAGATGTTTCATGAAGTGGTACAAGTAATCAAACTGGTAAAATATAACAGAAAGTCACATGAAATGATAAGTGTAACATGTAAACGCATACCGACAATCGTAAATACACAATAACGAACACTCACTTGAAATGATGCGGTTTCAGAATCGAATCGTCGTCTGGTCTTCACTGCACGAACCGGTACTGATATACTGATCATCCAATGGGCCGGTCTATGAATCACCTATGTATCGGGTCTACAACGAACACGAATCTAAATCGGGTCCGAGTCTCCTGCAACAGTTCTGGATCTGATGAACGTGTCTGGATCTTACCAAACGGGTCTGTAGTCACTGCAACGCGCCACCAAAAACACAGGTTGATATACAAACACATACATACAGTAGACATACATCTACATACACCAACAACACCCATGAATACGAACTTACACACGTACATCCACCACACACACTTATGTGTGTATATATATATCCCATTTAAATACACATACATATCCCATAGATCTACACCCAAACCCACACATGCATGCACTGCACATACTAACAAACAAGGTACATGGTGTGAGATAGATAAAAGGAGAGATGGAGAGAGGGGATTCACATATGCACCCAACAGCATTCACATTCACATAAATACACAAACCTAATGAAATTCATACACATAATAATTCTCATATAATAGGGTATAAACAAAGAGTGAAAAGGAGGGAGTAGAGACTCACCCATGGACATGAGCTCACGGCGGCAGCGATCAGCGGAGACAGATGCCGCGGAGGCTCACGGGGATCACCGAAATTCTTGCGGAGAGAAATCGAGCTGCCAAAGGAGTCAAAGGCTCGTCGGAGATCGCCAGAGAGAGGGGACTATGGTCTTGCCCTGTGCTATGGAGGGTAAGGCTCGTACAGGTAAAGGGAAATCTTGACCCTAGGGCTTGCGGCTACTGCTGGCTGCTGGAGTGTTGTGCGCGCGCCGGGGAGGAGATCCAGCTGGGGGATGCACACTGCCACGAGGCGGCAGAGCTTGACAATGGAGAGAGGTGGAATCTTCGGCCATGGGAGTGCTCACGACAGCATGGGGAAGATGCCAACGTTGGCTCGGCCAAGAGGAGAATGTGTTAGGGTTTGCTGCACATGGCTCCTGGCGGCTATGAATAAGGGGATTAAGGGGGTTAGATTAGGTTAAGGATTCATTATATATATATATAGGGTCTAAATTAGGTTAATGGGTATTGGGTTTCGGGTTGATCTAAATGGGCAAACTAATAATGGGATATGGACATGGGTTAGATTTAGGCTAATGGTTTGAGAGAATAGGAATAAGAAGGAGAAGGAATAATACTACTACTAAAAACAAATAATGATAATTAATAGTAACAATAATAAATAATTAGTAATAATAATTAATCTTAAGGAAACAACCATTACTAATAATAACTATTAATAATAATAGTAATTAATGAAAAACACCTAGAGGGGGGGTGAATAGGTGTAAATGCTAATCTAGTAATCTTTTTCAAACAAGTATGAATGAATGATGCAACGATCACTCAAAACAAGACTAAGAGCCGTATACCTGGTGAAGGGCTCTGAACTCCTTCCTCGTGATTCCTCTAGATAAGAGTTAGAGGTGCGTATTGTAATCTTGTTGTGTGAGTATCGACAATATATCAAGAAATGAATAATATGCAATGGTGATGTGCACACAAGCTATATCACAAGTAATAGAGGCAATATCACAAACTAAAAATGAAGAGCAATGGAGAGCAATTGAAATAAAGCGAAATAGAGAGCAAGAGCAAAAAGACAATTGCAAACACAAGTATTTGTTTCGAGGTTCGAGCCACCGCTCTACTCCCCGCCTTCACCACCGTGAAGGGTTTCCACTATCCACCGAGGACTTTACAAGGTCTACCGAAGACCGGAGTAGCGAACTCCACCACTTACAAGCCTCTACCAAAGAGGTATCTCCACAGGAGTAAGAAAAGGGAACAAGTAACCAAGTGATCACAACAAAGATCACAAACTCTTTACAACACTTCTCTTTTACAACTTTCTTATAGAATGAGGATGGAATTTTGGCTCTAGAAGTGTAGTGAGGAAACTAAACTCAGTTGTAATTGAAAATAGCTTGCTAAAACAACTGAAAATCAAGGCCAGGAAAGATCTAGAAAATAGAGAGCTTTTGAAACTTTTCTTTTCTTTTGAAAACTTGAAAACTAGGTAATTTTCTTGGTATTTTTGCAAGAGACCATTCTCCTCTATTTATACGGAGAGGAAGGGGTTAAAATACATTTAAATTAAGCTTATTTGTTCAGAAAATAAACCCAAAAACTCAGAGAAACCCTGCCACAAAACAGGGTAAAAAAAGATTTCAGATTTTCACCAAAGAGGAAAGAGCCGTTGGCAGCTGGCAGGCTTGGCGGTCGACCGTCAGCCCTGCTGGCATATTGCCGATAGGCTCGGGTCGACCGGTCGGTCGACCGTTCTCAAAAGCAAAACATAGTTTTGTGGAGGCGGTCGACCGGTCGGCCGACCGACAAAAAACAGAGAGCAGACTGTTTTCAGTCGGTCGACCGGTCGGTCGACCGACAGACGTGCACAAGCGTGTACGTCCTGGACACAGGATCCGGTCGACCGGTCGGTCGACCGTCTCGGCCTGAAACAGAAAAACTGAGGAAAATTTTGGACTTTGGAAAATTTTGAAAATAATTTTGTAGGTATATGTAGCTAAGTATCATGCTGTAAAGATAGATAGATATACATGGTGTAAAAAAGATATAAAATTTGTAAGAATTTGAATCATGTATAAAAATTAAAGCATGAACTTAAAAACAAATACTAAAACTAAAAACGTATATTGAGAGATGTGTGTGTGTACTAGAGCCAATCTACCACTACCTCAAACTTTAACAAAACTAATTCTTACATAGGTTCTAGATGACTTCAAAGTCTTCAAGTGAGCTTCATATGTGATCTTGAGAATCTTGGTCTTGAACCCAATTTGAACCGACTTTAGCCAAACCAACCTTCCTTTAGTGAAGAACACTTCATGAAATATTAGAACCCTGAAACACACTAAAACAACAAACATGATTAGTACAAATAACTACATATGTTTTGTAATCATCAAAACACACTAAAACGGGTGATTGTATCCTTGGGCCAACAATCTCCCCCTTTTTGATGATGACAAAACATATAAGTTATTTTAAAACAAATGGGAGAAGAGCTTGGAAGCTCCCCCTTAAATTATGCTATGTATAAAAGAATGACTATGTATATAAATGAATGGATATATACATAAAACATGAAAACACAATAGTTTGTAACATAAAAACTAAAAACTCAAGAGAATCAAACAAACTACCAAACTAACTAAAATAAAAAACTCAATAGTATTAAACAAACTAACCTTTTTTCTTTTTCTCCCCCTTTTTGTCATACATCAAAAAGTGTTAAACAAGATAAAAATGTTTTTCTTCAAGAATCCATAATACAAACATTCAACTCACCACAAATAAAAGAAAATCTAGCATAGTCTAGTGGTTTTGTAAAAATATCGGCAAGTTGAAAATCGGTAGAAACATAATCAATATCAATATCACCTTTCTCATAATGATCTCTAAGAAAGTGATACCTAATATCAATGTGCTTAGTTTTACTATGTTGATTTGCATTCTTTGTCATATGAATAGTACTAGTATTATTACAAAATATTTTAATATGATCAAAATGTAAATCATAGTCAAGGAGAGTATGTTTCATCCAAAGAACTTGTGCACAACAAGCTCCGGCTGCAACATACTTCGCCTCGGCGGTTGAAAGGGCTACCGAATTTAGCTTTTTGGAAGACCAAGAAACAAGACAATTACCAAGAAATTGACATGTTCCACTTGTATTCTTCCTATCTACCTTACAACCCGCATAGTCGGCATCCGAAAAACTCGTCATTGAAAATTGTCCGGTTTTCGGATACCACAAACCCATTTCAATGGTGCCCTTAAGGTATCTAATTATACGTTTAACCGCAATTAAATGAGACTCTTTAGGGCACGATTGAAAACGAGCACAAAGACAAACCGAAAACATAATATCCGGCCTATTAGCCGTCAAATACAACAAACTACCTATCATGCTACGATAAAGTTTAATGTCTACACTTTTACCTTGTTCATCCTTGTCAAGCTTTATGGTTGTTGCCATTGGAGTTTTGCTCACTTTAGCTTCTTCAAGCCCGAACCTCTTGATTAGTTCCTTTGTGTACTTGACTTGATTGATGAAGATCCCATCCTTCTTTTGCTTGATTTGGAGACCAAGGAAATAGTTGAGCTCACTCATCATAGACATTTCGAATTCATCCTTCATGCATGATTCAAAAACTTGGCAAAGAGATTCATTAGTAGAACCAAATATGATATCATCCACATAAATTTGCACAATAAGAATATCATTTTCAACATGTTTGGTAAACAAAGTAGTATCTATTTTTCCTTTCTTAAAACCATTTGAAATTAGAAATGAAGAAAGCCTTTCATACCAAGCCCTAGTGGCTTGTTTTAAACCATAAAGAGCTTTGTCAAGTTTAAAAATAAAATCCAGATGTGTAGGATCAACAAACCCGGGGGTTGTTCAACATACACCTCCTCGTCAATAAATCCATTTAAGAAAGCACTTTTAACATCCATTCGAAATAACTTAAAATCTTTTTATGATGCAAATGCAAGTGTCATCCGTATGGCTTCAAGCTGTGCTACGGGTGCAAAGGTTTCTTCAAAATCGATTCCTTCGATTTGAGTGTAACCTTGGGTAACTAACCTACCTTTATTCCTAACAACGTTACCCGACTCATCCAACTTGTTCTTAAAGATCCACTTAGTACCAATTGTTGGTCTATCGTGGGGCCTAGGAACAAGGTGCCAAACTTGGTTGCGCTCAAATTAATTGAGTTCCTCTTGCATGGCTAGCAACCAATATGAGTCGGCCTCGGCTTTGAGGACGTTCTTGGGTTCAAAATGAGAAATGAAAGCATAGTGCCCACAAAAATCATGAAGTTTAGAGCGAGTGGTTACCCCTTTAGATACTCACTGCATCATGTTGTGATTGGACTTGAAAGGATGAAGTGTAATCGTGATGAAGTTAAGAGTCGGTGGACTCACGCATAATCATGTCTGCGATTGATGGTAATTGTTGCTTGGACTCATGCATACTTATCATTTCCCCAATAGATAGTATTCTATTCTGAATGGATGGATCTGAGTATAACTCTTGGGAATATTGTGGACAAGGTGGAGACGGAGGAAAAATTGGTTGAGAATTAGACTCAGGGGAAATGAAACCCCATGAACTCTGTAAAGAGTTGAAAGTATGAAAATTATGGTCATAAGATGGGGGCCATGGGTTATAATCATTCGGATAAGACCATTCTGGCACACTAGGTTGGTCAAAGTTGTGATATGCCGGGTTGGTAATATCTGAAAAATAGTTAGGTGTGTAACATGGATTAAAATTGGAAAAATTATTATTATATGCATATCACACCAACACAAACAAAAAAAGAAAACAAACAAAGAAGCAAACAAAAAAGAAAAATTCTAATCTAAGTTAGGGTAGACCTATGACCTAGACGACTCCTAACTGGTTAGACTGTCCACGGGAGGTCCGGTGCAGACTTTGACCACAAGTTAATCAGCCAGGTCAGGGCAAGAATGGTGGGAAGTTTTCCGTCAAAGACGTTCCTTAATTAAATAACCACCAATCTTTGGGCTTTCGGCCCTCAATTCCCTTCCTAGACACTGATTTGGCAGGAGTCAATTTCCAACACCGTTCCCCCTTAGGATAATCTCCTAATTGAGTCCGAGATGTCCCTAGGGCCAACGTCTACTCATTTTTAGTTAGACTTGGGTTAGTGAGTGCTTGGGATATGATTTTTGGGCTAAGGAAGGGAGATGAAATCCCCACCTCATCTTGTTAATGGGTTATGCCCTTAGAATAAATTTGTGCAAGTGTACAAAATATGTAAATAAGATTCACTCAAAGCATCAACCAAGAGATGAGTCCTGTTCTACATGCAATGCGAACGTACCTTGCTCCAGCACTCTTCAACAGTAAAATAAAGGAATTGAAAAGACACGTGCCTAATATGCAAACGTCTAATCAATTTTTTATCTTTTTCAACAAATAGTTTACTGTTGATTAATTAGTAGTATACAGGTTTATCACAGAACAAATTGAAACAGAGTAGAAAACTAATATTGAAATTTGTAGCAACCTGCAGAAATTGCAGTTAGTAGTTCACTACTAAGGCCGCGTTTCCGCGGCTGTTGCCGCGGATCCGCGGCACTATAATAGGCTCTGATGCTCTGCCTTCGAGGGCAGAGGCACAGAGTTACTATATGTCCACTTCTGCTGTTGTTTTTCTGTTCTCCAAACCTGCAAACAGAAAAGAATAAAAGAATAATTAGTTTTTTTTATTTTAAAAGAAAAACTTACCGTCCCTCCCCGGCAATGGCGCCAAAATTTTGATTGAGATTCACCTATGCAACAAAAATAAAGAATGTTAAATTTAGAAATAATAATGCAGGGTGCTCAATTCTAATCCGCGGTAGCAGTAGCTATGCGGGTCGTGATCCTCAGGGAGGGACTAGCGATGGAAACTTTGTCAATAAGTTTTCTCTAAAGTTTTTATTATTTTAATGTTAAGTTAGAAAAGAAAGAAGATGGAGAAGAAGAAGTGATATTTACAATGGAAGTGAAGAAAAGAAATTGAGAATATGGTAGTGTAAGATCTAAACTAAAGAAATAAAAAGAAAGAAACTATAACACGTACAAACCTCTTCTATCTTGCTTACCTTTGATCTGTTCGCGACGACTTACCTTGTCTTGGAAGGCATGCAAGTATGGCGTATAGGATCGTCCACCTTCGCTACCTACACCATGAAAAGAAAAGACAATCTAAAGAAGGATTGTTCATCTACATAGGCCATCAAATGCTCTTCTTTGGCTAGGCAGTCTCGAAGCAATCAGATCTCACAGTTCACAAAACATTAGAGAGAAATAACAGAAGTAAACAAGAATAGAGAAAACAAGAACACAACATGAAATAGAAGAGATGAAACAAAAAAACAGACTTTGAGCAGATGTTATTAACAATGAAGAAAAAGTAAAAACTTACACCGATGTCACCTCAGTACAAGTAGGAACTCCTTCCTCCATGAAAGTTTCCTCCACTCAGTTTACAAAAAGGAAAAAAAAAATTACAAAAGAGGAAAGAAAACCTAAACTACAAGCTAAAGAAAACCCTAGATTTGGCCCTCTGGCTCTGGACGCTCTTTTCGTTTGCACTGTAGGGGTATTTATAGGAGCAAAAGGAGATAGAGTCCCAGTCAAAGTCATCCACAAAGGCGGTTCCCTGGATATGACTGGATTGCCGCGAAAACGCGGCTTGGGCCGCGTTTCCGCGGCCTAATGGTGGCGGTTGACCACGCGCTTTGGCGCGTGGCTTCTCCTGGTCCGTCCATCTGGTCGTTTCCTTCTGGAAGCTGCATCCTGACACTTAATCTTTGGATTTGGATATAACTTGGGAATCAAGTTACCTAGATCCTAAATCTTTTATCCACGAATTTGTGATCTTAAATTCTCCTTCTTTGGCTTTTATCCTCATCTGCAAGTGTTTAGGGTTGAATAGAAGTCTATCCTTCCCTCTTCTTTAATATTTGCAACTTTGGCCCTTGTGTATTTGCAATTTTGGTAATTGATATTTGCAACTTTTACATTGGGCTTGAATATAGGCTTTTGGGCTTCTTTTTAGGCTTTATTCTTTTATTTTTATTTCTCAAGGCCTGCACACAATAAATAATAAAATATTAGTAAATGTGTAGAATTATATGAATAAATATGAAAATGTGATGGTAAATGTAATGATGAAAATGCACTTTTCACTACCAATCATTCACCTATAATGAGATCCTTGGGATAATATGGATTGTATCTCCAATCCTTTGGAAGTTGTTGAGTAGGCTCCACTTCAATTGTTTGAATTTCATTTCCTTGAGCCCCTTCTACTTTAGCTTCACTTCCTTCATCATCCTTTGGCTTGCCTCCAATAGTAGGTGAGTCCTCCAAAGTAATTTTCTCCAAATCTTCATCCAATGAATCTATTTCTACAACATTCTTAACAAACAAATTAGATTCTTCAAACTTAACATGTATAGATTCCTCAATAGTCAACGATGATCTATTGAAAATTCTATAAGCCTTACTAGTATTAGAATAACCAACAAAAATTGTCTCATATGATCTAGCATCAAATTTACCTAAATTATCTTTTGTATTTAAAACAAAACATTTGCATCCAAAAACCTTAAAGTATGAAACATTCGGCTTTCTAGAAAAATAAATCTCAAAAGAAGTTTTTGGAGTATTTTTGCATAAGAAAACACGATTTGTATATAGTATGATGTATTAACGGCCTCGGCCCACAAATAATGCGGGAGACCATATTCACTAAGCATTATCCTAGCTATCTCTTGTAATGTTCGATTTTTCTGTTCAACTACTCCATTTTGTTGTGGAGTTCTAGGACAAGATAGTTCATGCTTAATTTTATGTTCTTCACAAAAAGTGGTAAAGGGTAGGTTAATGAATTCACCTCCTCTATCACTTCTTATTCTTAAAATTGAAGTATCTTTATCCTTTTTAACTCTTTTCTTAAAGGCTTGAAAATGTGAAAATGCTTGATTTTTGTGTTCCAAAAAGAAAACTCAAGTAAAACGTGAAAAATCATCAACCAAAACAAATGCAAAACGATTCCCACTTAGACTTTTGGTTTGAGTAGGACCAAACAAATCCATATGGATCAACTCGAAAGGACGTGATGTCATGATATCCTTGATTAACTTAAAAGAGGACTTGATTTGTTTCCCAAGTTGGCACGCGTCGCAAACGCGGTCCTTTTCAAAGTTCAAGCAAGGAATACCCTTCACCATTTCCTTTGTGTTTAACCTAGATATATGGTCAAAAAAAATGTGGCCTAATCTTCTATGCCACAACCAAGAGTCATTATCGAGGGCTTTTAAATAAGTAATATTACAAGGCATATTAGACATATCAATCATATAAACATTATTTTCACGAAAACCGGAAAATACACAAGTTTTAGATATTCTATCAATAACTTTACAAACTACATTATCAAAAACAACATCAAAAACTTTATCACAAAGTTGACTAACACTCAAGAGATTATGCTTGAGGCCATTAACTAAAACAATATTTTCTATTAAAGGGGATGTACCAAGTTTAACATTACCAATACCGATGATTTTACCCTTGGCATCATCTCCGAAGGTGATGGTGCCACCTTCATGGTATTTTGATAGGGTTGCAAAGTTGTTGATATCCCAAGTCATGTGCCTTGAGCAACCACTATCAAGATACCACAACCCTTTACGTCGTTGGGCCTTGGAAGGTACCTACATCATTTAACAAATTCATTAACTTTGGTACCCAAATTTTCTTGGGTCCTTGAAAGTTAGTGTTTTGAACCCAAACATTGTGAGGAGATGCATTAAGTCTATCATAGCAAAATTTAACTAAGTGTCCTTTACGGCCACAATATGAACATGAAAACACTTTACCATACATGAATGCATGATGTGTGTGTGAAGTGTGAGCATGTTTGGGGGGTTTGGCATGATGTAAAGGTTGTGAGGTATGAACATGAGCATGAGCATGAGTATGAGCATGAGATTGTTTCTTGGGGGCTTTTTTCTTAGGAAATTTAGCTTCAAGTCTATTTTTATCAAATTCACACTTTTTCAAAACTACTCCTAAAGAATCAATTTTCTCTTTTAGCATGGTAATTTCATTTTTATCAACTTGTGGAAACTTACCTTTGCAAGAAATTTTATTGTTGTCAAAATCTTTTTGGGTGGAAACAAGAGTGAAAAGTAATTCATCTTTTTCTTTAGAAAGAGTAAAAACTTGATGATTAAGAGACTCATTTTCCTTTTTCATTTTTAAATACTTTTTCTTAAGAAAATCATAGTTATATGAGAGTTCTACAAAAGCTTCTCCTAATTCATCCATGAAAAGTTCATCATCAAGAGAAGTGGTAGGGGTTACCTTGCTTGTGCTTTCATTAGCCATGAAGCACATGTTAGCGGTGTCAATTTTCTCCTCGGATTCGCTCTCAGAATCCCATGTAGCCTTCAAAGCTTTCTTCTTGTAAGGCTTCTTGGAGGTGGAGGGCTTCACTTTATCCGGGCACTCTGCAACAATGTGGCCCGGTCTTTGGCAATTGAAGCAAATAATTTTCCTTTCTTCTTTGCCTCCTTGCCATCTCCTTCTTCCTTGGAACTTTGCCTTGTTATACATCCTCCGGACGTTCTTAATGAGAAGTGAGAGCTCTTCGTCATCTTCTTCTTTGTTGTCTTCGTCAGAGTATAAGGATTGACTCTTGAAGGCAATTGCTCTCTTCTTGGAGGGAGCCATATCCTCCCTAGCTTTTCTCTCCATCACATGGATTTTGAGGTTCCTTGTTCAAAGGAATCGCCATAAATCGAGAAACCATCCATGAAAATCTCTAAAAATCTCTCCACCATGTCTGAAAAAAGACTAAGCATGCAACGTTGAAACGTTGCAGGAGCATTGCATAGGCCGAAGGGCATTCTTCGGTATGCGAATGTTCCAAAGGGACAGGTGAAGGTGGTTTTGTCTTGATCCTCAGGAGCAATAGGGATTTGATTATATCCTGAATATCCATCCAGAAAATAATAGTACTCATATCCTGCTAGTCTCTCGAGCATTTGGTCAATGAACAGAAGGGGAAAGTGGTCTTTACACGTGGCAGTGTTTAATTTTCGATAATCAATACAGACTCGAATCTTCGTAGGAAGTCGAGTTTGTACCAATTCTTTCTTATCGTTTTCTACCACGATAAACCCTGCTTTCTTTAGCACAGCGTGGACTGGACTTACCCATTCGTATCAGATATGGGATAGATAATCCCATCTTCTAACAGCTTCAAAATCTCAGCTCTAACAGCCTCCTGCATGATTGGGTTCAGTCTACATTGTGGGTCACATTTTGGTTTAGCATCCTCCGTCAAATGAATCTGGTGTTGTTCTTGGAAGGACTAATCCCCTTTATGTCAGTCATGGTCCAACCAATGGCTTCTCGATTTTCTCTTAACACTGTAAGAAGATCCTCTTCTTGTTGTTTCGTGAGATGGGATGCAATGATTACGGGAAAAGCTTCTTTCTCATCCAAGTATTGGTACTTGAGATGGTTGGGAAGAACCTTAAGCTTAAAAGAAGGGGCAGGATCTATCAATGATTGTTCTTTGTGCAAGGGAAGGATAGGGGAGGCATTTGTGGCCCATTCCACAGTCGACTCAACGACCTGATCAAGATTGAAGTCATCAGACTCCAACTCAAATTCGCTATCGGACTCATATTCAATCTCTATGTTATGTTCAATTATTAATCCCTTGATTAAGTTCACTTCAAATGACTCAGTATCCAAATCTCGAGGTTGTTTTCCCAGGTGGAAAACATTCACCTTTTTTGTCATATCTCTAAAAGTTAAACGCATTGAGCCATTCCTACAGTTGATGATTGCGTTTGTTGTGGCTAGGAAGGGTCGTCCTAGAATGACAGGTGTCTGAGCTCTGAGATTGTGTACGGGTTGCGTTTCTAGAATAATGAAGTCTACGGGTAAATGAATTCCCCGACCCGTATTAGAATATCTTTAATCTCCCCCTTGGGAATCTTTACAGATCGATCAGCCAGTTGTATAGTAACTTTGGTTGGACGGAGGTCGCCTAACCCAAGTTGCTGATACATAGAGAAGGGAAGAAGATTGATGCTGGCTCCTAGATCAAGTAACGCCCTGTTGATCGTGGTCTGTCCTATAACACAGGAAATGGTTGGACTCCCTGGGTCCTTATATTTTACAGGAATTGGCCCAGTTAGCAACTCACTTATGTTTGAAGCTAGGAAGACCTTCTTTGGGACATTTGCTTTCCTTTTCTTGGTGCACATTTCTTTTAAGAACTTGGCATATGATGGAACTTGTTGTATGGCATCAAGAAGGGGTATATTGATCTGGACCTGGTTAAACATTTCCCTAATCTTCTCCATATGAGCATTCATCTTTTGGTTTGCTAGCCTATTAGGAAATGGTACAATAGGCTTGTATGGTTGCTCATTTGTCTTGTCTTTGTCATTTGATTTGGAAGTTGATGGTTGTGAACTTGAAGATGGATTGTCTTGAGTTGGTTGTACCAGAACAGGAGGTGTTGATAATGATACTGATTTATTAGGCTGATTAGAAACCTAATTGTCTATCCGTTTTCCAGATCTCAAAATGTGAACAATATTGCATTGACTTGGGCCTATGTCTTCAGCTTCATGAATAGGGAAGGGGTTTTTAGGATTGGGCATTGGCTGACTTGGTATTTTGCCTTTTTGTCTTTTATTCAAAGAGTTAGCCAGTTGACCTATCTGAACCTCCAACCTATTGATAGCTTGATTATGTGTGTTCATCATTGACGCCTGGGTTTTGGATAAGGTTTCAATCATTCTTTCTAAATCTGACAGTTTTTTATCTGGATGATTTTGTGTTTGTTGTTGCTGATATGTGGGCTGGAAGTTTGCTTGAAAATGTGGTGGACTCTGATATGATTGGGAATTTGGTGGACTCTGGTAGAAACTAGGTTGATGAGACTGAGCCAGATATTGATGTTGGAATGGTTGCCTCGGATGCTCATGACCAGACTGACTCCATGAGAAATTTGGATGGTTTCGCCATCCCAGGTTGTATGTTTTGGAGTATGGATTGTAGTTGGGTCTGGTGTATGCTGCATTCATATTTTCAGGGTACATTTGAGCTTGGTAGATATGACACTCTTCAAACAGGTGGTTCAGAGCATGGCAATAGGTACAACCTGGGTTGATCACAGGCGGTGGGTTGACCTGATTCACAGCAATTGGTTCCCTAGCTTCGAGCAGTTCTAGCCTTTTCATCAATTGTGTTATTTTCGCCTCGGCAGCTATGGAGGATTCAATTGAATGCATACCGGTTATGGAAGTGGTGGGATTGGGTTTCTCTGGGCAAGACTCCCACTGAATGGTTTTTTTTGCTAACGCTTCAAAGAGATCCCAACAATGGTTCTCATCTTTTTTTAAAAATTCCCTTTGGCACATGATTTCAAGGAGTGTCTTGGTTTGGTAGTCTAGTCTGTCATAAAGAATTTGGCACTGCCGCCACTTCTCTATACCGTGATGAGGACATAGGGCTAGTAAATCTTTAAATCATTCAAAATACTTCCAAAATGTTTCACTAGATTCCTGCTTGAACCGCATTATGTTTTTTCTGATGAGGGTTGTCTTATGAATGGGATAGAACTTCTTAAGAAAGACTTTGACAAAATCATCCCATGAAGTGATAGAACTGGCGGGCAGATTATATAGCCATTTCTTATTTATATCCTTAAGCGCGAAGGGTATGAACCTTAATCTAACAGCGTCCTCCCCCAGTTGGGAAATTCTCATCATCAAACACACTTTTTCAAACTCACGAATAAAGAAATATGCATCCTCAGACTCTAAGCCATGAAACCTCGGGAGTGTATTTATGAATTATGATTTAAGTTCAAAGTTATTTCAGTTTGTCTCAGGTAAAAGAATGCATGAAGGAAGTGAAGTGCGAATAGGGTAGAACTTGTCTTGGAGAGAAGTATTGTTGGCCATAATTGGAATTGTGTCAGGAAGTGGTGTTTGTGCAAGTGTAGAAATCCTAACAAGTCTTGCAGAAGTTGGATCCCTGTACCACTCTTGCATGCACAATCACAGACAACGTTCATCGATCAAGCAAGCGAAGAAAAAGAAAAATAACAATAAGAAAAGAAAAATCAATCACAAGCTATCTAGGATACCTGGACATAGACGACTCCTAACTGTTCGATGAACCAAAGAAAGTTATTGCTCGAGTCAGACCACAATTAATCAACCAGGTAGGGGAAAAATACGGTGGGAGGTATCCGTGCTTAAGCAACGGCCCTTAATTACGTCAAACCACGATATCTTCAAGGTGTAACATCTTAATCCCTAACCTTAGACACTGATTTGACTAGAATATGAATCAAAAACAATTTTCAACTTCAGCTGATCTCTTAATGAGTCTGGATGTCCCTAGGAGCCAACGTCTATCAATTTTTATTAAAGAGCTTGGGATTGTGAATGCTTGGATTATGTTTTTGGGCCAAGGAAAGGGTGATGAAATCCTCACCTTATCTTGTTATTGGGTGGTGCCCTTAAGATTAATTTGTGCAAGTGTACAATATATGCAAACAAGATTCACTCAAAGTGATGTAAATCAACCAAGAGGTGAGTCTTTTTCTAAATGCAATGCGAACGTACCTTGCTCTAGCACTCTTCAACAGTAAAGTAAACGAATTGAAAAGACACATGCCTAAAATGCAAACGTCTAATCAATTTTTAAAATTTTCAATAAATGTTTTACTGTTGAGTTATTAGCAGGCTCCTGGTGATAACATACAAGAAATAAAATTTGCAGCAAACTATGTTTTTGCAAAGCAAGCAGCCCTGCGCAAAACCTGTTAGTAGTGAACTATTCTTTGGCGTGGTTCTGCGGCTTTGGCTGAGAAAACACGGCAAATCAGAGGGTATTTGGTCTCTGCTTTCTTGAGCAGAGGCTCAAGACCACTTATATGTTACTGCAATTCTTTGTTTCCTATTTCTGTAACCTGTAACCTGCAATAGAGAAGAAAAATTCGTTTTAGTTCAAAAAACTCAAATAAAAACCGTTATTCTCCCCAGCAACGGCGCCAAAAATTTGTTCAGAACTGAGAGTTTACTAGTATTCAGAGAGAGAGGGTTTAGAGTAAACCTTTGATGCTCATATGTTGATGTTCAAAAGCTCCAAATGTATTCATGGGTTTACTATACTCCTTCCGAATCACCGTCGTAGCACAAGCTATTACGGGTCGATTCCACAGGGAGAGTTAGCGATAGAAGCGTTCACGGTTTTTATATTGAGGTTGTTTTAAGAAGGAAAATGAAGATTCTTCTTTGTTTTAAGAAAAACAAAATGATGGAGAAAGTAAATAAAAAATTCTCTATGGTTTTATGAAAGGAAAAGGGAAAGGATGAGAAGATGAAATGAAAATGGATATATTTTGAAAAGAGAACTTGTTAAGAAAAGTAACTTTGAAGCACTATAGGAAGAGAAACCATGACTAAATAACTCTCTAATTTACTAACTTACTAATCTCATAGGGTGATGCATGCCTCATATTGATTCATCGACAAAGATTTGTCTTGCTTGTTTGGTCAAAGTATTGTCCCATGTAGAGGATGAATTATCTTCTTGGCTTGACTTGTCGCCTCATTGATTCATTGAATCCCGAGATAGATTTTCAGTGATGGAATCAAGGATAATTACTCAAGGATATGCTAAGAAAGAAAATACAAGATTCTTTAGTCCATTAAAGCTATATTGCTAGCATTGAAGTAAGAAAATTGTACTACTAATCAATAGTATAGTTAAGTACTCTATCTTCATATTCCATCAAGGCACTTGTTCTAAAGACAAGGCTCTAAATGAGGCTCACATGAATCATATGGAACGAGAACAATCATTTGCTAAGAATTAAAAGTAACTCATCTTCATTGGGGATAATAGAGACTTGAAATTTGCAAGACTATAATAAAGCATCCAATGATTCACATGAGTTAGCAATCACCCAAGAGTTAGTAGTTAGTAAAGTTAAAGGTTAGTTAGTCATGTTAGAAAATTAGCTAGACATTGAAGTAAAAATCAAACAACAATTCATTGTAGAAGGTAATGCAAAAGTAGTAAAAGCTTGAAGGAAATAATACACTAGAATGAGAAAGATGAAAAGAAAGAAGGATCAATTCTTGCATTGAGTTGTCACCTACTCTAATTACAAGATTTCTCATTATCTCTCTCTCTTTGCTGAATTCTAGAAGGAGAAAGAAGATTACAATAGACTCTAAAGAAAAACCTAGAGAAAATCCTAACAATTTCCTCAAAAAAACAAAGCTCTTCTCTCCTTTCTGATTACAAAGACCCTAGGGGTCTATTTATAGGCTCTAGGGGGTGAGGCCTTCAAATCACAACCGTGGGATTAAACGCTGGCTCAACGGCCAGATGACTGCCGCGGATCCGCAGCTAGAGCCGCGTTTCCGCGGTGGAATCTTGGCCGTTGCGCCAGCGATTTCTTCTGACATTCTGTTATCCTTTATGTGCCTTGTTGAACCTTCTAGAATGTTGGGAATATCCGTAGATGAATCCAGATATAGGCTTCTTCTTTGGGCTTCTCAATTAATCCCTTAATTCCTTTAAAAATTCATTGTTGATGGGCCTTCATCTCCATTAAAGTTGGACCTGAAAAAAGAGAGAAAAAAGCAATAAAAATCTCATTTTTATTTATATAAAGCATAATATGGTAGTGAAAAATGATACAATAATGAACTCCAATCACGCTCCTCCTGAGATCCCGATGCAGGATGTTAAAAAACGACAAGGGCAAAATTTTCAAAATTAGTCTTGTCATTCCTCTTACTTTGAAGTCAAGCATGTTAAAATGGCAATGTTAAGCGCTCTTCTTCCTAATCATTTCTTTCTGATCTAGAAGAGGGCTACATGTTCAATATGTAAATCATCTCTCCGCCTCTATCATTCGGCGAATCACGATTTGGGTCTCGTGATGACCTTGTTTAAGCCGAGTTCATAGAAAAAGGATCGTGACACTTCTCAACGGAATTTTTTCATTGTTTCCACATTCATATCTTGATTCGATGATCAGCTGCAAACCTGTGCGTTAATCATGATGAACACAAAGTGAAGCTTTACAAGAAATTCTGACTTAATCGACAAATTCCCCGCAAAACTTATGTTCCATATGTAACACCCCATTCCTGGAATACGTACTTAGATACGTATTCAAATTTTTGGTCATATTTTTCAATTTACTTTCCATATTTATTTTTATTTTATGATCATTTATGTGATTGTTTTGCATTGGATCCGGATTCATGGACTCAGAGTCAGCCTTGTCTGAACCGGGGACCCGGTCCTAATGTATTACTCAATTTGGTCTTTTCGGTAGCCAGATTTGATTGATTTTTGTTTCAAACATCATTTTCTAATATTTTAGATTTTTCATGATTTTCTGAAATTTCTCCGAATTAAATTACAAAATCTTCAAAATCAGTGTCGACACGTATCGCTGGTCGATTATAAGAATTTAATGTACAAATGGAGTTAAATTTCTAAAATTTGCTTTCACATTATTTCTTAGAATCATATTTTATACCTTAGTGCATTTTAAGGGATTTTTCTGAATTTATCAAAGTTCGTCCGGTTTTGGTATCGACAGGTATCGCTGGTAAATTTCAGGATTTCTATTTTGAAAAAGCGATTGAATTTCTGAAATCTGATTTTACCATGATCCTTAATGTAACATTTACTATTTTTGAGAATTTTTGGAGAGCTTTTCGAGTTACTCTATTTTTTTGGCATTTCAGATATTTTCAGTGTTTTTCTGGATCCAGAAATTTATTGAGATATTTATTTTTCTTCCTTTTTTCTTCTTTTCCTAAGTTTTCACCTCCACTTATTTATTTCTCCTTTTTCCTTTTTATTCTCCCTTTTTCATCACCACACAAAAATCCCTAAATATCTCTTTTTTATATTCTTCCCTTTCTTTTTTCTTTTTCTTTCTCTTTTCTCTTTTCTTTCTTCTTCCCCTGGCATGAAGCGCGCAGCGCCATCTTCTCCTCCCCCTCTCAAATCCTCCCTCTTTCCCTTTATCTCTAAAATTCTTGAAAATCACCTATAGGGGGGGTGAATAGGTGATAATGCTAATCAATGCACAAATAAAAATATAATGCAACAATCTCCCAAAACAAGACTAGAAGCCGGATTCCCCGTGAAGGGCTCTGAACTCCTTCCTCGTGATTTCTCTAGATATGAGTTGGAGATGCTCAATGCAATCTTGTTTTATAGGACTTTGATTGACAAGATGAATAAAAACAAGTGAATATTGCAATGAAAATAGAGAGCAAGTAATAAGAGCAATGAAAGTAAAGCAAGAAGCAAGAGCAAGTAAACCAAACGCAGACACCAAGAACTTTTCCAAGGTTCGAGCACCCAGCTCTATGTCCCCGCCTTCCCCATAAGGATTTCTAACCACTATAACTTCACAAAGATGTTACAAATACACCAGAGTATCCAACTCTACAATCTCAAGTACAAGTTCTCTCTTGGTGATCAAAAGACCAAAAACTCTCTTTTGAAAAGTTCTCTTCCCTTACAAAAATCCTTGTAGAACAATGAGAGGATTGAAGCTCTTGTATGTAAGTGGAAAAAGAAAATGAAATCAGAGAGTTTTGAAAAACACTTCAGAAAATGAGAGAGAATTTCAGCACAAAAACCAAGAAATGAGTCTCTTTTGAATGCCTTAAACTTTTGGAATTTTTGCAAACTTTTGTTGTAAATAAACCTTTCCCCAATCACCCCTATTTATAGTAGAGGGCTAGGGATTAAGGATAAAACTCACTCAATGCTAATTAGGAAGTATTAGGATCAGCAAATATCATTTAAACACTATTTAGAAAGAAAAAGACAAAAATAAAACAACTTAGAAAAATAGCCGTTACTGTTCAAATGACTCTTTCGGTCGATCGGTCGGTCGACCGGGGTTCAAATAAAAGAGCCGTTGCCGGCTCTCGGTCGATCGCCCGGTCGACCGAAAAAAAAACAAAGAACAAAGGTTTACAGTCAGGAAGGGTCCGGTCGACGGCTCGGTCGACCGTGAAACGTGCACACGGATACGCACCAACTGCCAGAAGTTCGGTCGACTGGGTCGGTCGACCGACCTGACCAGACACAGTGTTGGTCGACCGGTCGGTCGACCGGTCGGTCGACCGGCTCAGGCCAAAAACTGAAACTTAAACAGATTTTTGAAGAGATATTGATTTTTAACAAAATAGTTTTGATTTGAAACAAGTATAATACCCAAAATTGAGTTTATAAGCAAAAGGCTTTAAGTTAAAATAATTTTTACATATATATAGGGAATATATTTGGAAATGATATGTGCGCAGATATGTGTGTGATAGAGCTCAAAACCTACTCACTATTCTTTAACAAAACTATAAAACTAGAAACAAATCTAATAAAATATCTTGAGCAATCTTGAAATCTTGAGCCATGCAATGCCTTACTAGAGCCTTCTCTTCTATGTTCCTTCCTTGATGTGCAATAAGCCTTCTTTGCTCCATGAATCTAAAAGTTCTTGCAATAGCTAAGCAATGGCCTCCAAATATAGTACTAACCTAAAACTTATCTTGAACAAACTAATTAGTACCAAATAGCTCTTATTTGTTTTGTTATCATCAAAATTCTAAACAAATGGAGAGTGTAACCTTTTAGGCCAACAATCTCCCCCTTTTTGATGATGACAAAACAAATAGGCTATAATAAAAATAAAAGAGAGGGTGTAAGCTCCCCCTCAAATTATGCCATATTAAACAAAGAAAAACCATATGAGTTGCAAGCAAAAACCATGAGACTAAAAATCATAAACATCATGAGATATAAAAACACTTGCAAAACACTTAAACTCAAATACAAGAATTCATGAAAACACATTAAAAACCAAAAACATATATAAACTCATATGGAACCAAAACCATATGAACTCATATTTTCATACATAAACTCATCATTCTCCCTCTTTTTGTCATACATCAAAAAGGGTTAAGAAAACATTTTTATTCAATAACACAAACATTAAGTTCACCACAAATAAAAGAAAATCTAGCAAAATCAAGTGGTTTAGTGAAAATATCGGCAAGTTGCAAATCCGTAGAAACATAATCAATATCTATATCACCTTTCTCAAAATGATCTCTAAGAAAGTGATATCTAATCTCAATATGCTTGGTCTTACTATGTTGGTTCGTATTCTTAGTCATATGTATAGTACTAGTATTATCACAAATTTTTTTTTATGGTTATAATGCAAATCATAATCAAGGAGAGTATGTTTCATCCAAAGGACTTGTGCACAACAAGCCCCCGAGGCAACATACTCCGCCTCGGCGGTTGAGAGAGCTACAAAATTTTGTTTCCTAGAGGACCATGAAACAAGACAATTACCAAGAAATTGACATGTCCTACTAGTACTCTTTCATCTACTTTACAACCCGCATAGTCGGCATCCGCATAACTCGTCATTGAGAAATCTCTGGTTTTCAGATACCAAAGACCCATTCCAATTGTGCCCTTAATATAACGAATGATGCGTTTTACTGCAATAAGATGGGAAAATCTAGCACAAAGACACACACTAAACATGATGTTCGGCCTACTTGCCGTCAAATACAAAAGACTACCTATCATGCTTCTATACAATTTAATATCAACGCATTTACCATGGTCATCCTTATCAAGCTTGGTTGTAGTTGCCATGGGAGTGTTGCAAACTTTAGAGCCTTCAAGTCCAAACTTCTTTACGAGTTCCTTTGCGCACTTGGCTTGACATATGAAATTTTCATCTTGCAATTGCTTGATTTGGATCCAAGAAAGAAATTCAATTCACCCATGGAAGACATTTCAAACTCACATTGCATAACCTTTCAAACTCCTTGCATGAAAACTCATTAGTAGAACCAAAAATTATATCATCAACATAAATTTGCACAATTAAAATATCATTATCAACATGCTTAGTAAAAAGAGTTGTGTCTACTTTGCCTTTAACAAAATAATTTGAAATGAGAAAACTAGAAAGCCTTTTATACCAAGCTCTTGGAGCTTGTTTCAATCCATACAAAGCTTTATTAAGTTTAAAAACAAAATTAGGATGAACATGATCAACAAAATCGGGATGTTGTTCAACATAAACTTCTTCATTTATAAAACCATTCAAAAATGCACTTTTCACATCCATTTGAAAAAGTTTAAAATTTTTAAAAGATGCAAAAGCTAGTATCATCCGTATGGCTTCAAGTCGTGCTACGGGTGCAAAGGTCTCCTCAAAGTCAATTCCCTCAACTTGAATGTAACTTAGGCCACTAACCTAGCTTTATTCCTAATGACATTTCTGGACTCATCCATCTTGTTTCTAAAGATCCACTTAGTATCAATTATTGGTCTATCGTGGGGCCTAGGAACAAGGTGCCAAACTTGGTTATGCTCAAATCGATTGAGTTCCTCTTGCATGGCTAGCAACCAATATGAGTTCGCCTCAGCTTTGAAGATGCTTTTGGGTTCAAAATGAGAAATAAAAGTAAAGTTACCACATAAATCATGGAGCTTGGAGCGAGTTGTTACCCCTTTAGAGACATCACCTAAGATGAGTTCCTTGGGGTGATTTGTAGCGTATCTCCAATCTTTAGGAAGCGGTTGAGAGCTTTCCTCTTTATCCTCTTGAACATCACCAATTGGTTCTTACTTTTCTACTTGAGCAGGTGAGTCCTTCAAGGATAGTCTCTCCAAGTCTTCACCTAATGGGTCAATCTCTATAACATTCTCAACAACCACATTAGATTCTTCAAATTTAACATGCATGGATTCTTCAATGGTAAGTGAAGATCTATTGAATACTCTATAAGCTTTGCTAGTAGTAGAATATGAAAATCACCTAGAGGGGGGTGAATAGATGATAATGCTAATCAATGCACAATTAAAAATATGATGCAATAATTGCCCAAAAGAAGACTAGAAGCCGGATGTCCCGTGAAGGGTTCTGAACTTCTTCCTCGTGATTCCTCGTGAAATGAGTTGGAGGTGCACAATGCAACCTTGTTGTATGGGACTTTGATTGACAAGATGAATGAAAACAAGTGAATATTGCAATGAAAATAAAGAGCAAGTAATGAAAGTAAAGCAAGAAGCAAGAGCAAGTAAACCAAACGCAAACACCAAGAATTTTTCCGAGGTTCGAGCACCCAGCTCTACGTCCCCGCCATCCCCAGAAGGATTTCTAACTACTATAACTTCACAAAGATGTTACAAATATACCAGAGTACCCAACTCCACGATCTCGAGTACAAGTTCTCTCTTGGTGATCAAAAGACCACAAACTCTCTTTTGAAAAGTTCTCTTCTCTTACAAAAATCCTTGTAGAACAATGAGAGGATTGAAGCTCTTGTGTGTAAGTGGAAAAGAAAAAGAAATCAGAGAGTCTTTGGAAAACACTTCAGAAAATAAGAGAAATATTCAGCACAAAAACCAAGAAACAAAGCTCTTTTGAATGCCTTAAACTTTGAAACTTTTGCAAATTTTCTTGTGATCAACCTCTCCCTAAACACCCCTATTTATAGTAGAGGGCTAGGGTTTAAAGATAAAACTCACTTAAGGCTAATTAGGTAGTATTAAGATCAGCAAATATCACTTAAACATAATTTAGAGAGAAAAAGACAAAAATAAAACAGCTTAGAAAAATAGCCGTTACTGTTCAAACGGCTCTCTCGGTCGTCCGGTCGGTCGACCGGAGTTCAAATAAAAGAGCCATTGCGGCTCTCGGTCGAATGCCCGGTCGACCAAAATAAACAGAGAGCAAACGACTTACAGTCAGCAGGTTTCGGTCGACCGCACGATCGCCCGACAGGGTTCGGTCGACCGGTCGGTCGACCGACAAACGTGCACACGGATACTCACCACACTGTCAGAACCTCGGTCGACTGGGACGGTCGACTGCTCTGACCTGACATAGTGCGGTCGACTGGTCGGTCGACCGGCTCAGGCCAAAAAGCAAAATTTAAACAGAATTTTAAAGAGAATATGATTTTAAACAAAACATTTTTGAATAGAGATATATATAAGACATAAAAATGAGTTTGTAGGCAGAAGATTGTATACAAAAATATTTTGTACATATTATAGGGAATATTTTTGGAAATAAGATGTGTGCAAAAACGTGTGTGATAGAGCTTCAAACCTATTCACTATTCTTTAACAAAACTATAAAACTAGAAACAAATCTAATGAATTATCTTGAGCAATCTTGAAGTTTTGAGCCATGCAACGCCTTGCTAGAGCCTTCTCTTCTATGTTCCTACCTTGATGTGCAAAAAGCCTTCTTTGCTCCATGAATCTAGAAGTTCTTGCAATAGCTAAGCAATGGCCTCCAAATATGGTACTAACCTGAAACTTATCTTGAACAAACTAATTAGTACCAAATAGCTCTTATTTGTTTTGTTATCATCAAAACTCTAAACAAATGGAGAGTGTAACCTTTTGGGCCAATAATCTCCCCCTTTTTGATGATGACAAAACAAATAGGCTAAGAGCAAAGGTATAGGGGAGGAGAAAGCTCCCCCTTAAATTATGCTATATTAAACAAGGAAAAACAATGCAATTTTGCAAGTAAAAATCATGAAACTAAAAACCATAAGCGCAATGGGATATAAAACACTCGCAAAAACACTTAAACTAAAACACATCAAAAACAAAACATATATAAACTCATATGGAACCAAAACCAACCAAATATGGAACCAAAACCAACCAAAACCTCATATTTCCATACATAAACTCATTCTCCCACTTTTTGTCATACATCAAAAAGGGTTAAGAAAATATTTTTATTCAATAACACAAACATTAAGTTCACCACAAATAAAAGAAAATCTAGAAAAATCAAGTGGTTTAGTGAAAATATCAGCAAGTTGCAAATCCGTAGAAACATAATCAATGTCATATCTCCTTTCTCAAAATGATCTCTAAGAAAGTGATATCTAATCTCAATGTGCTTGGTCTTACTATGTTGATTTGCATTCTTAGTCATGTGTATAGTACTAGTATTATCACAAAATATTTTTATATGGTTATAATGCAAATCATAATCAAGGAGAGTATGTTTCATCCAAAGGACTTGTGCACAACAAGCCCCCGCGGCAACATACTCCGCCTCGGCGGTTGAGAGAGCTACGGAATTTTGTTTCCTAGAGGACCATGAAACAAGACAATTACCAAGAAATTGATATGTCTCACTAGTACTCTTTCTATCTACTCTACAACCCGCATAGTCGGCATCCAAATAACTCGTCATTGAGAAATCTCTAGTTTTCGGATACCAAAGACCCATTCCAATTGTGCCCTTAATATAACGAATGATGCATTTTATCGCTATAAGATGGGACTCTTTGGGACACAATTGAAATCTAGCACAAAGACACACACTAAACATGATGTCCGGCCTACTTGCCGTCAAATACAAAAGACTACCCATCATGCTTCTATATAATTTAATATCAACATTTTTACCTTGGTCATCCTTATCAAGCTTGGTTGTAGTTGCCATGGGAGTGTTGCAAGCTTTTGAATCTTCGTCCAAACTTCTTTACGAGTTCCTTTGCGTACTTGGCTTGACATATGAAATTCCCATTTTGCAATTGCTTGATTTGGAGTCCAAGAAAGAAATTTAATTCACCTATGAAGACATTTCAAACTCACATTGCATAACCTTTTCAAACTCCTTGCATAAAAACTCATTAGTGGAACCAAAAATTATATCATCAACATAAATTTGAACAATTAAAATGTCATTATCAACATGCTTAGTAAAAAGAGTTGTGTCTACTTTGCCTTTAATAAAATCATTTGAAATGAGAAAACTAGAAAGCCTTTCATACCAAGCTCTTGGAGCTTGTTTCAATCCATACAAAGCTTTATCAAGTTTAAAAACAAAATTTGGATGAACATAATCAACAAAACCGTGAGGTTGTTCAACATAAACTTCTTCATTAATAAAACCATTCAAAAATGCACTTTTCACATCCATTTGAAAAAGTTTAAAACTTTTAAAAGATGCAAAAGCTAGTGTAATCCGTATGGCTTCAAGCCGTGCTACGGGTGCAAAGGTCTCCTCAAAGTCAATTCCTTCAATTTGAGTGTAACCTTGGGCCACTAACCTAGCTTTATTCCTAATGACATTTCTAGACTCATCCATCTTGTTTCTAAAGATCCACTTAGTACCAATTATTGGTCTATCGTGGGGCCTAGGAACAGGATTCCATACTTGGTTGCGCTCAAATTGATTGAGTTCCTCTTGCATGGCAAGCAACCAATATGAGTCCGCATCAGCTTCGAGGATGCTTTTGGGTTCAAAATGAGAAATGAAAGCAAAGTTATCACATAAGTCATGGAGCTTGGAGCGAGTTATTCCCCTTTAGAGACATCACCTAAGATGAGTTCCTTGGGGTGATTTGTAACGTATCTCCAATCTTTAGGAAGCAGTTGAGAGCTTTCCTCTTTATCCTCTTGAACATCACCAATTTGTTCTTGCTTTTTTTCTTGAGCGGGTGAGTCCTTCAAGGATAGTCTCTCCATGTCTTCACCTAATGGGTCAATCTCTACAACATTCTCAACAACCATATTAGATTCTTCAAATTTAACATGCACGGATTCTTCAATGATAAGTGAAGATCTATTGAATACTTTATAAGTTTTGCTAGTAGAAGAGTATCCAACAAAGATAGCTTCATAAGCCTTAGCATCAAATTTACCCAAGTTATCTTTAGTATTCAAAACAAAACATTTGCATCCAAAAACTTTAAAATATGCAACATTTGGTTTTCTAGAATGATACATTTCAAAGGATGTTTTTAAAGAATTTTTACACAAATAAATACGATTTGAAATATAGCATGCGGTGTTTACGGCCTCGGCCCATAGATATTGAGGGAGGTCATATTCACTTATCATTGTCCTAGCCATCTCTTGAAGTGTTCTATTTTTCCTTTCTACTACTCAATTTTGTTGTGGAGTTCTAGGACATGACATTTCATGCTTGATTCCCTTTTCATCACAATAAGTCATGAAGAGTTGGTTAACCAACTCACCATCTCTATCACTCCTTATTTTCAAAATCGAAAAACCTTTTTCTTTTTCAACCCTTTTTTGAAAAACTTTAAAATGAGAAAAAGTTTGATCTTTGTGTTCCAAAAAGAAAACCCAAGTGAAATGGGAAAAATCATCAACTAAAACAAATGCAAATCTACTACTATTTAAACTCTTAGTTTTAGTTGGTCCAAAAAGATCCTTATGAATTAATTCTAAAGGCCTAGTTGACATGATATCTTTGATTGGTTTGAAGGAAGACTTGGTTTGTTTCCCAAGTTGGCACGCACCACAAATGCGGTCTTTCTCAAACTTCAAGCAAGGTATACCCTTCACCAATTCCTTAGAATTAATCCTAAAAAGATGGTCAAAAGATGCATGTCCTAATCTTCTATGCCAAAGCCAAGAATTTTCATCAAAAGCATTCAAGCATTTAGTAGAACAATCGAAATTAAGCATGTTAATGATATAAACATTATTGTCACGAAAACCGGTGAGAATATAATAATTGATTTTAACATCAAAAATCTTGCAAGAAGAATCATCAAAAACAACTTTAAGTCCACGGTCAAAAAGTTGACTAATACTAAGCAAGTTATGTTTTAAAACATCAACAAGAACAACATTTTCTATAAAAAGAGATGCACCAATTTGAATGTTACCTATACGATGATAGTGCCTTTGGAGTCTCCCCGAAGGTGACGGTGCCACCTTCCATGTACCTTGATAGGGTTGTAAAGTTATTGATGTCCCATGTCATGTGTCTTGAACAACCACTATCAAGGTACCACCGCTCTTTACGTCTTGGAGCCTTAGTGTGTACCTACATCAAATAATTTAGGACTTGATTTTAGTACCCACATTTTCTTGGGTCCTAAAGAGTTAGTGCCATGAACCCAAACAAAATTATTTGATCTATTTACTTGGTCATAACAAAACTTAGCCAAATGTCCATTTTTACCACAATAAGTACATCTATACACTCTACCATATCTAAAAGTATAGTGAGTGGAGACTTGTGATCATGTGTGGATTTAGCATGTGTATTGTGTGAAGTGTGAGCATAAGGAATCTTAACATGAGAATCTTTAGCATGAGAAGTGTGTTTTTTAGAAAACATTTCTTCAAGTTTCTTAGTGTTAAAAGCACAATCCTTCAAAATCTTTTCAAAATCAACAATTCTAGTTTTTAAAGAAGAAATTTCTTTTTCATCAATCTTAGGAAATTTTGCTTTACAAGCAACTTTATAAACGCTAAATTCATTTTGAGTAGAAATGAGATTTGAAGAAATTTCATCTTTTTCTTTAGAAACAATAGCAAGTTGATTTTTAAAAAAAGTAACTTCCTTCTCCAATTTAGAGCATTCAATCTTTTTATTATGATAGGTTTCGGAGAGTTCAACAAAAGCATGTACAAGAACTTCTTTACTTAATTCATCTTCTTCATCAAGAGGTTATGGGGTTACCTTTGGTGTGTTTGCCATGAAACACATGTTCGCCGTGTCCACCTCGTCTTCGGATTCGCTTTTCGAATCCCATGTAGCTTTGTAGGCTTTCTTTTCGACCGGCTTCTTTGGCTTGAAAGAGGAAGTCATCTTCTTCTTGAAATCCGGGCAATCCGCCATGATGTGTCCGGGCTTTCGGCAATTGTAGCAAATGATTCTTCTCTCCTCTTTTCCTTCAAACTTCCTTCTAAAGTTGAGCTTGTTCTTTCGGTACATTCTCTTCACATTTCGCACAAGAAGGAAGAGCTCCTCATCTCTTTTTGATCGTCATCAAGAGTGGATAAAGACTTGAAAGCAATGGATTTCTTCTTTTGAGGAGCGGCATCTTCTCTTGCCTTCTTTTCCATCTCATGAGTCTTCAAGTTGCCATTTCATCCTTGTCGTTCAATTTTTTCAAGGTGGTGGCCTTTATTCTCCCATGAAGAAAGAAGAGCCCGAATCACTTTTCGCACCTTTTGGTCATTGGAAATATCATCACCTAAAGAGGAAAGAGCATTGGTGATTTTAGTAAACCTTGTAATCATGCAATCAATAGATTCATCATCAATCATTTTAAAAGATTCATATTGGGACCTCAAGAGATCTATGATTTGTCACATATTTTGCATTAATATTGTCACTTTACCACACTTGTTTTCTAATAAATGATATTAATAAGTGTCTTTTTTCTTTGCTAAATGTAGGCCCAAAATGCTCAAAGAAATAAAAGAGGAACAAGCCCAAAAGCCCACTTTATTCTGAATTAAATCAGAATAAATTCGAAGTGAAGAAATCTGGGCTATATCTTGGCATATCAAGGAGTTGAGAAAAATCCTCCCTGAATCGAGCGATTGAAGCTAGAAAATCAAAAGCTGTTTCGTCAACGGTTGAAGCAGCAACAAGAAAACCAGCAGGAGATACGAGCTAAACAGGAAACCAGGAAGCTGCCCCCTTTTGGTGTGGCCACCTGGCCACACCAGGGCCGCAGAAACGCGGCCCAAGCCGCCTTTCCATGGCCTAACCATTTCAGTTGGGGGGGGCGTTTGTTCCCCTAACGTTCCCGGGATCCTATCTTTTCAGGTTTTGGCTATAAAAAGGGGTTTCAGCAAGGAAAAATGCAGCGAAGACTAGGATTAAATTTTGCTTTTATTTTCTTAGGATCTAGGCTCTTTGTTAGCTAATACACAAGTTGTAGTTCTGTTGTTTACTTTGTAGTTCAGTTTAAAAAACTTGTGAGAGAGAGGACTGAGAGCTTGTAATCAAAGATTGAAGTGACAGCAATACAAGAAGCAAGCCACCTTTTCTTCCACTCGTGTTTCGGTTTGTTGTGCATATTTATGTTTGCTTTGTTGTTTTCCATGGATAACTAAAAGGTTTTCTGGGCTAGCTATCGACTCTCTCTTGTTTTCTTCTCTTTTGTTTTTAAAAGAAAAAGTCCCGATGACTCATATGCATGCCTCCCTTAAAAGCCTTTCTTTTTGAAAGTGTTCTTGAAGGCACATGAGGATGGGTATGGATAGTTGAATTCACCATTCTTTCTTGAACTTCTTGTGAATCATTTTTAATTCATTCTTGCTTCTTTGCGCTTTATGTTTTAATATCCGATTCCAACTCTTTCTTGAAGAAAAAGGACTCAACTCTTCTGCATCTTATGTGCTTTACTTAAAGCTTTCTAAAAAGAATCAACTTTAAGTTTTGCAAATGATAACTTGAGGGACTTAATATTTAAGAGAAGAATGAACAATTGAGTAGTAAGATAGTAAGCCCAGATTTGATTTCTTATTATAAAACAACAACAAAACTCTTAAGCTTTTTAAAATCATCTTCTCCAAATCCTTTTCTGAAAGTTGAAATTTCTCTTTTTCATCTCTTTTCCTTCCATTCTCTTTTTCCTAAAAAAAGAACATAATTCTTTGTTTCTATTCACTTCACCGAAATGCTTCTATCGCATCCCTCCTCGTGGACACGACCCGTTAGCCACAAGCTACACGGTACATTCTTAAACTCATTGGTTGTTTCTTTATTTTAGCAATCAAATTTTGGTGCCGTTGTCGGGGAGGGAACGGTGTAGTTGTTTTAACAAGTTTTGTGTGTTTGTTTCAGGGACTTGAAGAACAAGAGCTAGCATTCAAGCTTTGCCAAGAAGACTTGAAAATTCTGTGCCCCTACTCTCGATAGTAGGAAACAGAATTTCAAGAAATTGCTTTGCGAAATCTGAAATTTTTATTGGATTACTAAAAACTTTGTTTTGTAGGACATATTGCTCGCCAAAATTTCAGTTTTTATTTGTCATATTTGTGCTAGTTTTGTTATCACCATCCCTGTTTTAATCCAACAGTAATTTGAGTGATTGTGAATTGCTTAAAAAATGTTTAAACTTGCATTCTAGGCATTTGTTTAATTACGTTTTCTTTACAATTACTGTTGAAGAGAGCTGGAGATAAGGTATGTATGCATAGCATATAGTTTAGGAAACATTCTTGGGTGATTTTGCTTTTGAATGCTACTTTTCTATATCTTGCACACTTGCACGAATCAATTCTAAGGGCAAAACCCAAATCAAGATAAGGTGGGGAAGTCATTACCCTTCCTTAGCCCACAAACCATCTCCAAGCACGCACAACCTAAGCCTAATTAAAATTTGATAGACGTTGGCCTTAGGGACATCTCGAACTCCTTAGGAGATTATCCTAAAGAGGAAAAGTGTTGGAAATTGACTCCTGTAAAATCAGTGTCAAGGAAAGGGATTGAGGGCCGAAAGCCTGAAGAGTGGTGGTTATTTAATTAAGGAACGTCTTTTGACGGAAAACCTCCCACCAATCTTGCCCTGACCTGGCTGATTAGCTTGTAGTCAAGGTCTACATTCTACCTCTTGTGGACAATCACCCAGTTAGGAGATGTCTAGGTCAAGGATACCTTAGACTAGGCTTGGTTAATTTTTATTGTTGACTGATATTTGAACTTGTTGTGATTGTGATTGTGATTGTGTATGCAAGTGTGGTCGAGAGACCCTAACTCATCTAGGTTGACTAGAAACACATCACCACCCGAGTTTGAACCAAGACTAGATCCGGTGATGGCTCAATCAACATTACTGCAGGATAGGTTCTATCCCATTAAGACCTCACTTCCATCATGCATTTCACTTCCATCGGTTGGTGAATACAATTTTAAGCTCAAGCATCAATTCATCAACACACTCCCCAAATTTCATGGTCTAGTGTCTGAAGATGCCTACTTCTTCATAAGGGAATTTGAGGAAGTATGTCTTATGATGAAAATCCCACACCTTGTAGACGATGCTATTAGGTTGAGATTTATCCCGTTCGCACTTAAGGACCTAGAGAAAAAGTGGCTCAACAGCTTAGCAGCCGGTTCCATCACATCCTGAGATGGTTTCATCAAGGTTTTCTTGAAGAAATTCTATCCTATCCATAAAACTGCTCTCATTAGGAAGACGATCATGCAATTTAAGCAAGAGCCTAGTGAACCATTCTGGAGGTACTTTGAACGCTTTAAAGACCTCCTTGTCCAATGTCCGCACCATGGAATAGAGAAATGGCGACAATGCCAAATTCTTTATGACGGTTTAGACTATTCCACCAAAACCCTCTTAGAAAGTAAGTGCTAGGGGGGTTTCTTGCAGAAAGATGAGGATGAAGGATGGGATTTGTATGAAAGTTTAGCTGAGAAGACCATCCAATGGGAATCTGCTAGTGAGACCTCTAAGAATCCTAACTCCATCTCTTCAAAAGGAGGTCTCCATTCCATAGAATTGTCCATCGCTAATGAGGCTAAGTTGGCTAGTCTAGCTAGAAGACTGGAAGCTCTAGAAACGAAAGAACCAAGTCCAGTCAATCAAGTCAGCCCGAACCAATTTCCACCCCCAAGCTGCACTTACTATCATGCCATGAATCATGTTTTCGATGAGTGCCAAGTGTTTCAGGCTCAGCAATACTACCATGAACCGATGAATGCGGCCTTTTCAATGCCGAACAATAACCCTTATGCACCCACGTACAATCCTGGCCGGAGAAATCACCCTAATTTCTCATGGAGCCAAAATAATAATAATCATGCTAGCCACTTCCATCATGGTAATAATTCTTCCAATCATCAACCCAATTTCTCCAATTTTCATAATAATTCTCCCAACCATCCACCAAGCTTTCCGAATTATCAACAGAACTTTCCTAATCAAGCTCCACAATCCTCCTTCCAGAATCCTCAATTAGAAAGGAGAATGACTGACTTTGAAAGGAACATGGAGAGATATATGAAAAATCAAGACAATCTCATGCAAACAATTCAGAGGTTAGAGGTTCAAATGAGTCAACTAGCCAACCCACAGAATGAGAGACAAAAGGGTACCTTGCCTAGTCAGCCAGTCACCAATCCGAGGAATTCCCAACAAGCCCATTTGGCTGAGGATCCTACATTCAATCACTGTAATGCTGTGCATACATTGAGGTCAGGAAAGAAAGTTGATAACCAAGTGTCAGCACCAATCAATCCCGTTCAGCACAACCAAAATCAAGCTTCCACCTCATCCAATCCAATTTCTTCCAATTCTGACGAGTCTGAAAAAGACAAGTCAGCCAGTCAGGTGCACCAGCCTATAGTACCATTTCCTAATAGGCTGAAGAACAACAAGCAAAATCCTCACATGGATAATATAATCGATATGTTTAACCAAGTGAAGATAAATGTGCCACTTCTTGATGCCATCCAACAAGTTCTTTTCTATGCTAAGTTTCTTAAGGACATGTGCATCAAGAAGAGAAAGACTAATGTTCCAAAGAAGGTCTTCTTAGCCACTAATATTAGTGAGCTATTATCAGGTCCTATCCCTGTCAAGTACAAAGATCCAGGTAGCCTCACCATTGCCTGCACAATAGGACAAGCTGAGATTAGTCGTGCACTTCTTGACTTGGGGGCAAGTATCAACTTGCTTCCATTCTCTGTTTATCAACAACTCGGGTTGGGTGACCTTAGTCCGACTCGAGTCACCATCCAACTGGCTGACCGTTCTGTTAAAGTTTCAAAAGGGGAAATTAATGATGTCCTGATCCGGGCAGGAGAGTTCATATACCCTGTCGATTTCATAGTTTTGGAGACACAACCTGTGTCCAACTCCAATCGTAGGGCTCAAACTCCTGTCATCCTAGGTCGACCATTCCTTGCCACTGCTAATGCCATCATCAGTTGCAAGAATGGGTCTATGAGGTTAACCTTTGGAGACATGACTAGAGAAGTCAATGTCCTCCATCTAGGAAAACAACCCCATGACATCGAGGACCAAACATTTGAAGTCAACCAAATTGAGAACTTGACAAGTGAACACGGGGAAGAATTGGAATCAGAAATGGAGATTGACTTCGAGTTAGAGTCTGATGACTTTAATCTTGATCAGGTGGTAGATTCTGCCGTCAATTGGGCTTCAAACCCGATTTCACCGACAATGGAGCCAACAGATTTGACTAGTCCTTCTAGTGAGCCTTCCTCTTCCTTAGAATTGAAAGCCCTTCCTGCGCATCTCAAGTATGCCTATCTAGGTGAACAAGAGACCTTTCCCGTCATCATTGCCTCCCATTTAAATGACGGGGAAGAAAAAGATTTGAAAGATATTCTAAGAAAACATAAGGAAGCCATCGGGTGGAATATGACTGATATCAAGGGATTAAGTCCAACCATCGTTCAACACCGCATCCATCTCAATGAAGATGCCACAACCAAGAGAGACCCGCAGCGTAGGTTAAACCCTATAATGCAAGAGGCTGTTCATGCTGAAATCATAAAACTCTTAGACAATGGGATAATTTATCCCATTTCGGATAGCGAATGGGTCAGTCCTGTCCACGCGGTCCCAAAGAAATCTGGTTTCACCGTAGTGGAAAACGAGAACAAAGAGTTGGTTCAAACTCGACTTCCCACGAAGATTCGAGTTTGCATTGACTATAGGAAACTGAATGCTGCAACTCGTAAGGACCATTTTCCACTTCCCTTCATTGATCAAATGCTTGAACGTTTGGCGGGTCACGAGTATTACTGTTTCTTGGACGATTACTCGGGCTATAACCAGATCCCTATCGCTCCTGAGGACCAAGAAAAGACTACGTTCACATGTCCATTTGGGACATTTGCTTATCGTCGAATGCCCTTCGGCTCATGCAATGCCCCAACAACGTTTCAACATTGTATGTTGAGTCTTTTCTCTGATATGGTAGAGTGTTTCTTAGAAATCTTCATGGATGATTTCTCCATCTACGGAGATTCATTCACTCAATGTCTCCACCATCTAGAACTCGTCCTCCAACGTTGTGCTGAGAAACATTTGACTCTGAACTGGGAGAAATGCCACTTCATGGTGAAACATGGAATTGTCTTGGGTCATGAAATATCCAAGAAAGGAATTGAAGTGGATAGAGCTAAAATCGAGGTTATTGCTAAGCTTCTCATGCCCAAATGCGTTAAGGACATTAGATCCTTCTTAGGACACGCTGGTTTCTACCGTAGATTTATCAAGGATTTTAGCAAAATTGCTAGGCCCTTGACTAATCTGTTAGCTAAGGATGTGTCCTTCACTTTCGATGCTGAATGCATAAATTCTTGAGAGAATCTTAAGAGTGAGCTGATTTCTGCACCAATCTTATCTGCACTGGATTGGTCTAAGCCGTTTGAGATCATGTGCGATGCTTCTGATTTTGCCATAGGCGCTGTCTTAGGTCAACGTATTGATAACAAGCAGCATGTGATCACTACTCTAGTAGGACTCTCAACGACGCTCAACTGAACTACACTACGACCGAGAAGGAATTCTTGGCAGTAGTGTTTGCCTTAGAGAAGTTTCGTCCCTACCTACTAGGGTCCAAAACCACCATTTTCACCGATCATTCTGCGCTTAGGTACCTCATGATGAAGAAGGATGCCAAGGCCCGACTTATTCGTTGGATCCTCCTTCTTCAAGAATTCGATCTTGAGATTCGAGACAAGAAAGGCATAGAAAATGTCGTTGCTGACCACCTCTCACGGATCCCTAATTCTCCATGCAACGAATCACCCATCAATGAGGATTTTCCTGATGAACATCTGTTAGCTATCTCTAGGGAACCTTGGTTTGCTGATATAGTGGACTACTTAATCACGAACCAAACTCCATCTCATTGGTCCACATACGATATGCACCGGTTCTTGTCCCAAGTCCGGTATTTCTTTTGGAGGAACCGTATCTTTTCAAGTACTATTCTGACCAAATTATTAGGAGATGCATTCCCGATGAGGAGGTTAAGAGTGTTCTGTCCTTTTGTCACGAACTTGCATGCGGTGGACACTTTGGTCCCCGCAAGACTGCTGAAAAAGTGTTACAAAGTGGGTTTTATTGGCCCACTCTGTTCAAGGATGCTTATGAATATTGCAAGACGTGCCCTAGATGCCAAATGGTAGGAAGGATCTCACACCGAAATATGATGCCCCTCAACCCAATTCTAGAAATAGAACTCTTTGATGTTTGGGGCATCGACTTTATCGGTCCATTTCCTAATTCATTTAGGAACCAATACATATTGATTGCTATGGACTACATGTCCAAGTGGGTAGAAGTCATTCCTTGTAAAACTAATGATAACAAAGTTGTCATAAAGTTTTTGAAAGAGAACATTTTTTCCCGCTTCGGAACTCCTCGTGCTATCATCAGTGATAATGGCACCCACTTTTGCAATAGATCTTTTGAAGCCCTTATGCAAAAGTATGCCATAACCCACAAGTTGTCTACACCTTATCATCCTCAGACCAGTGGGCAGGTTGAGGTTTCAAATAGACAAGTCAAGCCTATATTGGAGAAGACTGTGAGCCAAAATCGGAAAGACTGGTCCATCAAACTTGTAGATGCTCTATGGGCCTACAGGACCACTTTCATGACAATTCTAGGAATGTCTCCCTATAGGTTAGTCTATGGCAAACCTTGTCACTTGCCCGTTGAGTTAGAACACCGAGCCTTATGGGCAATCAAGCAATTGAATTTCGACTTGACTAACGCTGGTGACCTTCAGAAATTACAAATTTCCGAATTGGAGGAATTGAGAAATGAGGCCTATGAAAATGCTAGGATCACAAAAGATAGAGTGAAGATTTTCATGACAAGCATATCATAAGAAAAACCTTTGTCCCTGGGCAAAAAGTCTTACTCTACAATTCTAGGCTTCATCTTTTTCCAAAAAAATTGAAATCACGATGGACTGGGCCATTCGTTGTAAAAATCGTGTTTCCACATGGTGCAGTTGAGATCAGTGACCCCAAGAATGGTAATGACTTTAAGGTAAATGGTCAACGCCTTAAACCTTTCTTGAAATCGGTGCCGGTAATTGAAACGGCAATGGGTCTTTTTGACCGAGTGTATCGGTAACTTTCCTCCTTTCCATTTTATTTCATGCACTTATACATTTCTTTCATACATTGGGGACAATGCATGAGATAAGTGTGGGGGAGGGTTCTAACATGGCTGATAAAAAAAAATGGATATATATAAAAAAATAAAAAAATGGATATATATAAAAGAATAAAAAAAATTGAAAAGGGTAGACAATATTTTGATATATTTTTTGTAAGAATTTAAGTCAATCTTAAGGAATAGGAGAATCATAATTAGGATTTCTTACACTTGGTCGAAATAAAATAACTTATTTGATTTTTAGGGTCAGGAAGAAATTTGGGAAAGTAATTTAGTCTTGATATTTACCTTGATGACATATGCACACAAAATATACTTACACACTTAGGGTTTGAAAATAGAGACTCTTATGCCTTATATAAAAAAAAATAAGTCTAATTATTGATTAGCTAGGTGCTTTGTCCTAAGCAAACCTTACTATTTATGCAAAATATAATTAGACAAGTTTGAAAAAGAAAAAAATGTATGTATCCTCTGATTAAGCTGGGTAATTAGGCCTCATAAAGCATAAGTATTCACGCCTAAAAGGGGTACCTTGTATAAATAATGTGTATCCTCTGATTAAGCTGGGTATTTATGCCTCATGAAGCATAAGTATTCACGCCTAAAAGGGTTACATCGTATAAATAAAAACCTTGATTTCGTGGCCTTATCTGCTCGGGTGTTTAAGTCCTTAGGGGTGTTTTCTCACCTGGTGCCCTAAAACCGTCCGGTTTGGGTGTCACTGACTGAAAGCTCATTAAATTGGCAGATTAGAAAGTCTAATGAAATTAAGGAATAAAAGTTCACCAAAAATAAATAAATTTGAGGCATACGAGTTAATGTTGAAGAACCCTTAGTAAACTTCACAGTCACGATGGTGCATACGACTTAGGGTAAATTAATAGACTAGACGAGAAGTACAATTTGACTCCTTACTTTAATTGATGACATGTTTTTGCATGGAGACTAAATTTAGGAATGAAAATTTTGATATTCCTATAACTTATAGATTACTTAAACTCTCACAAATATACTTCAAATATTTTCTTCTTCTTCCAAAAAAAAAAATTGCTTTTCAAAAATACTAACCTTTTTTTTCTTTTTGGATTTTGTGGGTGTAATCCGCTGAAAACCCTCACGAGACAAAACTCGTCCTCTAGGGGTAACCTAGAGGTTTAACGGCTTGTTGTACATGCTCAGTGCAATCGATTGACCTACGAAAGTGGTCTAATAATTGATTAGAGTTAGTCCAATGTTTTGCTCGAGGGCGAGCAAAAGATAAGTGTGGGGGTGTGATTTGTCACATATTTTGCATTAATATTGTCACTTTACCACACTTGTTTGCTAATAAATGATATTAATAAGTGTCTTTTTTCTTTGCTAAATGTAGGCCCAAAATGCTCAAAGAAATAAAAGAGGAACAAGCCCAAAAGCCCACTTTATTCTGAATTAAATCAGAATAAATTCGAAGTAAAGAAATCTGGGCTATATCTTGGCATATCAAGGAGTTGAGAAAAATCCTCCCTGAATTGAGCGATTGAAGCCAGAAAATCAAAAGTTGTTTCATCAACGGTTGAAGCAGCAACAAGAAAACCAGCAGGAGATACGAGCTAAACAGGAAACCAGGAAGCTGTCCACTTTTGGTGTGGCCACCTGGCCACACCAGGGCCGCAGAAACGCGGCCCAAGCCGCGTTTTCGCGGCCTAACCATTTCAGTTGGGGGAGAGTTTGCTCCCCCAATGTTCCCGGGATCCTATCTTTTCAGGTTTTGGCTATAAAAAGGGGTTTCAACAAGGAAAAAGGCAGCAAAGACTAGGATTAAATTTTGCTTTTATTTTCTTAGGATCTAAGCTCTTTGTTAGCTAGAACACAAGTTGCAATTCTGTTGTTTACTTTGTAGTTCAGTTTAAAAAACTTGTGAGAGAGTGGACTGAGAGCTTGTAATCGAAGATTGAAGTGACAGCAATACAAGAAGCAAGCCACCTTTTCTTCCACTCGTGTTTCGATATGTTGTGCATATTTATGTTTGCTTTGTTGTTTTCCATGGATAACTAAAAGGTTTTCTGGGCTAGCTATCGACTCTCTCTTGTTTTCTTCACTTCTGTTTTTAAAAGAAAAAGTCCCGATGACTCATATGCATGCCTCCCTTAAAAGCCTTTCTTTTTGAAAGTGTTCTTGAAGGCACATGAGGATGGGTATGGATAGTTGAATTCACCATTCTTTCTTGAACTTCTTGTGAATCATTTTTAATTCATTCTTGCTTCTTCGCACTTTATGTTTTAATATCCGATTCCAACTCTTTCTTGAAGAAAAAGGACTCAACTCTTCTGCATCTTATGTGCTTTACTTAAAGCTTTCTAAAAAGAATCAACTTTAAGTTTTGCAAATGATAACTTGAGGGACTTAATATTTTAAGAGAAGAATGAACAATTGAGTAGTAAGATAGTAAGCTCAGATTTGATTTCTTATTATAAAACAACAACAAGACTCTTAAGCTTTTTAAAATCATCTTCTCCAAATCCTTTTCTGAAAGTTGAAATTTCTCTTTTTCATCTCTTTTCCTTCCATTCTCTTTTTCCTAAAAAATGAACACAATTTTTTGTTTCTATTCACTTCACCGAAACGCTTCTATCACATCCCTCTTCGTGGACACGACCCGTTAGCCACAAGCTACACGGTACATTCTTAAACTCATTGGTTGTTTCTTTATTTTAGCAATCAATCTATCTTAGCTCTCTTGACTTGTGATGTCCCTTCGTGTGTGACCAACAAATGTTGCCAAATTTCATAGGCGGATTGGCAATGTATTACCCGTGTAAGGTCATCCTCATTCAAGGCGGTTGGAGGAAATTTTGGGCCTTTGAGTTAGCCTCATATTCTCTAAAGGTAAAGTCGGACCAAGTGCTTTCATCACTATCGGGTACAACATAGGGTTTGGTCAAAGATTTTGCAACTAAGCTACCTAAAGATTGCAAGAAAATAGTCATCCTAACCTTCCAAATAGGGAAATTAAGTCCATCAAATTTAGGAGGGGTTTTGATGTTGTCGGCCATGTTTACTAGTGTATGAATGATAGAATGCAAATGATGATTAGCAAATTGTAAGGATCTCTCTAAGGATGTTAAGCCAAACCTAGAGTCCAAGCTCTGATACCAATTGAAAATCACCTAGAGGGGGGTGAATAGGTGATAATGCTAATCAATGCACAATTAAAAATATGATGCAATAATCACCCAAAACAAGACAAGAAGCCGGATGCCCCGTGAAGGGTTCTGAACTTCTTCCTCGTGATTCCTCGTGACATGAGTTGGAAGTGCATAATGCAACCTTGTTATATGAGACTTTGATTGACAAGATGAATGAAAACAAGTGAATATTGCAATGAAAATAAAGAGCAAGTAATGTGAGCAATGAAAGTAAAGTAAGAAGCAAGAGCAAGTAAACCAAACGCAAACAACGAGAATTTTTCCGAGGTTCGAGCACCCAGCTCTACGTCCCCGCCTTCCCCGGAAGGATTTCTAACCATCACAAAGATGTTACAAATACACCGAAGTACCCAACTCCACGATCTCAAGTACAAGTTCTCTCTTGGTGATCAAAAGACCACAAACTCTCTTTTGAAAAGTTCTCTTCCCTTACAAAAATCCTTGTAGAACAATGAGAGGATTGAAGCTCTTGTGTGTAAGTGGAAAAGAAAAAGAAATCAGAGAGTCTTTGGAAAACACTTCAGAAAATGAGAGAAATATTCAGCACAAAAACCAAGAAACAAAGCTCTTTTGAATGCCTTAAACTTTGAAACCTTTACAAATTTTTCTTGTGATCAACCTCTCCCTAAACACCCCTATTTATAGTAGAGCGCTAGGGTTTAAAGATAAAACTCTCTTAAGGCTAATTAGGTAGTATTAAGATCAGCAAATATCACTTAAACATAATTTTAAGAGAAAAAGATAAAAATAAAACAGCTCAGAAAAATAGCCGTTACTGTTCAAACGGCTCTCTCGGTCGACCGGAGTTCAAATAAAAGAGCCGTTGCCGGCTCTCGGTCGACCGCCCGGTCGACCAAAATAAACAGAGAGCAAACGACTTACAGTCAGGCAGGTTTCGGTCGACTGCACGGTCGCCCGACAGGGTTCGGTCGACCGGTCGGTCGACCGACAAACGTGCACCTGGATACGCACCACACTGCCAGAACCTCGGTCGACTGGGACGGTCAACTGCTCTGACCTGACATAGTGCGGTCGACCGGTCGGTCGACCGGCTCAGGCCAAAAAGAAAAATTTAAACAGAATTTTGAAGAGAATATGATTTTAAACAAAACATTTTTGAACAGAGATATATATAAGACATAAAAATGAGTTTGTAGACATAAAATTGTATACAAAAATATTTTGTACATATTATAGGGAATATTTTTGGAAATAAGATGTGTGCAAAAACGTGTGTGATAGAGCTTCAAACCTATCCACTATTCTTTAACAAAACTATAAAACTAGAAACAAATCTAATGAATTATCTTGAGCAATCTTGAAGTCTTGAGCCATGCAACGCCTTGCTAGAGCCTTCTCTTCTATGTTCCTTCCTTGATGTGCAAAAAGCCTTCTTTGCTCCATGAACCTAGAAGTTCTTGCAATAGCTAAGCAATGGCCTCCAAATATGGTACTAACCTGAAACTTATCTTGAACAAACTAATTAGTACCAAATAGCTCTTATTTGTTTTGTTATCATCAAAACTCTAAACAAATGGAGAGTGTAACCTTTTGGGCCAACAGAATATCCAACAAAGATTGCTTCATAAGCCTTAGCATCAAATTTATCCAAGTTATTTTTAGTATTCAAAACAAAAGACTTGCATCCAAAAACTTTAAAATGTGCAACATTTGGCTTTCTAGAATGATACATTTCAAAAGATGTTTTGAAAGAATTCTTACACAAATAAATACAATTTGAAATATAGCATGCGGTGTTTACGGCCTCGGCCCATAAATATTGAGGGAGGTCATATTCACTTATCATGGTCCTAGCCATCTCTTAAAGTGTTCTATTTTCCTTTCTACAGCTCTATTTTGTTGTGGAGTTCTAGGACATGACATTTCATGCTTGATTCCCTTTTCATCACAATAAGTCATGAAGAGTTGGTTAACAAACTCACCACCTCTATCACTCCTTATTTTCAAAATCGAAAAACCTTTTTTCTGTTTCAACCCTTTTTCGAAAAACTTTGAAATGAGAAAAAGTTTGATCTTTGTGTTCCAAAAAGAAAACCCAAGTAAAACGGGAGAAATCATCAACTAAAATAAATGCATATCTACTACCATTTAAGCTCTTAGTTTTAGTTGGTCCAAAAAGATCCATATGAATTAATTCTAATGGCCTAGTTGACATGATATCCTTGATTGGTTTGAAGGAAGACTTGGTTTGTTTCCCAAGTTGGCACACACTATAAATGTGGTCTTTCCCAAACTTCAAGCAAGGTATACCCTTCACCAATTCCTTAGAATTAATCCTAGAAAGATGGTCAAAAGATGCATGTCCTAATCTTCTATGTCAAAGCCAAGAATTTTCATCAAAAGCATTCAAGCATTTAGTAGAACAATCTAAATTAAGCATGTCAATGATATAAACATTATTGTCACGAAAACCGGTGAGAATACAATCATTGATTTTAACATCAAAAATCTTGCAAGAAGAATCATCAAAAATAACTATAAGTCCACGGTCGCAAAGTTGACTAATACTAAGCAAGTTATGCTTCAAACCATCAACAAGACTAACATTTTCTATAATAGGAGATGCACCAATTTGAATGTTACCTATACCGATGATAGTGCCCTTGGAGTCATCCCTTAAGGTGATGGTGCCACCTTTCACGTACCTTGATAGGGTTGTAAAGTTATTGATGTCCCATGTCTTGTGTCTTGAACAACCACTATCAAGGTACCACCGCTCCTTACGTCTTGGAGCCTTGGTGTGTACCTACATCAAATAATTTAGGACTTGATTTTGGTACCCACATTTTCTTGAGTCGTAAAGAGTTAGTGCCATGAACCCAAACGAGATTATTTGATCTATTTACTTGGTCATAACAAAACTTAGCCAAATGTCCATTCTTACCACAATAAGTACATCTATACACTCTACCATATTTAAAAGCATAGTGAGTGTGAGACTTGTGAGCATGTGTGGATTTAGCATGAGTGTTGTGTGAAGTGTGAGCATGAGGAATCTTAACATGAGAATCTTTAGCATGAGAAGTATGCTTTTTAGAAAACATTTCTTCAAGTTTCTTAGTGTTAAAAGCACAATCCTTCAAAACTTTTTCAAAATCAACAATTTTAGTTTTTAAAGAAGAAATTCTTTTTCATCAATCTTAAGAAATTTTGCTTTACAAGCAACTTTGTAAGCACTAAATTCATTTTGAGTAGAAATGAGATTGGAAGAAATTTCATCTTTTTCTTTAGAAACAATAGCAAGTTGATTTTTAAGAAAAGCAACTTCCTTTTCCAATTTAGAACATTCAATCCTTTTATTATCATAGGTTTCCGAGAGTTCAACAAAAGCATGTACAAGAACTTCTTTACTTAATTCATCTTCTTCATCAAGAGGTTGTGGGGTTACCTTTGGTGTGTTTGCCATGAAGCACATGTTCGTCGTGTCCACCTCGTCTTCAGATTCGCTTTCCGAATCCCATGTGGCTTTGTAGGCTTTCTTTTCGACCGGCTTCTTTGGCTTGAAGGAGGAAGTCATCTTCTTCTTGAAATCCGGGCAATCCGCCATGATGTATCCGGGCTTTCGGCAATTGTAGCAAATGATTCTTCTCTCCTCTTTTCCTTCAAACTTCCTTCTAAAGTTGAGTTTGTTCTTCCGGTACATTCTCTTCACCATTTCACACAAGAAGGGAGAGCTCCTCATCTTCTTCTTCATTTTCTTCATCGTCATCAAAAGTGGAGGAAGACTTGAAGGCTATGGATTTCTTCTTTAGAGGAGCGGCTTCTTCTCTTGCCTTCTTTTCCATCTCATGAGTCTTCAAGTTTCTAATAAAACTAATGAGGTCCATTTCATCCTTGTCATTCAATTATTTCAAGGTGGTAGCCTTTATCTCCCCTGAAGAAGGAAGAGCCCGAATCACTTTTCGCACCTTTTGGTCATTGGAAATATCATCACCTAAAGAGGAAAGAGCATTGGTGATTTTAGTAAACCTTGTGACCATGCAATCAATAGATTCATCATCAATCATTTTAAAAGATTCATATTGGGACCTTAAGAGATCTATCTTAGCTCTCTTTACTTGTGATGTCCCCTCGTGTGTGACCAACAAATGTTGCCAAATCTCATAGGCGGATTGGCAATGTATTACCCGTGTAAGGTCATCCTCATTCAAGACAGTTAGGAGGGAATTTTAGGCCTTTGAGTTAGCCTCATATTCTCTAAAGGTAAATTCGGTCCAAGTGCTTTCATCACTATCGGGTACAACATAGGGTTTGGTCAAAGATTTTACAACTAAGCTACCTAAATATTGCAAGAAAATAGTCATCCTAACCTTCCAAATAGGGAAATTAAGTCCATTAAATTTAGGAGGAGTTTTGATGTTGTCGGCCATGTTTACTAGTGTATGAATGATAGAATGTAAATGATGATTAGCAAATTTTAAGGATCTCTCTAAGGATGTTAAGCCAAACCTAGAGTCCAAGCTCTGATACCAATTGAAAATCACCTAGAGGGGGGTGAATAGGTGATAATGCTAATCAATGCACAATTAAAAATATGATACAACAATCACCCAAAACAAGACTAGAAGCCGGATGCCCCGTGAAGGGTTCTGAACTTCTTCCTCGAGATTCCTCGTGACATGAGTTGGAGGTGCACAATGCAACCTTGTTATATGAGACTTTGATTGACAAGATGAATGAAAACAAGTGAATATTGCAATGAAAATAAAGAGAAAGTAATGAGAGCAATGAAAGTAAAGTAAGAAGCAAGAGCAAGTAAACCAAAGGCAAACACCGAGAATTTTTCTGAGGTTCGAGCACCCAGCTCTACGTCCCCGCCTTCCCCAGAAGGATTTCTAACCACTATAACTTCACAAAGATGTTACAAATACACCGGAGTACCCAACTCCACAATCTCAAGTACAAGTTCTCTCTTGGTGATCAAAAGACCACAAACTCTCTTTTGAAAAGTTCTCTTCCCTTACAAAAATCCTTGTAAAACAATGAGAGGATTGAAGCTCTTGTATGTAAGTGGAAAAAGAAAATGAAATCAGAGAGTTTTGAAAAACACTTCAGAAAATGAGAGAGAATTTCAGCACAAAAACCAAGAAATGAGTCTCTTTTGAATGCCTTAAACTTTTGGAATTTTTGCAAACTTTTTTTGTAAATAAACCTCTCCCCAATCACCCCTATTTATAGTAGAGGGCTAGGGATTAAGGATAAAACTCACTTAATGCTAATTAGGAAGTATTAGGATCAGCAAATATCATTTAAACACTATTTAGAAAGAAAAAGACAAAAATATAACAACTCAGAAAAATAGCCGTTACTGTTCAAACTACTCTTTCGGTCGACCGGTCGGTCGACTGGAGTTCAAATAAAAGAGCCGTTGCTGGCTCTCGGTCGACCGCCCGTTCGACCGAAAAAAACAGAGAGCAAAGGTTTACAGTCAGGCAGGGTCCGGTCGACCGCTCGGTCGACCGTGAAACGTGCACACGGATACGCACCAACTGCCAGAAGTTCGGTCAACTGGGTCGGTCGACCGACCTGACCTGACACAGTGTCGGTCGACCGGTCGGTCGACCGGCTCAGTCCAAAAACTGAAACTTAAACAGATTTTTGAAGAGATATTGAGTTTTAACAAAATAGTTTTGATTTGAAACAAGTATAATACCCAAAATTGAGTTTATAAGCAAAAGGCTTTAAGTTAAAATAATTTTTACATATATATAGGGAATATATTTGGAAATGATATATGTGCAGAAACGTGTGTGATAGAGCTTCAAACCTACTCACTATCCTTTAACAAAACTATAAAATTAGAAACAAATCTAATGAAATACCTTGAGCAATCTTGAAATCTTGAGCTATGCAATGCCTTGCTAGAGCCTTCTCTTCTATGTTCCTTTCTTGATGTGCAATAAGCCTTCTTTGCTCCATGAACCTAGAAGTTCTTGCAATAGCTAAGCAATGGCCTCCAAATATGGTACTAACCTGAAACTTATCTTGAACAAACTAATTAGTACCAAATAGCTCTTATTTGTTTTGTTATCATCAAAACTCTAAACAAATGGAGAGTGTAACCTTTTGGGTCAACAATTCTTTCTCTATTTTCTCTAATTTCTCATTCACTCTCCGATTTCATCTCTCCCCTTCTCTCTCCAACCCAAGACGACCATCACCACCGATGCACGGTCCCAGATCCAGCAAGCCAACTCCAACCATACCACTCCCATCTCCTCTTTCACCATCTCTAGCGTCACCATCTTTACCTCTACCTTCATCAACTCTCTACCTCTATCTTCACCTTCTTCTTCAAAATTAACAACCAACACCCCTAAATTAGTCCTCTTCCTCCTCAATCTCAACCACCATACCTCTTCCTTCCTTCTCTCCCTTCAATTACATCACCACCACTCTCAATCCCTCATCTCTATAACTAAATCACCTCCTCCACCAAAACTACTCTCAATCCCTCATCGTCCTTAGCGAGCAAGTTGGTTATGGGCCTCGCAATTTTGCTAAAGTCCTTAATGAACCATCGATAGAACCCAACATGCCCTAAAAAGGATCTAATATCCTTGATGCTTTTGGGTGGTGGAAGCTTAGCAATCACTTCTACCTTAGCCTTATCCACTTCTATACCTCTCCTCGAAATCTCATGGCCCAAGACAATCCCTTGTCTCACAATAAAATGGCTTTTTTCCCAGTTTAGAGTTAGGTTCTTCTCAATGCATCTTTGTAGCACTAACTCTAAGTGATGAAGACATTGATCAAATGAATCTCCGTAGATGGAGAAGTCATCCATAAAAATCTCAAGAAAACGTTCCACCATGTCAGAGAACAAACTAAGCATGCACCGCTAGAACGTTGCAGGAGCATTGCACAATCCAAAAGGCATGGGTCGATAAGCAAAGGTTCCGAACAGGCAGGTGAACGTCGTCTTTTCTTGGTCTTCTGCAGCAATGGGGATTTGATTGTATCCCGAGTACCCATCTAGAAAGCAGTAGTACTCAAGTCTAGCCAAACGCTCAAGCATTTGGTCGATGAAGGGTAGAAGGAAGTGGTCTTTACGGGTAACAGCATTCAACTCCTGTAGTCGATACAAACACGAACTTTGGTAGGCAGTCTTATTTGTACCAACTCTTTTTCCTCATTTTCTACTACCGTAAAGCCAGCCTTCTTTGGGACCGCATGAACAGGGCTAACTCATTGGCTATCAGAAATGGATAAATGATCCCATTATCTAATAGTTTCAGAATTTCAGCCTTCACTGCCTCTTGCATGAGAGGGTTAAGCCTGCATTGTGGGTCCCTCCTAGGGATTGCATCATCAACTAAGTGGATTCTATATTGCACTATGGCTGAACTTATTCCCTTGATGTCCTTCATTGTCCATCCAATGGCTTCCCTATGTCTTTTCAGAATAGACATTAAGCTGTCCTGTTGTTGCTCAGTCAGGTGGGATGCTATGATGACTGGGAAGGTGTCCTTTCCACCCAGGTAGGCGTACTTGAGGTGTTCAGGCAGGGCTTTTAGGTCTAGGGAAGGTGTTGCTTCATTGGAGGCAATTTCTGAGCTTTCAATCCTAGGATGGGATACACTGGGGTTTGATGCCCAATCCACTGCTGAATCGATGATCTGGTCTAAATTAAAATCCTCAGCCTCCAGATCAAACTCTGCCTCAGTTTCTGCCTCCATGCTTTCCTCATGCTTACTGGTCAGGTTTTTAATAGAATTGACCTCAAACGTCTGATCATTGACATCCCTAGGTTGTCTTCCAAGATTGAAGACATTGACTTCCTTCGTCATGTCTCCAAAAATCAATCGCATGGACCCGTTCCTACAGTTAATTATGGCATTGGCTGTAGCAAGGAATGGGCGCCCTAAGATGACAGGAGTTTGAGACCTAAGATTGGACACAGGTTGGGTCTCGAGCACAATGAAGTCAACGAGGTAAATGAAATCCCCGACCCGGATGAGGACATCTATGATTTCCCCCTTCGGGATCTTCACAGACCGGTCAGCTAGCTGAATGATGACTCGAGTTGGGCTTAGATCACCCAACCCAAGTTGCTGATATATGATTGAAAAACTGAGATTGCAAAGAAAAAGATTAAGAGTTAGAATTCTCAGTCTCAATGCTATCCGCTGCAACAAGGGCCAAAGCGGGTCGATCCACAGGGAAGGATGCGATGCAAGCTTTTCGGACGATTTCTCTGTATCCTTAAAATAAGACAAAAGAGAGATTAGATTTGAAATATATAATTGGAGAGATGTGGTTTTACTGATCTTCTACCATAACCCATAGTGCAAGTTTTGGATATTGAATATCATCTTGAAATACATGAAATCAATCCTAGGTTTATTAGAGAAGATTCAAGCAAGAGAAAATGATCTTAGAATCTTACTAGTTGCACTCCTAAAAATCCAACAAATGTTCATCCTAACTTCTAATTACAGCATAAGAAAAGTTTTACCTTAAGATTATGCTGTCAAAATACTTAAGTATGAAGTTGTGAAGAACTGTTTAGAACTATAACCTAGATTAGAAAAACTAGTCATCAATTTAATCTTCAAGCAATCTGTCTTAAACCTAGGGTTTCTAAAAATTATTATCAATCCATTCAAATTCCTAAACTGCTTTAGGGTTGTTTAAGAAATCAACAAACCACACTTAAGAATTAGTTCATCATCTTCTTTTTTTTATATTTTCAATTTTTTTTATTTTGTTTAATAAGAAGGATTGCGAAAGAGAAAAGAATCAAAACAAATAAAAGGATCACAGAATAAAATGAAATTAAAAGAGAAGAATTGAGATGGCAAAAAGGTAACCTTTATTCGAAATATCTTCCAAATACAATGCTCCTTCTTCTTCACATTATGCTCAAAGAGAAATTACAGAAATTTAAAGAGAAAACTAAAGAAACCCTAATTTCCCGTCTCTGGATTGCCCTCTCTGTTGCTCTGCAGGGTATTTATAGGCGCTGGAGGAAGTAGAGTCCTGGAAAAACTCAACCATGAAATCTGGTATTCATCCTTATCCATATTGCCGCGAAAACGCGGCTTTGGTCGTGTTTCCGCAGCCACAGTCTTATCCCTGGCCACGCGCTTTCGCGTGTGGCCTCCTCTGGTCCGTCCATCTGGTCCTATCCGTTTAGATCTGGCATCTCGACTCTTTAATTTGAAATTTTGGGATAACTTGGGAAGCAAGTTACGCTAAATCCAAATCTCTTCCAAAATGAATTTTATCTTTGCACTCCCCTTCTTTTATATTTATCCTCATCCTGTAAGCATTTAGGGTTGAATAGAAGTCTATCCCTTCCCTCTTTTTAGTATTTGCAACATTTGCACTTTGTAATTGCAACTTTGACATTTGGTAATTGCACTTTTGCACTTGGGCTTGGACATGGGCTTTTGGGCTTCATTTAGGTTTTTATTCTTTATTTAAATAAATACTCAAGGCCTGCACACATTAAATAACAAAACATTAGTAATAGTGCATAATTATAGGAATAAATATAAAAATATGATAGTAAATGTAATGACAATTATGCAATTTTTACTACCTATCACACCCCCACACTTATCTTTTTGCACGTCCTCGAGTAAAAATCAAAACGGAAAAGAAAAACTAATCTAGCTAACTCACTTTCGTAGGAATCACGGTTGCACTTAGCACGTGCAATAAGCCGTTAAACCCCTAGGTTACCCTAGAGGATGAATGTTATCTCGTGAGGATTTTCAGCGGATTACACCCACAAAATCCATAAAAAGGAAAATATTTGAAATATGTTTGAAGAGACTAAGTAATCTATAAGTTTTAGGATTTTCATTTTTATTCATTCTTAAACTTAGTCTTTATATAATAAATTGTTATCTATTTTAGGTAAGGATCAAAATTGAATTTTTGTATAGTCCTTTCGACCACCTCCGGAACCACCACCCTAAGGTAACTTCCGCCTTCCCTTGTTCTGTTTCATGCATATATGCATTCATTCATACATTGAGGGCAATGCATGAGATAAGTGTGGGGGTGGGCTTTACTAACATACTAACATAAGTAGACACTAACAAAATTTGCTAAAAAAAAAAAAAAAAAAAATTAAAAAAAATATTATAAAAAGGACAGTATTTTGATTTATTTTTTGAAAGAAACCTAAGTTAGTTTTAAGGATTAGGAAAATCATGATTAGGATTTCTAAAAACTTGGTCAAAATAAATAAATTGTTTAAATTTTAGGTATAGGAGGAGAAATTGAATAAATAATTAGTCTTGATTTTTACCTTAATGAAATGTGCATACCAAATGCATATCTAGGATTCTAAGACAAAGACCTTGTGCCTCATAAAAAAAAAAGAAAGAAAAAAAAAGAAAGAAAAAAATCACCAATTAAGCTGATACATGTGTCTCAAGAAGCATAAGTATTCATGCCTAAAGGTGAGTAAATAAAATAAAGTCCTTAGTTTTGGGGCCTAGTTCACTCGAATTTGAGTCCGCGGGGTGTTTTCTCACCTGGTGCCCTAAAGCCAACCGGTTTGGGAGTCATCGACTTTAAGTTCGTTACATGGGTGGATTAGAAAGCCTAAGAAGACTAAGAAATATAATATATGTATTAACACATCTAATAATCAATTAGTTAGGTATGAGGGCCTCAAGAAGCCTTGATGCTTACACGAAAGAAAATTAGATGCGTTATACATATTAAAAAAAATAAAAAAAAGAAAAAAATATATATATATAAAGAGGCATGAGAGTCCAAGTTAGGGAATTCCTAGTAAAAACATAAGGATGCATATGATTTTTGGTAACGAAAAAGACTATATTAGAAATTCAATTTTAATTCTTACCTAAAATGGAAAACAATTAACTTTATTAAGACTAAGTTTAAAGAATGAATAAAAATGAGGATCCTAAAACTTATAGACTACTTAGTCTCTTCAAATAATAATTCAAATATTTTCCTTTTTATTGATTTTGTGGGTGCAATCCGTTGAAAACCCTCACGAGACAACACTCGTCCTCTAGGGTAACCTAGAGGTTTAACGGCTTGTTGCACGTGCTAAGTGCAATCGTGATTCCTACGAAAGTGAGTTAGGTTAGATTAACTTTTCATTTCTTTTTCTTTTTCTTTGTTTTTACTCGAGGACGAGCAAAAAGATAAGTGTGGGGGTGTGATTGGTAGTGAAAAGTGCATTTTTATCATCGTATTTACCATCACATTTTCATATTTATTCATTTAATTCTGCACATTTATTAATATTTTGTAATTTATTGTGTGCAGGCCTCGAAATAATAAAAAGAAAGAATTAAAGCCTAAAAAGAGCCCAAAAGCCCACATATAAAGCCCAAGTGCAAAAGTGCAAATATCAATTGTCAAAAATGCAAATACTAAGGGCAAAAGTTGCAAATATCAAAGAAGAGGGAAGGATAGACTTCTATTCAACCCTAAACACTTGCAGGATGAGGATAAAAGCCAAAGAAGAGAAGGAAATTCGTGGATAAAAGATTTGGGATCTAGGTAACTTGCTTCCCAAGTTATATCTAAATCCCAAGATAAAGAGTCGAGATTCAACTTCCAGAAGGAAAATCCTAGATGGACGGACCAGAGGATGCCACGCGCCAAAGCACGTGGCATTTGGCTACAAAAGTGCCGCAAATCCGCGGCAAAATTCCCGTTTCCGCGGCAATCCTGAGGCGGTTGGCGATGCGTTTTCGCTGAGGAGTTGTACTGGGACTCTACTTCCTATATCTCCTATAAATACCCCTGCAGAGCAACAGAGAAGGGGCATCCAGAGGCGAGCCAAGGGCCAAAAAGCTAGGTTTTAGTCTTCTTCTAGGTTGTAGTTAGGTTTTTCTTTTTATTTTCAAGAGAGAGAGAGGCTTATGTTGAGCGTGACACCGATGTATCTTCTCTTCTCTGCCATTGATTAAAGCAATAAAGGTAATTATTTTTCTTTTGTTCATTGTTCTTATATTTTATTTTTCTTTTTGTTTTCCTTTCTTTTTCTCTGTGATCTCTTGTGGTTGTTGATGAACATGCAAGTGGATTCCAAAAGCAAGTATAACTAAGCTATGTGAGAACCAGCGATAGTTCATGAAGACGTTCTCCTCCAAGCTATGCATCACTTCGTTCTTGATACGCTTGACGATATAATGTGCACAGGGATTGAGCTCGAGTTTATGATCTATTCGTGGAACGCCTCCTAAGCAAGGTAGAACATGTAAGGTTTTCACGTTTTTCTTCAACCAAACTCAAGTAAGTATTCTTTTCTTTTCTTTTCTTTTCTTTTCTTTTTGTAGATTAAATCATAACTCATCTCCATATTCTTTTTCCGACCATTGTAAATACCGCTATCTTTCTAACTTAACTAATAAAAATAAAAACTTTAGAGAAATTTGCTTAACGCTTCCATCGCAGTCCCTCCCTGAGGATCACGACCCGCATAGCCCTGCTACCGCGGATTAGAATTGAGAACTTGCACATCTATTCTTAAAACTAAAATACTATATTTTGTGTGCAGGAAATCTCAGTCAACAAATTGGCGCCGTTGCCGGGGAGGGACGGTAAGTTATTCTCTAATAAAAAAATATTTTTTATTAACTAATTCTTTATTCTTTTCTGTTTGCAGGTTTGGAGAACAGAAACAGAAAAACAGAAGCAGCAGTGGACATATAGCTATTCTGTGCCTCTGCCCTCGAAGGCAGAGCCTCAGAATCTACTGTATTGCCGCAGATCCGCGGCCCTAGCCGTGGAAACGCGGCTGCAGTAGTGAATTACTAACTGCAGTTTTTTGCAGGGCGCTTCAAATTGCAAATACTGTTTTCTGCTCTGTTGGGTTTGTTCTGTGATAAACCTGTATACTGCTAATTAATTCAACAGTAAATTATTTGTTGTTAAAGATAAAATTGATTAGACGTTTGCATATTAGGCACGTGTCTTTTTAATTATTTTTATTTACTGTTGAAGAGTGCTGGCGACAAGGTACGTTTGCATAACATATAGATTAGGAAACACTCTTGGTTGTTTACTGCTTTCTTGAGTGATTACTTTTCTACAGCTTTACACGTACACTAATTCATCTTAAGGGCATAACCCATAAATAAGATAAGGTGGGGATTTCATCACCCTTCCTTAGCCCAAAAATCATATCCCAAGCACTCACTAACCCAAGCCTAACATAAAAATTAGTAGACGTTGGCCCTAGAGACATCTCGGACTCAATAGGAGATTATCCTAAGGGGGAACAGTGCTGGAAGTTGACTCTTGTCAAATCAGTGTCTAGGAAAGGGATTGAGGGCCGAAAGCCCGAAGATTGGTGGTTATTTAATTAAGGAACGTCTTTGACGGAAAACCTCCCACCACTCTTGCCCTGACCTGGCTGATTAAGTTGTGGTCAAAGTCTGCACCCAACCTCCTGTGGACGGTCTAACCAGTTAGGAGTCGTCTAGGTCATAGGTCTACCCTAACTTAGGTTAGAATTTTTCTTTTTTTTGTTTGTTGTGTTTGTGTTGGTGTGATATGGCATATAAGAATAATTCCAATTTTAATCCATATTACACCCCTAACTATTATTCGGATATTACCAACCCGGCATACCCTAACTTTGACCAATCTAGTGTGCCGGAATGGTCTTATCCGAATGAATATAACCCACACCCCCATCTTATGACTATAATTTCTATAATAATTTCAACTCGTCACAGAGTTCATGGGGTTTCGAGTCCCCCGAGTCTAATTCTCAACCAAATTGTCCTCCATATCCATCTAGTCCACATTCTTCCCAAGATTCATACTCAGATCCACCCATTCAGAATAGAAAACCATCTATCGGGGAAATGATGAGTATGCACGAGTCCAAGCAACAACCACCATCAATCTTAGACATGATGATGCGTGAGTCCACCGATTCACAACTTCATCACGATCTCACTTCCTCTTTCCAAATCCAATTCCAAAAGAGGCTTGAAGCCATGACTCAGGCTAGATTAGCTCGCGAGCATGATTTAGATATGATGGTTCAATCTTTGCGTTCTTACAGTTCGGCAAATTCTGATATCGCTGACCACTCTCTTAGAGCCGACGAACCAAGTTGCTTTGGACAACAAGATTCTATTTCAGTGCCATCATCTGAACTTGCCGAAACTCCAATTCTTGATAATTTGGCAAGTTTTTCCTTTCCTGAAATAGAACTTGAGCATGAATATGATCATGATCTCCCACTTGATGATTCAATTTTATTTCCTGATCCAATAATGACTCTAGTGTCTCCACCTGATTTCACTTCTCCCGAGTCAACATTGGATCCTATTCCAATTCATTATGAAATTGAATCACCCATTTTAGATGATCATATTGAACTTGACCTAGATTCTCACAATCTCTTTACTTCTGAAACTGATTGTACAATTCTGACGGAAGATGTTGACCTTAGTTTTGAAGAATTGTATGGCGATGAGCTAGAATTCCTTAATATTGGAAGTAAAGAGATATCACCCATATTAGGTCACATTCCATTGTGGGAAGAAGATTGTGGACTTGAGTTTCAATTTCTGGACTTGGACCCAATTCTTGAACCTAGCCCGACTCCTGAGCCCTTACTTGATTTGAGCATTTTCCCTAAGTCGGTATTCGTTCCCGCACCTATATTGCCCAAGTCAATAATTCCATCTTTTCATACTCCATTTTGGGACAAGGAGGTTGAGACAATTAACTCTGAAATTTATTATGAAATTTGAAAATTTGATGGGGTGGAAATACTAAAAAATGATTATATATATATTTTAGTGGGTTATGTAAGGAAAATTTCTGGTGGGTTTCACCAAATTATTTGTTATCTTGATTGGGCCGCATTTCGTGGACCAATTAGACCACCTCCGGAACCACCACCCTAAGGTAACTTCCGCCTTCCCTTGTTCTGTTTCATGCATATATGCATTCATTCATACATTGAGGACAATGCATGAGATAAGTGTGGGGGTGGGCTTTACTAACATACTAACATAAGTAGACACTAACAAAATTTGCTAAAAAAACAAAAAAACAAAAAAAAAAATTAAAAAAATGTTATAAAAAGGACAGTATTTTGACTTATTTTTTTGAAAGAAACCTAAGTTAGTTTTAAGGATTAGGAAAATCATGATTAGGAGTTCTAAAAACTTGGTCAAAATAAATAAATTGTTTAAATTTTAGGTATAGGAGGAGAAATTGAATAAATAATTAGTCTTGATTTTTACCTTAATGAAATGTGCATACCAAATGCATATCTAGGATTCTAAGACAAAGACCTTGTGCCTCATAAAAAAAAAAAGAAAGAAAAAAAAAAGAAAAAAAAATCACCAATTAAGCTGATACATGTGCCTCAAGAAGCATAAGTATTCATGCCTAAAGGTGAGTAAATAAAATAAAGTCCTTAGTTTTGGGGCCTAGTTCACTCGAATTTGAGTCCGCGGGGTGTTTTCTCACCTGGTGCCCTAAAGCCAACCGGTTTGGGAGTCATCGACTTTAAGTTCGTTACATGGGTGGATTAGAAAGCCTAAGAAGACTAAGAAATATAATATATGTATTAACACATCTAATAATCAATTAGTTAGGTATGAGGGCCTCAAGAAGCCTTGATGCTTACACGAAAGAAAATTAGATGCGTTATACATATTAAAAAAAATAAAAAAAAGAAAAAAAAAATATATATATAAAGAGGCATGAGAGTCCAAGTTAAGGAATTCCTAGTAAAAACATAAGGATGCATATGATTTTTGGTAACGAAAAAGACTATATTAGAAATTCAATTTTAATTCTTACCTAAAATGGAAAACAGTTAACTTTATTAAGACTAAGTTTAAAGAATGAATAAAAATGAGGATCCTAAAACTTATAGACTACTTAGTCTCTTCAAATAATAATTCAAATATTTTTCTTTTTATGGATTTTGTGGGTGCAATCCGCTGAAAACCCTCATGAGACAACACTCGTCCTCTAGGGTAACCTAGAGGTTTAACGGCTTGTTGCACGTGCTAAGTGCAATCGTGATTCCTACGAAAGTGAGTTAGGTTAGATTAACTTTTCATTTCTTTTTCTTTTTCTTTGTTTTTACTCGAGGACGAGCAAAAAGATAAGTGTGGGGGTGTGATTGGTAGTGAAAAGTGCATTTTTATCATCGTATTTACCATCACATTTTCATATTTATTCATTTAATTCTGCACATTTATTAATATTTTGTAATTTATTGTGTGCAGGCCTCGAAATAATAAAAAGAAAGAATTAAAGCCTAAAAAGAGCCCAAAAGCCCACATATAAAGCCCAAGTGCAAAAGTGCAAATATCAATTGTCAAAAATGCAAATACTAAGGGCAAAAGTTGCAAATATCAAAGAAGAGGGAATGATATATTCAACCCTAAACACTTGCAGGATGAGGATAAAAGCCAAAGAAGAGAAGGAAATTCGTGGATAAAAGATTTGAGATCTAGGTAACTTGCTTCCCAAGTTATATCTAAATCCCAAGATAAAGAGTCGAGATTCAACTTCCAGAAGGAAAATCCCAGATGGACGGACCAGAGGATGCCACGCGCCCAAGCACGTGGCATTTGGCTACAAAAGTGCCGCAAATCCGCGGCAAAATTCCCGTTTCCGCGGCAATCCTGAGGCGGTTGGCGATGCGCTTTCGCTGAGGAGTTGTACTGGGACTCTACTTCCTATATCTCCTATAAATACCCCTGCAGAGCAACAGAGAAGGGGCGTCCAGAGGCGAGCCAAGGGCCAAAAAGCTAGGTTTTAGTCTTCTTCTAGGTTGTAGTTAGGTTTTTCTTTTTATTTTCAAGAGAGAGAGAGAGGCTTATGTTGAGCGTGACACCGATGTATCTTCTCTTCTCTGCCATTGATTAAAGCAATAAAGGTAATTATTTTTCTTTTGTTCATTGTTCTTATATTTTATTTTTCTTTTTATTTTCCTTTCTTTTTCTCTGTGATCTCTTGTGGTTGTTGATGAACATGCAAGTGGATTCCAAAAGCAAGTATAACTAAGCTATGTGAGAACCAGCGATAGTTCATGAAGACGTTCTCCTCCAAGCTATGCATCACTTCGTTCTAGATACGCTTGACGATATAATGTGAACAGGGATTGAGCTCGAGTTTATGATCTATTCGTGGAACGCCTCCTAAGCAAGGTAGAACATGTAAGGTTTTCACGTTTTTCTTCAACCAAACTCAAGTAAGTATTCTTTTCTTTTCTTTTCTTTTCTTTTCTTTTCTTTTCTTTTTGTAGATTAAATCATAACTCATCTCCATATTCTTTTTCCGACCATTGTAAATACCGCTATCTTTCTAACTTAACTAATAAAAATAAAAACTTTAGAGAAACTTGCTTAACGCTTCCATCGCAGTCCCTCCCTGAGGATCACGACCCGCATAGCCCTGCTACCGCGGATTAGAATTGAGAACTTGCACATCTATTCTTAAAACTAAAATACTATATTTTGTGTGCAGGAAATCTCAGTCAACAGACCTCTTTAGTCATGTCTCCAAAAGTCAACCTCATGATCCATTCCTACAACTTATGATCGTGTTTGCAGTTGCAAGGAACAGACGCCCTAAGATAACGGGAGTTTGAGACCGAGGAGTGGATACAGGTTCAGTCTCTAGAACAATAAAATCTACTAGGTAGATAAACTCCCCAACTCGGATAAGCACATCGGTAATTTCTCCTTTGGGAATTTTTACGGATCGGTCAGCTAATTAGATTGTAACCTTAGTCGGACTAAGCTCGCCCAACCCAAGTTGTTGGTAGACTGAGAAGTGGAGTAAGTTGATACTTGCTCCCAAATCAAGAAGGGCATGCTTAATTACAGTTTGACCTATTGTGCAAGAGATGGTCGGGTAACCGGGGTCCTTGTATTTGACAGGGATTTGATTGGACAATAGCTCACTAATGTTAGGGCTAGAAAAACCTTCTTGGGCACATTAGTCTTTCTCTTCTTTGTGCACATGTCCTTAAGAAACTTAGCATAAATAGGGACTTATTGGATTGCATCAAGAAGTGGTACATTGATCTTAACTTGATTAAAAATCTCGTGTACCTTATCCATTTGTGCACATTGCTTAGCTTTAAGCTTATTTGGGTAGGGTGCGATGGGCTTGTGCATATCTTCGGCTGACTTGTCTTTTTATTGTTGTTGGCATCAAGTTGAGATGAAGTGGGATCAGGCGAGCTGAATGCTTGTTTAGAATTTGACGGTGTTGGTACTTGTTTATCAACTTGTTTTCCCAACCGCAATGTATGAATCAAATTGCACTGACTCATATGATTCTCTTAAGCCAAGTGAGCTTGACTAGAGTTCCTAGGGTTTGGTAATGGTTGACTTAGTAGAGTACCCTCTTGTCTTTCTTGTTGATTCATTTGCATCTCTATTCTAGTCAAGACTTGAGCCAGCGTGTCGTGGCTTTTAACTAGAGTGTCCACCTTTCTTTCCATGTTGGAGAGCCTTGTTTCCATTTGTGAATATTGAAAAGAGGGTGGACGATTTTGATTAGGGAAATTTTATTGATAGGGCGAATTTTAGAAATTGTTGGAGAATTTGGGCCTAGTTTGATCATTGTTGCTTGGGCCCCATGAAAAATTGGGATGATTTCTCCAACCAGGATTGTTGGTGGGCCTTGTGAAGGACGCACTCATATGTTCGGGCAAGGTTTGATGCGCGATAAAGACGGGACATTCCTCGAACACATGGTCATATCTTGACAATAAGTACAGCCCGCCGAAGGTGTTGGGCTGACTTGGTTCACAGAGACTGGTTCTTTAGTTTCAAGAGCTTCTAGTCTTCGCATCACAGCAGCTAACTTAGCATCGGTAGCTATGTTGGCCTCAATGGAATGGATACCTCCTTTAGAAGAAGTAGGGTCATTAGTCCTAAATTTTTTCGGAGTTGGTTCCCATTGGATGGTATTATAAGCTAATTCTTCATATAATAACCATCCTTCATTTTCGTTCTTTTTCAAAAATCCTCCTTGGCACATGGATTCTAATAGCGTTTTAGTTTGATATTCTAATCCATCATATAGTGTTGAAGCCTACCAAGTTGATAGAGAGATTTTGATGATGGACAAGCAATTATGATGATTCTACCTCTGTTACAAATTTTGGTATTTTTGTGTAATTTTAGATATCTGTGAAAAGCCTTGAACACACACACAAAATACTTATATTAGTCGACTTGACCTTATAGTATAGTCAACTACCCCTTCTATAGTCGACTTGCCAAAAATCCCTAGTCGACTAGATCCTGCTAAAACAATTGACCAAGTCTCTGTTTGTTGTCTGTCAGGAAAGTTAGTCGACTTGACCCCATTGTATAGTCGACTAACAGATACCCTAGTCGACTATAGATTTTCCCAAGTCGACTAATAACCCATACAAAAATTCCCTTGCTCTCTGTTTCTGTCTGACATGAAACTTAGTCGACTTATCAAACTTGTATAGTCGACTAACACCCTATATAGTCGACTAACAGTCCTTATATAGTCGACTACAGTCAGTTTTCCAGAAATCAAATATCTGTATCAGTCAAAACATAGTCGCCTAACCCCTTGTTGTAGTCGACTAATCAGTGGAAATTTTGTTTTGCTATTCGACTAGTCTCTTGTTCAAGTCGACTAATAACAGTTGTTAACTGTTGTGCAGTTGGTGAATTCTGGTGCGTTTTTCAACGTTTCAAAATTTGAATTAGGCCTGATAACTACCCTAACTTACTATGGATTTCACCTATAAATAGGGGTATTGTCCTAGGGTCATATCACCAATTCAAATCCAAAGTTTTCAGCCTTAAACTCTGTCCAAAAATTCTGTTTTCTGAAAACTTGTTCTCTTTCAATTTTCTTCACCAAATTCCAAAGTCCATTGTGAAGATTTCTGAAATTCCTCCTATAAGAAACCTTGTCCACAAGCACATTCAAATTCAAGGCTTATAGGATCATTGTAATCATTCAAAGAAGATCATTGTACAAGGGCGTCTTCTTGGTGTAGAAGAAAGTTGTACAAGGTGTTTGTTCTCTTGGTGGAAGAGGAGTTGTGCACATTTGGCAAAGGGCGTTTGTCAAGTGGTGTACAAGATATTGGTTGTGGGTGTACACAAATCAGGAAAGGAAAATCTCAAGCGGTTTGCTTGGGGACTGGATGTAGGTCACAAGGACCGAACCAGGATAACTCTCTTGTCTTTGCGTTTGAATTTTCTGAGTTTATCTTGTGTTTATTTTTTTTCCTGCAAGTAATTTGATTTACAGTTTTTAGACACTATTCACCCCCCCCCTCTAGTGTTGTGTTGCTTTGATTATGGATCCTACATTTGGTATCAGAGCAGGTTCAAGGCAACAACCATACGAGGATGGCAACGAAGTTCCCTTCGTCCCAATTAAAAGAAGGACATTCTACACAACGTCCACCACTATTTGACGGATTCAACTACAATTATTGGAAGTGTAGAATGAAGATCTACTTGCAATCACTGAACTACGACCTTTGGAACATCGTAGAAGCATCATACACCAAGCCAACAACCAACTACAACGCTTGGAGCGAAGATCAAAAGAAGAATGTGAACCTTGACGCCAAAGCGATGAATGCTCTATTTTGTGCCTTAAACAAAGAAGAGTTCAACCGTGTGTCAACAGCCACTTCTGCACATCAAATATGGCATACTCTTCAGGTAACACACGAAGGCACAAATAAAGTTAAGGAATCCAAAATATCTGTTCTTGTCCACAGGTTTGAGTTATTCAAAATGAAGGAGAATGAAACCATATCCGAAATGGTTACAAGATTCACCGACATCACCAATTCATTAGCATCCCTTGTAAAGGACTACACTCAAGTTGAAAGAGTTCGTAAGATCCTTCGTGCACTCACACCAGAATGGGAGAAGAAGACAACCGCCATTGAAGAGGCGAATGATCTTTCAACTATGATATTAGAAAACCTAATCGGTAATCTAATGGCATATGAAGTGCAGTTAGAAGAAAGGAAGAAGGACGAACAACAACTTCCATCCAAGAAGAAAGTACTTGCCTTCCATGCATCCTCCGACACAGACAATTCAGATGACGATGAAGAAGAAATGGCGATGCTATCCAGAAAGTTCAAAAGGTTCTTAAAATAAGGTAAATTTAAAAAGAATAAAGATACTAATGATACTCCTACTTGCTTTAAGTGTAACAAATCAGGCCACATAAAGAAGGATTGTCCATTGATGAAATCAAAAGGACACTTCAAGAACTTCAATAAGTTCAACAAGAAGAAGAAAGCCTTCCAAGCAACATGGGATGATAGCGACTCATCTTCCTCTGACGAAGAAGAAGCAACGAAAACCGCCAATATCTGCTTCATGGCCCAAGAAGACGAGGTACAAGATTATGATGAGTTATTAGAAGCTTTTAATGAATTGTTTAATAATTTCAAAAATGAAAAGATTAAAAATAAAGTCTTAATAAAGGAAAATGAAAGACTCATTCATGAAAATGCATATTTTGTTTCTCAAACATCTTCTCTAAGTTCTCAAAATGAAGATTTTGAAAAAGTTATTGCATCTTTAAAAAAGGATAATGAAATTTTCTTAAAAGAAAATTCTTTACTTAAAAAGGAAACTATTTCTTTAAATTCTAGAATTTCTATTTTAGATAAAGACATGATTGTTTTCAAAATTAAGTATGAAGATCTTTTGAAAAATGTAACTAAATTTAATAAAGGAAAAGAGAATTTAAATGTTTTATTATCTTCTCAAAAGATGTCTAACAATCATTTCGGTCTTGGTTTTTCAAAAGATAAGATTTATAAACCTACTCATATTGGTATTGGATCTTCAAAAACCAATTTTGTAAAATCTACACATCTTCATAATAATAATCCATATAATTCTTTTGTGAAAAGAAATACTATTTCAAAAAAAATTAGATGCAAATTTATATGGGTTCCTAAGAATCTAAATACTGTTGATAAAAATATTTATATTGCATCTTATATACATGATGTGTGTAATTCTGAGAATTATGTTTATACTAACAAGTGGAAACCAAATTCCAATTGGATTTGGGTTCCTAAAGGCTAATCTTTTTCGGACCCTATCATGATGGGTACCATACAAATTTGTTTATCTTATAGGTACCTTTTAAAGAAAAGTGGATACTTGATAGTGGGTGTTCCAAACACATGACCGGACACATTCAAGTACTGTCTTCCGTTCAAATCAAAAAGGGAGGTACAGTGATATTTGGAGATAATAACAAAGGAAAGGTTATTGGTACCGGCATAGTTGGTAATATTTCAAAACCCCTTATTGAAAATGTTCTTTTGGTAAGTGGTTTAAAACACAATCTATTAAGTATTAGTCAATTATGTGATAAGGGTTATAAAATTGTTTTTGAAAAAGATGCATGTCTTATTTATGATACTAATATGAAAGATGTTTTATTTAAAGGTTTTCGTAACAATAACATTTATGAGTTATCAATAACATGCATATCATCTAATGATAATTTATGTTTACTTGCTTCTAATAATTACTATTTTTTATGGCATAAAAGATTTGGTCATTTGAATATGAAAACTATTTCTAAGATTTCTAAAATTGATTTAGTTAAAGGTCTTCCAAAAATAACTTTTAAAAAGGATTATTTTTGTGATTCTTGTCAATTAGGAAAACAAGTTAAATCATCTTTTAAATCTAAAGATTTAGTTTCTACCAATAGACTTATAGAATTGTTGCATTTGGATTTATTTGGTCCTACTCGTGTTGCTTCTTTAAACAAGAGTAGATATGTTTTTGTTATTGTTGATGATTATTCACGTTTTTCATGGGTAATTTTTCTAAAAAATAAAAATGATACTTTTAATGAATTTGCAAGTTTTTGTAAATGAATTCAAAATCAAAAGTCTCTAAACATAGTCACTATTCGAAGTGATCATGGAGGAGAATTTGAGAATGAATCTTTTTCAAATTTCTGTGATAAGTATGGTATTACACATAACTTTGCATTTCCTAGAGCATCTCCTCAAAATGGTGTTGTAGAGAGAAAGAATAGGACTTTGTAAGAATGTGCTAGAACTATGCTTATGGACAGTAATTTACCAAAATATTTTTGGGCTGAGGCTATTGCTACTGCATGTTATGTTTTAAATCGTGTGCTTATTCGACCTATTTTAAACAAAACATCTTATGAATTGTTTTATAACAGGATTCCAAAAGTTTCTTACTTTAAGATTTTTGGATGTAAATGCTTTATCTTAAATACAAAAGATGTTTTAGATAAATTTGATGCTAGATCCAATGAAGGTATTTTGTTGGATATTCTACTCAAAGTAAAGCATATAGAATATTTAATAAGAAAACATTTACTATTGAAGAATCATTACATGTTAAATTTGATGAATCCTTGACTAAGCCTATTTCTAATACTTCTCCACATGATGATGATCATATCATAGATAGTCCTATTGATAATATTGTTATATCTTCTGTTGATACTAACATGTCTAAGGATGATGAGACTCCTACCGAGTTACCGAAAGCATATGTTGAAGTAAGGAATCATCCACGAGATTTGGTTATTGGAGACATAAATCAAGGCGTTCAGACAAGATCCAAGTTGAACTACATGACACAAATTGCCTTCATATCACTCATTGAACCGAAGAATATCAAAGAAGCATGTGAGGATGATTTTTGGACGATTGCCATGCAAGAAGAGTTGAACCAATTTGTCAGAAATGATGTTTGGGATCTTGTACAACGTCCTACTGATCATCCAGTCATTGGTACCAGATGGATCTTTAAGAACAAACTTGATGAAGCAGGTGAAGTCATTAAGAACAAAGCAAGGTTAGTAGCACAAGGATACAATCAAGAAGAAGGTATTGATTTTGATGAAACTTATGCACCAGTAGCTAGGCTTGAATCTATTCGTATTTTACTTGCTTTTTCTTGTTTTATGAATTTCAAACTATATCAAATGGATGTTAAAAGTGCCTTTTTAAACGGATTTATTAAAGAAACTGTTTATGTTGAACAACCTCCAGGTTTTGAACATGAAAAATTTTCAAACCATGTTTTTAAACTTAAGAAAGCTTTATATGGTTTAAAATAAGCACCCCGTGCTTGGTATGATAGATTAAAAAGTTTTCTTTTAAATTCTGATTTTAAGATGGGAAGAGCAGATACAACTCTCTTTATTAAACATGTTGATAAAGATATCTTAATCATTCAGATTTATGTTGATGACATTTTATTTGGATCTACTAACGATAATCTTTGTCAAGAATTTTCTAAGACCATGCAGAGTGAATTTGAGATGAGCCACATGGGCGAACTTACTTACTTTCTCGGTCTGCAAATAAAGCAAATGAAGGATGGAATCTTCATTTCCTAGTGCAAGTATGCAAAGGAACTGCTAAAAGATTTGGCATGGAAAATTCTGGTCATAAGAATACTCCCATGAGTACGACGACATTTTTAGACAAAGATGAAAATGGTAAGAATGTGATCAGAAACTCTATAGAGGTATGATTGGTTCTTTACTATATATTACTTCAAGTAGACCTGATATTATGTTCAGTGTATGCTTATGTGCTAGATATCAGTAAATCCTAAGGAATCACATCTTAAAGCAGTGAAAAGGATTTTTCGATATCTAAATAACACAATCAATTATGGTTTATTTTATCCAAAATCAAGCACATTTGATTTGCTATCATATAGTGATGCTGATTTTGCTGGATGTAAATATGATCGGAAGAGTACTAGTGGTACTTGTCACTTTTTGAGACATTCACTAGTATCATGGTTCAGTAAAAAGCAAAATTCTGTATCATTATCAACAACCAAGGCAGAATATATCGCTGCTAGTGTTGCATGTGCTCAAATTATATGGATGAAACAAACCTTACTTGATTATGGCATGTCTATCACAAACTCACCTATTATGTGTGATAATACCAGTGCTATTAATTTATCTAAAAATCCAGTTCATCATTCACGTACTAAGCATATTGATATTAGACATCATTTTCTGCGTGATCATGCTTTAAAAGGTGATATTTCCTTAAATTTTATATCAACTGATAATCAAATTGCAGATATTTTCACAAAGCCTCTTAAAGTAGATACTTTTATGAAATTTCGAAGAGATTTGGGTATTTGCAATTTTTCTGATTTTTAAAAAAATTTTCAGAATTTTTCAAAGGCATTTTTACATAATTAGTCGACTTACTAATCCTTACTAGTCGACTTATAGAGAACCTAGTCGACCTGACAGTGCCCCAGTCAACTAATGTGCATCAACAGAGACATAGCTTTTTGATTTTTCAAAACTTAGTCGACTAACTTGATTTACTAGTCGACTAGTCAATGTATTAGTCGACTAATAACAAACCTCAAGTCGACTAATTCTGTCATATTCTGTGTTCTGTTTTTCGGATTTAAGTTTCGAACCCGACCCGTTTTTCTTTAATTGTGGATCCAATATCTCTCTCTTTTAATCCTCACCCTTAATATAATTCTAGGTTTGATCTCAACCACTCATTCCAAACTTTCTCTTCACAAAACCCTAAATTTTCCCCCAATTCTTTTTCCCAGCCGATGCCTCCAGTCGAAGAAGGGTTTGAAGCGCCAGCAGCGACTGCAGCAATCAACAACTTTCTTCACTTCTCTTCCAATTTCTTGGTAATCTCTTTCAAATCCCTTCCATTTCCTTTCAGTTCTTGTGTTCTATTCCATCAATTTCAGTGCTCAACATGTCTAGGTCAAAGAAAACTAAGTTTACTCCATCTAGTTCATCTTCACAAGTTGATTTTAGGGCATTTCTCAAAAACCCTGCCCTAGAAGAAGATTTCATTAGATTGTCTTCCCTAGAAATTCTACCTGGTCGTTTTGTTAAATATGAAGACTTTTATGATTATGACATTGTCTCATATTTGCAAAATAGTGGTCTAATTCACATGTTTTCTAAGGATTCTAGGCAAGGTTATTATCCATTCTTGATACACTTATTCTATACTAATTTAACCTATGAAGATAATGAGGATGATGTTCACATTTATTCATTGGTTAAAGGTATAAATATAAAACTATCCCCAAAATCCATCGGCCGTATTCTGTCCATTCCTTATACAGGTCTCCTGCTAAATAATATTGAAATGGATAATGAAGAGGTCTTATCTACTATCTTTCTATCTGGACAAGGATTACCTATGACCAACAACAAGTTAAAACCAATTCCCCGTCTCATAGGTCGTATCCTTGCATACAATATTTGTCCCAAAACTGGAAGCTACAATTACTATTCACGAGAGTTAGCCACTTGCGTCTATGCAATTATGGCTGGCCTTGATGTTAATTGGGCAAAAATTGTATTTGATACCATGGTTAAGTCACATACTTCATTTCTTCCTTATGGAGCTTTCTTGACACACGTATTTCGGAAATTTCACGTTTATCTTGATTCCGAAACTAGTGTCGTCAAAGTCTTTGAACCATTTGATCGTGCCGCTCTCCACCGTATGAAAATTACTGATATTCATCCTCCTCCACAACAACCACCCTCTTCACCTCCACAAAGTTCCACTCAACCTCCATCTTCCTCTACCCAACCTCCTTTCACTGAACCACCTCCAAACCAACCACCTCCTTCTTACACTGATGCCTTCTACAATTCATTGTCTGTTGAGATTGCCTCTCTTCTTGCCCAACAACAAGTTCTTCAAGACACTCAAAATCAAGTGCTTCAAAATCAGCCTTTAATGCTGACTCAGTTTGAGCATATGCAACTTTAGATGGATTCATTTGCATCAACTCAAACAGAGATTCTGAACCTCCTCAAGACACATTTTCCGCCACCTCCTCCTCCCGGATCCGACCTTTGAAGATTATGGCGTTGGCATTTCTTCGTGTTTTTGTTTTTGCAATTTTTACCTTTTTTATGTATTTTTCTGTTTTCAGACTCTTTTTTAATATGTATTTCCGTATGAAAACAGTGTCTATTTATGTATGTTTTCTGCTTTTTGTTAATGACAAAGGGGGAGAACTTTTGTGTTATGTGTTATGTTTGTGTTATATAAATCTGTTATGTTTGTGTTATATAATCTGTTCTGTTGCATATTATTCTGTTCTGATATATGTTGTGACCAGCAACTTCATAAAGAATATTCATATCTGCAAATCTGACAGTTGCTATGTGTTGCTGACAGAAAATCTGAAACATAACACTGGTAATGTTCTGTGCAAATCTGAAACTCTATTTCTGTTGTGACAAGCATATGTCAATGTGTGTTATACAACTATGTGCTGGATATTGACATATGACAATACAGGGAAGGGGACACTTAACACTTTCTGCAGGGGCAAACAAAACGACTTGATTATATATATATCATTTTGTTATAAAATATTTACTGCAGGGGGAGTTTTGCTGCAGGGGGAGTTATCACAAAACATGGGTTGTCATCATCAAAAAGGGGGAGAATGTTGAAGCCTACCAAGTTGATAGAGAGATTTTGATGATGGACAAGCAATTATGATGATTCTACCTCTGTTACAAATTTTGGTATTTTTGTGTAATTTTAGATATCTGTGAAAAGCCTTGAACACACACACAAAATACTTATATTAGTCGACTTGACCTTATAGTATAGTCGACTACCCCTTCTATAGTTGACTTGCCAAAAATCCCTAGTCGACTAGATCTTGCTAAAACAATTGACCAAGTCTCTGTTTGTTGTCTGTCAGGAAAGTTAGTCGACTTGACCCCATTGATAGTCGACTAACAGATACCTAGTCGACTATAGATTTTCCCAAGTCGACTAATAACCCATACAAAAATTCCCTTCCTCTCTGTTTCTGTCTGACATGAAACTTAGTCGACTTATCAAACTTGTATAGTCGACTAACACCCTATATAGTCGACTAACAGTCCTTATATAGTCGACTACAGTCAGTTTTCCAGAAACCAAATATCTGTATCAGTCAAAACATAGTCGCCTAACCCCTTGTGGTAGTCGACTAATCAGTGGAAATTTTGTTCTGCTAGTCGACTAGTCTCTTGTTCAAGTCGACTAATAACAGTTGTTAACTGCTGTGCAGTTGGTGAATTCTGGTGCGTTTTCAACGTTTCAAAATTTGAATTAGGCCTGATAACTACCCTAACTTACTATGGATTTCACCTATAAATAGGGGTATTGTCCTAGGGTCATATCACCAATTCAAATCCAAAGTTTTCAGCCTTAAACTCTGTGCAACTTGTTCTCTTTCAGTTTTCTTCACCAAATTCCAAAGTCCATTGTGAAGATTTCTGAAATTCCTCCTATAAGAAACCTTGTCCACAAGCACATTCAAATTCAAGGCTTATAGGATCATTGTAATCATTCAAAGAAGATCATTGTACAAGGGCGTCTTCTTGGTGTAGAAGAAAGTTGTACAAGGTGTTTGTTCTCTTGGTGGAAGAGGAGTTGTGCACATTTGACAAAGGGCGTTTGTCAAGTGGTGTACAAGGTATTGGTTATGGGTGTACACAAATCAGGAAAGGAAAATCTCAAGCGGTTTGCTTGGGGACTGGATGTAGGTCACAAGGACCGAACCAGGATAACTCTCTTGTCTTTGCGTTTGAATTTTCTGAGTTTATCTTGTGTTTATTTTATTTCCTGCAAGTAATTTGATTTACAGTTTTTAAACACTATTCACCCCCCCTCTAGTGTTGTGTTGCTTTGATTATAGATCCTACATATAGAACTTGGCAAAGTCGCCATTTCTCTATCGCATGGTGAGGGCATTGGGCAAGGAGGTCCTTAAAACGTTCAAAATATTTTCAAAAAGGTTCATTGGCTGTTTGCTTAAACTGTAAGATGCTCTTCCTAATCAGTGCAGTCTTGTGGATGGGATAAAATTTCTTTAAGAAGGCCTTAATGAAATTATCCCATGAAGATTTTGAACCGACCTCTAGACTGTAGAGCCATTTCTTTGCTAAGTCTTTCAAAGCAAATGGGACAAATTGTAGTTTGATGGCATCTTCTCCTAACTTGGGTATCTTCATCATGAGACATACTTCTTCAAATTCCCTTATGAAGAAGTATGCATCCTTGGATTCAAGTCCATGAAATTTGGGAAGAGTGTTGATGTATTGTGGCTTGAGCTCAAATTGGTCAACACCTTCATCGGTTAGCTTGATGCAAGAAGGAAGAGAGTCCTAATAGGATAGAACCTATCTTGTAGTGACAGTGGTTGTGCCATGTGTGAGACGGGCTTTTGTTCGGGTGGTGAACTAGTTCTAGTTAGTCTGGATGTAAGTGGGTCTCTCGACCAAGCGGACATGCACAATTAGCAAACAAGTTCACCCAATCAATCAATGAAAAAGAGAAAAGAAAAAAAATCAAAAATCCTAGTCTAGGGTAAGCCTTGACCCTGACGACTCCTAACTTTAGACTGTCCTTAGGAGGTATATTACCGACCTTAACCACAAGTTAATCGGCCAGGCAGGTGGCAAGACCGGTGGGAGATTTTCCGTCAAAGACGTTCCTTAATTAATTAACCACCGATCTTCGGGCTTTCGGCCCTCAATCCCCTGCCTAGACACCGATTTGGCAAGAGTTAATTTCGAACAACTTCCCCTTTCAGCCAATCTCCTAGTGAGTCCGAGTTAACCTAGGGCCAACGTCTAGTCAATTTTACTTAAGGTTAGGATTGTGAGTGTGACGGAGATGATTTGTGGGCCAAGGAAGGGTGATGAAATCCCCACCTTATCTTGTTAATGGGTTTTACCCTTAAAATTTTTTTTGTGTACGTGTAAAGCAGTAGATAAGTAATCACTCAAAAAGCAGTAAATCAGCTAAGAGTGTTCCTAATCTATATGCAATGCAAACGTACCTTGTCACCAACACTCTTCAACAGAATTAAAAAAAATTAAATAGACAGGTGCCTAAGATGCAAGAGTCTAATTTTTTTATTTTTTAACAAATGGGTTACTGTTAATTAATTAGCAGTGTGCAGGTTTATCACAGAGAAAATTTTAACAGATCAGTAAATCAGATTTGTAAGTAGCAGCAACCTGCAGAAAATAGGTTGAGTAGTGAACTACTCTGGCCGCGAAAACGCAGCTTTTGTCACGGAACCGCGGCTCTATAGTAGGCCCTGTTGCTCTGCCTTCGAGAACAGAGGCACAGAGTTGCTATATGTCCTTGCTGCTGTTAGTTTTCCTGTTCTCTGAACCTGCAAACAGAAAGAATAAAAGAATTAGTTTTGAGAAAATCGTGTCGTTCCTTCCCGGCAACTGCACCAAAATTTTGATTGAAAAACTAAGATTGCAAAGAAAAAGATTAAGAGTTAGAATTCTCAGTCTCAATGCTATCCGCTGCAGCAAGGGCCAAAGCGGGTCGATCCACAAGGAAGGATGCGATGCAAGCTTTTCGGACGATTTCTCTCTATCCTTAAAATAAGACAAAAGAGAGATTAGATTTGAAATATATGATTGGAGAGATGCGATTTTACTGATCTTCTACCACAACCCATAGTGTAAGTTTGGATATTGAATAGCATCTTGAAATACATGAAATCAATCTTAGGTTTATTAGAGAAGATTCAAGCAAGAGAAAATGATCTTAGAATCTTACTAGTTGCACTCCTAAAAATCCAACAAGTGTTCATCCTAACTTCTAAGTACAGCATAAGAAAAGTTTTACCTTAAGATTATGTTGTCAAAGTACTTAAGTATGAAGTTGTGAAGAATTGTTTAGAACTATAACCTAGATTAGAAAAACTAGTCATCAATTTAATCTTCAAGCAATCTGTCTTTAAACCTAGGGTTTCTAAAAATTATTATCAATCCATTCAATTCCTAAACTGCTCTAGGGTTGTTTAAAAAATCAGCAAATCACACTTAAGAATTAGTTCATCATCTTCTTTTTTTATATTTTCAATTTTTTATTTTGTTTAATAAGAAGGATTGCGAAAGAGAAAAGAATCAAAACAAATAAAAAGATCACAGAATAAAACGAAATTAAAATACAAGAATTGAGATGGCAAAAAGGTAACCTTTATTCGAAATATCTTCCAAATACAATGCTCCTTCTTCTCCACAATATGCTCAAAGCGAAATTACAGAAATTTAAAGAGAAAACTAAAGAAACCCTAATTTTCCTTCTCTGGATTGTCCTCTCTGTTGCTTTACAGGGGTATTTATAGGCGCTGGACGAAGTAGAGTCTCGGTAAAACTCAGCCATGAAATTTGGTATTCATCCTCAGCCATATTGCCGCGGAAACGCGGCTTTGGCCGCCTTTCCGCGGCCACAGTCTTATCCTTAGCCACGCGCTTTTGCGCGTGGCCTCCTCTGGTCCGTCCATCTGGTCCTATCCGTTTAGATCTGGCATCTCGACTCTTTAATTTGAAATTTTGGGATAACTTGGGAAGCAAGTTAACCTAAATCTAAATCTCTTCCAAAACGAATTTTATCTTTGCACTCTCCTTCTTTTATATTTATCCTCATCCTGCAAGCATTTAGGGTTGAATAGAAGTCTATCCCTTCCCTCTTTTTAGTATTTGCATTATTTGCACTTTGTAATTGCAACTTTGACATTTGGTAATTGCACTTTTGCACTTGGGCTTTGACATGGGCTTGGGCATGGGCTTTTGGGCTTCATTTAGGCTTTTATTCTTTATTTAAATAAATACTCAAGGCCTGCACATATTAAATAACAAAACATTAGTAATGGTGCATAATTATAGGAATAAATATGAAAATGTGATAGTAAATATAATGACAATTATGCATTTTTTACTACCTATCAATATACTGAGAGAGGTAGCAAGTTGATACTTGCTCCCAAGTCAAGAAGCGCTCTACTTATTTCGGTCTGTCCTATGGTGCAGGAAATGGTGGGATATCCGAGATCCTTGTATTTCACTCGAATGGGACCAGACAGAATTTGCTTATATTAGTGGCCAAGAACACTTTCTTGGGCACATTGGTCTTTCTCTTCTTAGTACACATATCCTTAAGAAATTTGGCATAAACCGGGACTTGTTGGATAGCGTCAAGAAGTGGCACATTCAATTTGACCTGGTTGAACATCTCTAGCATTTTCTCCATGTGCATATTTTTATTGTTGTTCCTAAGCCTATTAGGAAAGGGTGCTACAGGCTTATGAACTTGTTCAACAGCTTTGTCCTCATCAAATGTTTGTGGAGTGGATTGGGAGGAACTAGCAGAGGTGGAGGCTGGAGCGGGATCAGGATGGACTGGACTTTTTTGTTGGTAGACCTGGTTGTCTACCTTCTTTCCAGATCGCAGTGTGTGAACAGCATTACACTGGTTAATCAATGGATCCTGAATTTCATATGCTTGGTTGGAGGTTTTTGGGTTAACTAGCGGCTGACTAGGCAAAGTACCCTTAGGTCTTTCACTTAGGGAGCTAGCTAACTGGCTCATCTGCATTTCCAACCTTGATGTGGCCTGTGAATGATTGTTCAAAGTTTGTCCCTGATTCTGCATGAAAGCGGATTGGGACTTTATGAAAGCCTCTATGCTCTCCTCCAATTTACTGATTTTCTTTTCCATTGGAGAGCTTTGGGAGGAGGAAGATGGGCTGGATTGGGAAAAGGTGGTGGAGGAGTGGGATGGTGAAAGTTGTTGGAAAAATTCGGCCTGGGAGGATTGTTGGGGCCCAGGAGAAATTTGGGTGATTCCTCCAGCCGGGATTATAGGTTTGTGAGTAGGGGTTATGAGGCAGCCGTGAGTAAGCCGCGTTCATATGTTCCGGTGGCACTTGCTGGGCATGGAAAACAGGGCACTCTTCAAAGACATGGTTTGGTGCCTGACAATATGAACAACCCGGATTGTGAATTGGTGGTGGGTTGATCTGGTTGACACTGGCAGGCTCTTTTGTTTCCAGAGCCTCTATCCTTCTCATCAGGGTAGCAATCTTAGCCTCGGTAGCTATGGATGATTCTAGAGATAGGAGCCCTCCTCTTTAAGCTATAGATTGTGAATTCCTAGGTGTTTCTGAGGCTGGCTCCCATTACAGGGTTTTCTCTGCAAAATCCTCAAATAAATCCCAACCCTGATTCTCATCTTTCTGCAAGAACCCTCCCTGACACATCGTTTCTAATAGGGTCTTAGTCAGATAATCTAGACCATCGTAGAGAATCTGGCACTGACACCATTTCTCCACGCCATGATGAGGGCACTGAGCTAGGAGATCTTTGAATCGCTTAAAGTATCTCCAAAATGGTTCGTTTGGGTTTTGCTTAAACTGCATGATGTTCTTCCTAATGAGGGCAGTTTTATGAATCGGGTAAAATTTCTTCAAGAAAGCCTTGACGAAATCATCCCACATCGTGACTGAATCTGTTGCCAAACTGTACAACCATTTCTTAGCTAGGTCCTTTAGGGAAAAAGGAATGAAACGTAACCTAACAGCATCGTCTCCTAGCTGGGGTATACGCATCATAAGGCATACTTTTCAAATTCCCTAACAAAGAAGTATGCGTCCTCTGATTCTAAACCATGAAATTTGGGAAGAGTGTTAATGAATTGGGGCTTTAACTCAAAGTTATTTCCGTTTGCTTTAGGAAGTTTTATGCAAGATGGAAGTGAAGTTCTGATCGGGTAAAATCTATCCTGAAGTGACGCCATCACCGGTTCTGGATGCAAGGTTAGAGAAGTGTTTCTTGTTAATCTGGAAGTTGAAGGATCTCTCACCCACTCTTGCATTCAGCACACCACAAACAACGTGAAGACAACAAACAATCGAAAAAGAACAAAAAATAATCAAAAGAAAGAAAAACAACCATAAGCCTTAGTCTAAGGTACCTGGACCTAGACGACTCCTAACTGGTCGATTCTCGGGGAAGGTTGTTGCCGGAACTCGACTACAAGCTAATCGGCCAGGAAAGGGCAAAGCTCGGGGGGAGGTATCCGGGCGGAGCCATGGGCCTAATTACGCCAAGCCACGGAGCTTTCGAAACTTTACCTCTAAATCCACTTCCCTTAGACACTGATTATGCAGGAGTATAGTTCTTGCAATTTCCAACCTCGGATAATCTTTTAGTGAGTCCGAGATGTCCCTAGGGCCCAACGTCTATTGATTTTTAGTTAAGGCTTGGGAAATGTGAGTACACTTGGAGATGGTTTTTCGGCTAAGGAAGGGTGATGAAAACCCTACCTTATCTTGTGTATTTGGGTTTTGCTCTTAAAGTTAATTGTGCAAGTGTAAAATTTATTCACAACAAGGTAACACTCAAAGCGGTAAATCACTTCAAAATGTTGACCCTATTCTATATGAATGCACACGTACCTTATCTCCAGCACTCTTCAACAGAAATTGAAATGAATTGAAATAGACACGTGCCTTAAATGCAAAAGTCTAATCCAAATTTCAATTAAGCAACAAGTGAATTTCTGTTGAATTTATTAAACATGCATAAGGTGAAGCATCTAAGGAAACTAGAAAAATTTAGAAAACAATTTTTAGTGGCTTTTGGCAACCCTGCAAGCGAGTTTGTTAGTACTTCAATCGGAAAAACTTGCTTTTACACGAATATTTCCGAGGGCAAATGAATCCTCACGCAATGTCTAATTTGTCACATATTTTGCATTAATATTGTCACTTTACCGCACTTTTTAGCTAATAAATTTTATTAATAAGTTGTCTTTTTTTTGCTAAATACAAGCCCAAGTGCTTAAAGGAAAAAAGGAGAAACAAGCCCAAAAGCCCACCAAATTCTGAATTAATTCAGAATTAATTCGAAATGGAGAAATCTGGGCTAAATCTTGGCATATCAAGGGGTGAGAAAAATCCTCCCTGAATCGAGCGATTGAAGTCAGAAAATCAAGGCTGTTTCGTCAACAGAGCAGAGAATAAACCAGAAATCCAACAGCATGTACGGGACCAACATCAAATCAGGAGAGTGCCCCCTTTTGGTGTGGCCACCTGGCTACACCAGGGCCGCGGAAACGCGGCCCAAGCCGCGTTTCCGCGGCATAACCACTTCTGTTGGGGAGCGTTTGCTCCCCCAACCTTCCCGGGATTCTATCTTTTAGGTTTTGGCTATAAAAAGGGGTTTCAGTAAGGAAAAATGCAGCGAAGACTAGGATTAAGTTTTGCTTTTATTTTCTTAGGATTTGGACTGTTTGTTAGCTAGAACACAAGTTGTAATTCTATTGTTTACTTTGTAGTTCAGTTTAAAAACTTGTGAGAGAGAGGACTGAAAGCTTGTACTTGAAGAATTGAAGTGACAGCAATACAAAAGTCGAGCAAGTCTTCTTCCAATTGTAGTACGGTATGGGTTGCTTTATGTCTTTGTTTTCTTCTTCGTTTTCCATGAATAACTAAACATTTTCTCTGGGCTTGCTATCGAACTCTCTCGTTCTTCTTCTCTTCTGTTTTTAAAAGAAAAAGACCCGATGACTCATATGAATGCCTCACTTAAAAGCCTTCCTTTTTGAAAGTGTTCTTGAAGGCACATGAGGATGGGTTTGGATAGTTGAATTCACAACTCTTTAATGAACATCTCTCGAATCGTTTTTAATTCATTCTTGCTTCTTCGCGCTTGCTGTTTTAACATTCGATTCTTCAATTTCTTAAAGAAAAAGACTCAACTATTCTAACATCTTATGTGCTTTACTTAAAGCTTTCTAAAAAGACAACTCTAAGTTTTGCAAATGATCATTTGAGGGACTTAACTTTTCAAGAGAAGAATGAACAATTGAGTAGTGAGATAGTGAGCCAAGACTTTCTTTATTATTATAAACAACAAAATCATTTTCAAGTTTTCTAAATCACCTTCTCCAAAACCTTTTCTGAAAGTTGCAATTTTCTTTCATTCATCTCTTTCTTTTCATTCTCTTTTCCTAAAAATGAACACAATTCTTTGTTTCTAAGCAATTCGCCGAAACGCTTCCATCGCATCCCTCCTAGTGGACACGACCCGTTAGCCACAAGCTACACGGTACAAACTTTTGAACTCTTGATTGTTCTTTATTTTAACAATCAATTTTTGGCGCCGTTGCTGGGGAGGGAACGGTGTAGTTGTTTTAACAAGTTTTGTGTGTTTGTTACAGGGACTTGAAGGTCAAGATCTAGCATTCAAGCTTTGCCAAGAAGACTTGAAAATTCTGTGCCCCTACTCTCGAAAGTAGGAAACAGAATTTCAAGAAGTTGCTTTGCAAATCTGAAAAAAAAATTGGACTACTAAAAACTTTGTTTTGCAGGACATATTGCTTGCAAAAATTTCAGTTTTTATATGTCATATTTGTGCTAGTTTTGTTATCACCATCCCTGTTTTAATCCAACAGTAATTTGAGTGATTGTGAATTGCTTAAAAAAAAACGTTTGGACTTGCATTCTAGGCATTTGTCTAATTACGTTTACTTTACAATTACTATTGAAGAGAGCTGGAGACAAGGTATGTATGCATAGCATATAGTTTAGGAAATATTCTTGGGTGATTTTGCTTTTGAATGCTACTTTTCTATATCTTGCAATCAAGATAAGGTGGGGAAGTCATTACCCTTCCTTAGCCCAAAACCATCTCCAAGCACGCACAACCTAAGCCTAATTAAAATTTGATAGACGTTGGCCTTAGGGACATCTCAAACTCACTAGGAGATTATCCTAAAAAGGGAAGGTGTTGGAAATTGACTCCTGCCAAATCAGTGTCAAGGAAGGGGATTGAGGGCCAAAAGCCCGAAGATTGGTGGTTATTTAATTAAGGAACGTCTTTTGACGGAAAACCTCCCACAAATCTTGCCCTGACCTGGCTGATTTGCTTGTGGTCAAGGTCTATATTCTACCTCTTGTGGACAATCAACCAGTTAGGAGTTGTCTAGGTCGAGGTTACCTTAGACTAGGCTTGGTTGATTTCTACTGTTGACTGTTGTTTGAACTTGTTGTGATTGTGATTGTGATTGTGCATGCAAGTGTGGTCGAGAGAACCTAACTCATCTAGATTGACTAAAAAACACATCACCACCCGAGTTTGAACCAAGACCCGATCCAGTAATGGCTCAATCAACTTCACTACAGGATAGGTTCTACCCATTAGGACCTCACTTCCATCATGCATTTCACTTCCATCGGTTGGTGAATACAATTTTGAGCTCAAGCCTCAATTCATCAACACACTCCCCAAATTTCATGGTCTAGAGTCCGAAGATGGCTACTTCTTCATAAGAGAATTTGAGGAAGTATGTCTTATGATGAAAATCCCACACCTTGTAGATGATGCTATTAGGTTGAGATTCATCCCTTTCGCACTTAAGGACCTAGCAAAAAAATGGCTCTACAGCTTAGCAGCCGGTTCCATCACATCCTGGGATGTTTCATCAAGGTTTTCTTAAAGAAATTCTATCCTATCCATAAAACCGCTCTCATTAGGAAGATGATCATGCAATTCAAGCAAGAGCCTAGTGAACCGTTCTGGAGGTACTTTGAACGCTTTAAAGACCTCTTTGTCCAATGTTCGCACCATTGAATAGAGAAATGGCGATAATGTCAAATTCTCTATGACGGTTTAGACTATTCCACCAAAACCCTCTTAGAAAGTAGTGCCAAGGGGGTTTCTTGCAGAAAGATGAAGATGAAGGATGGGTGAAAATTTAGCTGAGAAGACCATCCAATGGGAATCTGCTAGTGAGACCTCTAAGAATCCTAACTCCATCTCTTCAAAAGGAGGTCTCCATTCCATAGAATCGTCCATCGCTAATGAGGCTAAGTTAGCTAATTTAGCTAGAAGACTGGAAGCTCTAGAAACGAAAGAACCAAGTCAAGTCAATCAAGTCAGCCTGAACCAATTTCCACCCCCTAGCTGCACTTACTGTCATGCCCTGAATCATGTTTTCGAGGAGTGCCCAGTGTTTCAGGCTCAGCAATCCTACCATGAACCGATGAATGCGGCCTTTTCAAGGCTGAACAATAACCCTTACGCCCCAACGTACAATCCCGGCTGGAGAAATCACCCTAATTTCTCATGGAGCCAAAACAACAATGACCATTCACGATCCAATCATGCTAGCCACTTCCATCATGGTAATAATTCTTCCAATCATCAACCCAACTTCTCCAATTTCCATAATAATTCTCCCAACCATCCACCAAACTTTTCGAATTATCAACAGAACTTTCCTAATCAAGCTTCACAATCCTCCATCCAGAATCCTCAATTAGAAAGGAGAATGACTGACTTTGAAAGAAACATGGAACTATATATGAAAAACCAAGACTCTCTCATGCAAACCATTCTGAGGTTAGAGGTTCAAATGAGCCAACTAGCCAACCCACAGAATGAGAGACAAAAGGGTACCCTGCCTAGTCAGCCAGTCACCAATCCGAGGAATTCCCAACGAGCTCATTTGGCTGAGGATCCTTCATTCAATCATTGTAATGTTGTGCATACATTGAGGTCAGGAAAGAAAGTTGATAACCAAGTGTCAACATCCACCAATCCTATTAAGCACAACCCCAATTAAGCTTTCACTTCATCTAATCCAATTTCTTCCAATTCTGACGAGTTTGAAAGAGACAAGTCAGCCAGCCAAGTGCACCAGCCTATAGTACCCTTTCCTAATAGGCTAAAAAATAATAAGCAAAATCCGTACATGGACAAGATAATAGAGATGTTTAACCAAGTGAAGACAAATGTGCCACTTCTTGATGCCATCCAACAAGTTCCTTCCTATGCTAAGTTTCTTAAGGACATGTGCACCAAGAAGAGAAAGACTAATGTTTCTAAGAAGGTCTTCTTAGCCACTAATATTAGTGAGCTATTCTCGGGTCCTATCCCTGTCAAGTACAAAGATCCAGGTAGCCCCACCATTGCCTGCACAATAGGACAAGCCAAGATTAGTCGTGCACTTCTTGACTTGGGGGCACGTATCAACTTGCTTCCATTCTCTGTTATCAACAACTCGGGTTGGGTGACCTTATTCCAACTCGAGTCACCATCCAACTGGCTGACCGTTCTGTTAAAGTTCCAAAAAGGGAAATTAACGATGTCCTGATCCGGGTAGGAGAGTTCATATACCCTGTCGATTTCATAGTTCTGGAGACACAACCTGTGTCTAACTCCAATCGTAGGGCTCAAACTCCTGTCATCCTAGGTTGACCCTTCCTTGCTACTGCTAATGCCATCATCAATTACATGAATGAGTCTATGAGGTTAACCTTTGGAGACATGACTAGAGAAGTCAATGTCTTCAATCTAGGAAAACAACCCCGCGACATTGAGGACCAAACATTTGAAGTCAACCTAATTGAGAACTTGACAAGTGAACACGGGGAAGAATTGAAATCAAAAATGGAGATTGACTTCGAGTTAGAGTCTGACGACTTTAATCTTGATCAGGTGGTAGATTCTGTCGTGAATTGGGCTTCAAACCCTATTTCACCAACAATGGAGCCAACAGATTTGACTAGTCCGTCTAGTGAGCCTTCCTCCTCCTTAGAATTGAAAGCCCTACCTGCGCATCTCAAGTACGCCTATCTAGGCGAACAAGAGACATTTCCTGTCATCATTGCCTCCCATTTAAATGACGGGAAAGAAAAAGATTTGAAAGATATTCTAAGAAAACATAAGGAAGCCATTAGGTGGACTATGACTGATATCAAGGGATTAAGTCCAACCATCGTTCAACACCGCATCCATCTCAATGAAGACGTCACACCCAAGAGAGACCCGCAGCGTAGGTTAAACCTATAATGCAAGAGGCTGTTCATGCTGAAATAATAAAACTCTTAGACAATGGGATAATTTATCCCATTTCGGATAGCCAATGGGTCAGTCCTGTCCATGCGGTCCCAAAGAAATCTGGTTTCACCGTAGTGGAAAACGAGAACAAAGAGTTGGTTCAAACTCGACTTCCTACGAAGATCCTAGTTTGCATCGACTATAGGAAACTGAATGCTGCAACTTGTAAGGACCATTTTCCACTTCCCTTCATTGATCAAATGCTTGAACATTTGGCGGGTCACGAGTATTACTATTTTTTAGACGGTTACTCGGGCTATAACCAGATCCCTATTGCCCCTGAGGACCAAGAAAAGACCACGTTCACATGTCCATTTGGGACATTTGCTTATCGTCGAATGCCCTTCGGCTTATGCAATGCCCCAGCAACGTTTCAACGTTGCATGTTGAGTCTTTTCTCAGATATGGTAGAACGCTTCTTAGAAATCTTCATGGATGATTTCTCCATCTACGGAGATTCATTCACTCAATGTCTCCATCATCTAGAACTCGTCCTCCAACGTTGTGCTGAGAAAAATCTGACACTAAACTGGGAGAAATGCCACTTCATGGTAAAACATGGAATTGTCTTGGGTCATGAAATCTCCAAGAAAGGAATTGAAGTGGATAGAGAGAAAATCGAGGTTATTGCTAAGCTTCCCATACCAAATGCATTAAGGACATTAGATCCTTCTTAGGACACGCTGGTTTTTACCGACGATTTATCAAGAATTTTAGCAAAATTGGTAGGCCCTTGACTAATTTGTTAGCTAAGGATGTGTCCTTCACTTCGATGCTGAATGCATAGATTCTGGGAGAAGCTTAAGAGAGAGCTTATTTCTGCACCAATCATATCTGCACCGGATTGGTCTAAGCCGTTTGAGATCATGTGTGACGCTTCTGATTTTGCCATAGGCGCTGTCCTAGGACAACGCAGTGATAACAAGCAGCATGTGATCTATTACTCTAGTAGGACTCTAAACGATGCTCAAATGAACTACACTACGACCGAGAAGGAATTCTTGGCAGTAGTGTTTGACTTAGAAAAGTTTCGTCCTTACCTACTAGGGTCCAGATCCACCATTTTCACCGATCATTCTGCGCTTAGGTACCTTATGATGAAGAAGGATGCCAAGGCCCGACTCATTCGTTGGATCCTCCTTCTTCAAGAATTTGATCTTGAGATTCGAGATAAGAAAGGCGTAGAAAATGTTGTTGCTGACCACCTCTCACGGATACCAAATTCTCCATGCAACGAATTGTCCATCAATAAGGATTTTCCTGATGAACATCTCTTAGCCATCTCTAGGGAACCTTGGTTTGCTGATATAGTGAATTAGTTAGTCACAAACCAAACTCCGTCTCATTGGTCCAAAAATGAGGTTTACCGGTTCTTATCCCAAGTCCGGTATTTCTTTTGGGAGGAACCGTATCTTTTCAAGTACTGTTCCGACCAAATTATTAGAAGGTGCATTCCCGATGAGGAGGTTAGGAGTGTTCTGTCCTTTTGTCACGAACTTGCATGCGGTGGACACTTTGGTCCCCGCAGGACTGCTGAAAAGGTGCTCCAAAGTGGGTTTTATTGGCCCACGCTGTTCAAGAACGCTTATGAATTCTGCAAGACGTGCACTAGATGCCAAATGGTAGGACGGATCTCACACCGAAATATGCTGCCCCTTAACCCAATTCTAGAAATAGAACTCTTTGATGTTTGGGGCATCGACTTTATGGGTCCATTTCCTAATTCATTTGGGAACCAATACATATTGGTTGCTGTGGATTACGTGTCCAAGTGGGTAGAAGCCATTCCATGTAAAACTAATGATAACAAAGTTGTCATAAAGTTTTTGAAAGAGAACATCTTTTCCCGCTTCGGATCCCCTCGTGCTATCATCAGTGATAATGGCACTCACTTTTGCAATAGATCTTTGAAGCCCTTACGAGAAAGTATGCCATAACTTACAAGTTGTCCACACCATATCATCCTCAAACCAGTGGGCAAGTTGAGGTTTCAAATAGACAAGTCAAACTTATATTGGAGAAAACTGTGAACCAAAACCGGAAAGATTGGTCCTTCAAACTTGTAGATGCTCTATGGCCCTACAGGACCGCTTTCAAGACGATTTTAGGAATCTCTCCCTATAGGTTAGTCTATGGCAAACCTTGTCACTTGCATGTTGAATTAGAGCACCGAGCCTTATGGGCAATCAAGCAGTTGAATTTCGATTTGACTAAGGCCGGTGACCTTCGGAAATTACAAATTTCTGAATTGGAGGAATTGAGAAATGAGGCCTATGAAAATGCTAGGATCACTAAAGATAGAGTGAAGATTTTCTATGACAAGCACATCATAAGAAAAACCTTTGTCCCTGGACAAAAAGTCTTACTCTACAATTCTAGGCTTCATCTTTTTTCAGGAAAATTGAAATCACGATGGACTGGGCCATTCGTTGTAAAAACCGTGTTTCCACATGGTGCAGTTGAGATCAGTGACCCCAAGAATGGAAATGACTTTAAGGTAAATGGTCAACGCCTTAAACCTTTCTTGGAATCGGTGCAGGTAGATGAAACGGTAATGGGTCTTTTTGACCCAGTATATCGGTAACTTTCCTCCTTTCTATTTTATTTCATGCACTTATACATTACTTTCATACATTGGGGACAATGCATGAGATAAGTGTGGGGGAGGGTTCTAACATGACTGAAAAAAAATGGATATAAAAAAAAACTTTTTGAAAAGGGTAGACAATATTTTGATATATATTTTGTAAGAATTTAAGTCAATTTTAAGGAATAGGAGAATCATAATTAGGATTTCTTATACTTGGTCAAAATAAGATAACTTGTTTGATTTTTAGGGTCAGGAAGAAAATTTGGGAAAGTAATTTAGTCTTGATATTTACCTTGATGACATATGCACACAAAATACACTTACACACCTAGGGTTTGAAAACAGAGACTCTTATGCCTTATAAAAAAAAAACAAGTCTAATTATTGATTAGCTAGGTACTTTGGCCTAAGCAAGCCTTAGTATTTATGCAAAAGATAATTAGACAAGTTTGAAAAAAAAAAAAAAAAAGTATCCTCTGATTAAGCTGGGTATTTATGCCTCATGAAGCATAAGTGTTCACGCCTAAAAGGGGTACCTCGTATAAAAAAAAATGTGTATCCTCTGATTAAGCTGGGTATTTATGTCTCATGAAGCATAAGTATTCACGCCTAAAAGGGTTACATCGTATAAATAAAAACCTTGGTTTCGTGGCCTTATCTGCTCGAGTGTTTAAGTCCTTAGTGGTGTTTTTCACCTGGTGCCCTAAAACCGTCCGGTTGGGTGTCACCGACTGAAAGCTCGTTACATGGGAAGATTAGAAAGCCTAATGAAATTGATGAATAAAAGTTCACCAAAATAAATAAATATGAGGCATAGGAGTTAATGTTGAAGAACCCTTAGTAAACTTCACAGTCACGATGGTGCATACGACTCAGGGTAAATTAATAGACTAGATGAGAAGTACAATTTGACTCCTTACTTTAATTGATGACATGTTTTTGAATAGAGACTAGGCTTAGGAATGAAAAATTTGATATTCCTATAACTTATAGATTACTTAAACTCTCACAAATATACTTCAAATATTTTCTCCTTTAAAAATAAAAGAAAAAAGAAAAAAATACTAACCTTTTTCTCTTTCTTTTTTGATTTTGTGGGTGTAATCCGCTGAAAACCCTCACGAGACAAAACTCGTCCTCTAGGGGTAACCTAGAGGTTTAACGGCTTGTTGCACATGCTCAGTGCAATCGAGTGACCTGCGAAAGTGGTCTAATAATTGATTCGAGTTAGTCCAATGTTTGCTCGAGGGCGAGCAAAAGATAAGTGTGGGGGTGTGATTTGTCACATATTTTGCATTAATATTGTCACTTTACCGCACTTGTTAGCTAATAAATTTTATTAATAAGTTGTCTTTTTCTTTGCTAAATACAGGCCCAAGTGCTTAAAGGAAAAAAGGAGAAACAAGCCCAAAAGCCCACCAAATTCTGAATTAATTCAGAATTAATTCGAAATGGAGAAATCTGGGCTAAATCTTGGCGTATCAAGGGGTTGAGAAAAATCTACCCTGAATTGAGCGATTGAAGTCAGAAAATCAAGGCTGTTTTGTCAACAGAGCAGAGAATAAACCAGAAATCCAGCAACATATACGGGACCAACATCAAATCAGGAGAGTGCCCCCTTTTGGTGTGGCCACCTGGCCACACCAGGGCCACAGAAACGCGGCCCAAGCCGCGTTTCCGCGGCCCTAACCACTTCTGTTGGGGAGCGTTTGCTCCCCCAACCTTCCCGGGATTCTATCTTTCAGGTTTTGGCTATAAAAAGGGGTTTCAGCAAGGAAAAATGCAGCGAAGACTAGGATTAAGTTTTGCTTTTATTTCTTAGGATTTGGACTGTTTTTAGCTAGAACACAAGTTGTAATTCTGTTGTTTACTTTGTAGTTCAGTTTAAAAACTTGTGAGAGAGAGGACTGAGAGCTTGTACTTGAAGAATTGAAGTGACAACAATACAAAAGTCGAGCAAGTCTTCTTCCAATTGCAGTACGGTATGGGTTGCTTTATGTCTTTGTTTTCTTCTTCATTTTCCATGAATAACTAAACATTTTCTCTGGGCTTGCTATCGAACTCTCTCGTTCTTCTTCTCTTCTGTTTTTAAAAGAAAAAGACCTGATGACTCATATGAATGCCTCACTTAAAAGCCTTCATTTTTGAAAGTGTTCTTGAAGGCACATGACGATGGGTTTGGATAGTTGAATTCACAACTCTTTAATGAACATCTCTCGAATCGTTTTAATTCATTCTTATTTCTTCGCGCTTGCTGTTTTAACATTCGATTCTACGATTTCTTAAAGAAATAGACTCAACTATTCTAACATCTTATGTGCTTAACTTAAAGCTTTCTAAAAAGACAACTCTAAGTTTTGCAAATGATCATTTGAGGGACTTAACTTTTCAAGAGAAGAATGAACAATTGAGTAGTAAGATAGTGAGCCTAGACTTTCTTTATTATTACAAACAACAAAATCATTTTCATGTTTTCTAAATCACCTTCTCCAAAACCTTTTCTGAAAGTTGCAAATTTTCTTTCATTCATCTCTTTCTTTTCATTCTCTTTTTCTAAAAAACGAACACAATTCTTTGTTTCTAAGCAATTCACCGAAACGCTTCCATCGCATCCCTCCTCGTGGACACGACCCGTTAGCCACAAGCTACACGGTACAAACTTTTGAACTCTTGATTGTTCTTTATTTTAGCAATCAATGTCCTTGGCCACCTTTCCCTTCCCGTGATAATGAGCTCCTTGGTACTTCTCCTACACACAAAAAGAATAATCTTTAGTAGTGAACAATAAAGCCGTTCCCTCCCGACAACGGCGCCAAAATTTGATCGGCAAAAAGCAAGTACTAAAATGAGAGAATGAAGTGTGGGTTGATGTTATTGCTTTTGCGATTCTTCGTAGTAGCGAAGTGGCTATACGGGTCGTATCCACAAGGAGGGAGAGCGATGGAAGCTTGATGCGGCTACAAAGTTCAAGAAGAAAGAAAGTTCTTTGTAAATAATGAATATAAAAATGAAAACGAATTGTTTGAAGAATTGTTGGAAAATATTTTAGTGGTTTGTAAAAGTGGAGTTTTTTCTTAGTTGTAAAAATGCATGGCTAACTTTGTACTAAGTGCTCCCACTAATTTCTAACTTTTGAAGATAGCCTCACGATGGATCATAGGCAAACACTACCCTTGTGCATTGGAACTATTCACGTGGAAATCGAGTGAAAGTTCATCCTAAAACTTAGCCTTACACAGCAAAAACTCGGACATTCCCATATCAAGATCCGATAGAAGGCGAGAATAAGGGAAGACTCGAGTGCACTATTGGTATCAGCAAAGTTAAAAGGAAAAGTCTCTAACTTATAATAATAAGTAAAGTACACAACTCATAGATCATCAAAACTCATTAAGCATGAAGTATAAGAAAGTAGATACTTGTAGGTAAATTAGAGTTAGAACCCTCGTCTTAAGATGCCATAGCTCTCATTTGCACAAGGCTTGTTTGGCACTATTGACTCATGCGGGTTATCAAACAAGTGTTAGAAATTAGTGGGTTAGTAGTTAGTTAGCCATGCTTTGGAAAAGTTAGTTACACATGGTAAAAAAGAAGCAACAAAAAGAAAAGAAGTAGAGAGAAGGTAAGTTACAATACAAAGGAGAGAAGCAAAGAGTAAAAAGAGTTACACTACAATAAGGAAGTAAAAGTAAATGCAAAGACAAGTAAATGGAAAGAAGGAAGAGAAGTAGTACTTGTATTATCTTGTCACCCTTCAAATACAACACTTTACACACTCTCTCTCTTTCACTTTAATGGCTAAAACCTAAAACTAGAAGAAGAAGAAAACAACTACAAACCTAAAAACAAGATTACAAAAACTTGCTAAAGCTCTGATCTCTCCCAACTGAAACCCCAGGGGGGTATTTATGCCACAAGGGAAGCAGGGGGCTAGGGGACAATCCCTGGCCTGAAGCGGCGCGCGTCGCGCGGCCGTATGGCAGCAGTAATGCAGCCAAAGCCGCGTTTTCGCGGCCATCAAGTGGCCGCGCGCGCGACGCTTCGAGCCGCGCGCAGTCTTTTCAGTCTCCTGTCAGATTCGGTGCCCGATTTTGGTTTTGCAGTCCCTGATTTTGACAGAATCAGCTCTCTAAGTCAATAGCTATTTTAATAGCCCTTTAATCACCAATTAAATGGTGATATGAGTCTTCTTCTTCATTTGCACACCATTGACCTAGGATCAAGCAAGCAAGGTATTATTAGCAGAATTTATGATCAAATATATGTGAGATGTGATGAAAATTATGCAAAATTAGAGACTAATCGCTCACTCAAATTGTTGTTACATTAATGGCACATTAACCCTTGCCAAGTTAAGCATCAAACCTCTGACAAGTGCATTGATGAGTTCCCAGGCGGAGAATTTATCACGATCACTTTGGACAAAATCCTTTTTTGAAATTCCCAACAAGGAATTTGCATCCTATCTCCCCAGTGTGGTTGTCATGTTAATATTACACCTCTGACAAATCTTTAAAGTGTGGGATCCTTTGAACCCCCGAGCAAGTTTCTAATAGATTCCCCTCGAAGTCTTTTTAGTCCCCAGTGAACTCTTTAGTCGTCAAGTTAACATTATACTTCTGACAATTTCTTCCAAACTCTTCCAAGGAAATGCTAAATTCCCCAAGAAGTATTCATTAGTCTGTAAATATGCATATTTTACACCACATCTTCACATTTATTTAATATTAAATTCTGTTAATAACACCCCTCTTGTATGTTTCTAGGTCCATGGCATGAAATGAAGAAGAAGCCTAAAATCACATTTATTTTGTAATTTAAAGCTTACATATATAGTCATTGACTTTGGAAGGTTGTTCTATCAAAATCAGGTGCCTATATCTAGAAACCAGGGTCTACATCTGACAGGAAGCAAACCAACAAGATGTGCGGAGGAGCCACGCGCGCGGGCCACGAGATGGCCACGAAAACGTGGCCATAACCGCGTTTTTGCAGCTGCTTTATGGAGCCGCATGTCAAGATTTAACGCGCGGCCCATGATGCCCTCGTGTGCCCCCTTAGCCTATAAATACCTAAGGTTTTCAGAACAAAGGGGAAAAGAGTTTTAGGGTTGTTTCTTTCATGTATGTAGTTTTTAGGGTAGTTTAGGTTAGTTATTATTCTTCTTCTTCTTTTGTATTTTTCATTTCTTGTAGATCATATAATAGGGAAGAGAGTAGTATATAGCATGAAAGCAAGAGTGCTTATAATGGAGGGTAACACTCTATGAAAGGTTCTCTCTTTATCTCTACTTATTTTATTCTCTCTAACTTCTTTTACATGCTTAGCTAATTTTTTCTCATGGCAACTAACTACTAACCACTAACTTGCTAATTCCTTACTGATAATCCACATAAATCAATAGCCTCCACTTGGCCTTGCTCTTGCAAGAGCGATTGATAGCTCATGATGATGAATTTTAACACTTTAACATCTAACTCTCTAACAAGCTAACATTACTTTATTCCATACTTACTCTTTTAGTTTTGATGGTTTAAGTGGAGCTTGAACTAGTTATTGAGTTAGATGTGAAAGTGATCTTATGAGTCATGCTTTGAAATGCTCTTGAACTAAGGACTGGTGACGGCCAAGGATACATGTGAGGTAACTATCACTAAGAGGTTAGCATGGTTAGTAAAGCCATTAGTTGTTAGTAGCCATGAGTTTTCTTTCCTTTTTACTTTGTTTTAAAAATATACAAAAAAATCACAAATATAATCGCTTTAGTGTTTCTATCTTTGTTTCCACCATACTCCTCTCTTTCCATTCATTGTTTTCTTTTCTTTTCATTCTTTAAAACATAGAAGAACTGTTAACACATACGTGAATTAACCGGTAAAGCTTCTATCACTTTTCGTCCTTGTGAATTCAACTCATTTAGCCTCTATGCTATAATGAAAGTATCGAGGAAGCTAAAGCACGCACTTTTAACTCGTGATTTCAAAATATACACTTTTCATGCATGATTTTTTCCCGATCAAATTTTGGCGCCATTGTCGGAGATTGAAATAGTTTGATTTCACATTTTTATTAACTTTTGTTCTTTGTTTTTGGTGTGCAGGTCAAATTTTTAGCATCGCAGAAGTCCACACTTGCTTTTGTGTGGATGGGTAAATTCTTATATATTACTATATTTGGCTGCTAGTTTCTGTTTATATTACTTGTATACTGTAATAATTTTGAGAGCTAAAATACGATAATTGGATGTTTTAAAATGGTTTAGACATTTCCATCAAGGCACGTGTCAATTTTCATTCCAATATACTGTATTTTATTTTTTGTTGTTGTGATCAGGACTGAGGTGTTCATATGGCATTGCATGTAGTATAGGACAAATATATGGGAGATTTACTCCCTTTGTGTGTTCATTCTTTTTTATATTGCACACTTGCACGAATCAAACTTAAGGGCAAAACCTAATACAAGATAAGGTGGGAAAGTCATTACCCTTCCTTAGCACAAAAACCACATCCCCACTCACATAACCCTAGCCTTATAAAATTTGCTAGACATTGTTCCCGAGGGACATCTTGGACCCATTTAAGAGATTGACCTAAGGAGAAAGTTGTTAGAATTTGACTCTTGTCCAATCGGTGTCAAAGGTTGGAGATTGAGAGGCGAAACCTCGAAAAATAGTAGTTTGAAATAATTTGGCCCGTTGCTCTGGCAGGGATATCTCCCACTGATCTTGCCCCTACTTGGCCGATTAACTTATGGTCAGATTCCTACAATGTTACCCCCGTGGACAGTCTAACTAGTTAGTAGTCATCTAGGTCTAGGTCAACCCTAATATATGCTTAGTTTTGCTTTTTCTTTTTCTTTTGTGTTTATTTGTTTGTTTTTTTTTTTGTGTTTGTTTATGAAATGGACTTCAACAATAATTTTTCAATCCTAATATGAATCCATATTTCACCCCGACTTCATTTGACTCAGATAACTCCAGCCCGGCTATGTACAACATGAACCAACTATATAGGCCAGACAGGGATTATCCAACTCAATATGACCCATACCCCCAATCATATAACCAAGATTTTCAAAATAATTTCTACTTCTCACAGAGTTCATGGGGATTCACCACCCCCGAGTCAAATTTTCAAGCACCTTATCCACAATTTTTGTAATATTCATTTCCCGATTTTGCTTAATATACTTCTTTTCCAGAACCACCCTCTGAAGAAAAATTCGATTTGAAGAGGAGTATGGAAGCCATGCTTGAGTCCCAATAACTTCAAAATTTGCTCAATTCCCAATCCTTCCCATATCAAACTCCATATACTTCTTTTCTTGGACATCCAATTGAAAAAAAAAATCTGAGCTAGAAAAGAGTTTGGAAATCTTTTGTGAAACAGTGCAACAATTTCAAATATGTTGGACTCATCATCTCAACAAAATTTTTAAGAGTCATATTCATCTTTTCCTGTCGCACCAATTCAAAATGAATAGCCATCTATCCTGGAAATGAATATGGAACTCTTGCATGAGTCTGAGAAACAATCACAAAATCTGATGGACTCACGACTTCACCATAATTTTCAAAACCAACTTCCACGCTCACCTTTTCAAGAAGAACCAATTGTAAAGAGTATGGAATACATGATTCATACTTAAACTTCTGTTACATGGCCTAGTAGTAGGTTAGACTCGATAATGAGTGAATTGATCAATGAGAATGAGGATCTTTCTTGTCATCCTTTGACTAATTCTTATGTCCCTAATTCTATCGATTGGACTCAAGAATCATGTTATTTTGGAAACCAAAATTCAATTTTAGCACACGCATTTGAACTTGACCAAACTTTATATTTTTAAAATCACTTTGACATTTTAGCAAGTTATCCCTTTCATGAAATTGAAATTGAGCACGAAAATGATCCTGAAACTCAAGTTGATAATTTTATTTTACTTTTTGACTCAATAATGACTCTGGTATCTTTACTGGATTTTTTTCTCTATTCTAAACGTTGAATCTTATTCTAGTACACCGTAAAATTGAATCACCAATATTTTAAGATCACATTTCGTTAATAGGGAAAGTGTGTGAACATCAATTCTTTGGTTTGGACCCAATTTTTGAATCAATTTCGTCATCCGCTTTTGAATCTCGACTTGATCTGAGTTAAATTCCTAAGTCGGTATCAGTTTTTGTTCATGTTCTATTTGAGTCTAAATCAATCATCTCCCAAAATCACACTTCATTGCTAGACAAAGGTGTTGAACAAAATAACTCAAGAATTATTTTTGAAAATTAGAAATTGAGTGGGGATAATATTTTAAATAAGACCATTCACTTCATCATTCTTTTTATGGGTCATATTCGAAAGGTTACTGGTGGGTTTCTGCGAATATCACAATATATGATTTGAGCCGCATTTCGTGGGCCAATCAGACCACCACCGGAACCACCACCCTGCGGTAATTTTTCTTCCCTATTTTGTTTGATGTGTATACATATTCACGTTGCATTGAGAAAAATACATGAAATAAGTGTGGGGGAGGATTTACTAACATAGTTAGTTTTAAATTTTCTTTCTTTTACACTTCTTTCTAGAAAATATTTAGATTTTTCTTTTGGATATAAACTCTATTCTTTTCTTTGTACATAAATTTTTGAAATAAGAGAAATAGTTTTGATTTATTTTTAAGAAAGTTAAGAGGATCTTAGAAATTAAGAAGACATAAAATTATGAATTTTTAAACTGAGTCAAAATAATAGATCTTATATAAATTTTAGGATAAGAAAGTAAGATTGGAAAGATAATTTGATCTTAAATTTTTTGCCTTAGATATATGCACTTCAAACTTACACAATTTTTTGGGATTAAAACAAAAACTGAAAATGTCATAAAAATATATATAAAAATAATGAAAATAAAAATCACTTATTGAAGCTGGGTAATTATGCCTCAGGAAGCATGATTATTCACGCCTAAAATGGTGGACAAAAACAATATAATCTCTTTTAGTTTTGTGGCCTTGTTTACTCAATTTCTTAAGCCTAAGTGATATTTTCTCATCTGGTACCCTAAAACCATCTAGTTTGTGAGTAACCAGCTAAAGGCCCACTATCCAAGTAAGCTAGAAAGCCTAAGAAAACTAAGGAAAGAAAAAAAAAAAGAAGAAAACATTAATATAAACAAATAGAATGAAAGTTAGAATCGATATCCCAAAAATCTTCACAGTTCACAAAGTTCATATTTTGTAAGAGTTTTTATGAAAGATCAAAAAATTGATTCAATTTTAAATTCTTATATTTAATTTATAACAAGATTTTGCCTTTAGACTTAGTTTAAGAAAGAATAATATATGGTTAACTATGATCTTGGAACACTTAAATTTCAAAAATATTTTAACACTTTTCTCTATTTCAAAATGTGTTTTCAAAATACTAACGTTTGATTTCTTTCTTTTTGGATTTTGTAGGTGTAATCCGCTAAAAACCCTCAGGAGACAAAACTCTTCCTCTAGAGAAAACCTAGAGATTTAATGGCTTGTAGCACATGCTCAGTGCGATCGAGTCATCTGTAAGAGTGGTGTAATAATTTTCTTAGTTAGTTTTTCTATTTGCCCAGGACAAGCAAAAGATAAGTGTGGGAGTGTGAATAGTTTCTAAATATGCATATTTCATACTATATCTTCACATTTATTCAATATTAAATTATGTTAATAACACCTCCCTTGTATTTTTCTAGGTCCATGGCATGAAATGAAGAAGAAGCTCAAAATCTTATTTATTTAGTGATTTAAAGCCTACACATATAACCAAATGCTCTGGAAGGTGGTTCTATTAAAATCAGTTGCTCATATCCAGAAACTAGGGGCTGCATCTGATAGGGGAGCAAATTGACAAGATGTTACAAGCAGTGTCGTGATCGCGGCCATGAGATGGCCGTGAAAACGCAGCCATAGCCGCGTTTCTGCGGCTCCTTTATGGAGTGATTGAGGTTCTACCTGCACACAAAAGTATAAAATTTCAGAGATACAAAAATAGAAGTACAAGGTGCTCAATTCTATCGCAATAGCAAGTGACTATGTGGGTCGTGATCCACAAGAAGGGACTAGCGATGGAAGCTTTTTTAGTAAGTTTTCTTTAAAGATACAAAACATGGTTAAAATTCTTCTTTTAGTTCTTGTAAAGAAAAAGAGAAAAATAAGGTTAAAGTGAGTTAGGAAGAAGATGGTAGATTAAGTAGATGGAAAAACCAGAAATGATATGTACAAAGAAATAAAAAAGGAATAATAAAAGAAATGGTAGATTGTGGTGTTCTAAACTAAAGAATTAAAAGAAAAGAAAGAAACTAAAAGTTACTTACCTCCTTTGGCCAAATTGTTACCTTGAATCTTTTGCAATGATGTTATCTTGAAGTTAGGCGATCAACGTATAGCCCATAAGAGTTGATTCCCGTTTCCTCCACATTATATCATCAAGACGTTTCAAGTATGAAGTGATATAGAATGAAACTTAAAATCCATCGTCATGAGCTATCGGTGGTATTCGCAAAGGCAAGGCTCTTTTCGATGCTTTAAGACTCACTTGGATAGCAATTGGTACGAGAAGAAGAAAAGTAGACAAGAAGAAGAATAAAAATAAAGTACATACAAAAGGGAAACTACAGATTCAATTTTATATCAATAAGAGAAAAGAAGAAAATCTTACATCGGTGTCACTCTCAGCACAAGCTTCGTTCTCATTCTCCTATAAAACTCTGATCTCCTCTGATTTACATAAATTAAAACTTAAAATTACATGAAAAGAAAAACAAAAACCTACACTACAAAGAATGGAAAAGTAGACTAAATTCTATCTTTGCATGGTCGTCCACATTTACAGTGAAAAACCTGCCTTTTATAGGCAAAAACCCGGAGGGGAGAGGCTTGAGAAGATAGGGGAAGCTGATTGGTCACATATATTACATATATATTGTCACATTTTCATGCTTGTTATCTAAATAAATCATATTAATAAGTCCTATTGGTCTTTATAAAATGCAGGCCCATTGCTAAAGGATAGTCCAGAGAAACGAGCCAAAAACCCATTTAATTCAGAATAAACTCTAAATCATGGAATCAGGGCAAATCTTGGCATATCAGAGAGGTTGAAAATCAGTTGAAATAAATCCTCCCAAATCAAGCATTTGAAGCCAACAAATCAAAGATCGTTTTGTCAAATCTGGGAGCTGCAACAGTAAATCCAACAAGACAAAAGGAAGACCAAAGCCACGCCAACTATTCCTCCTCCTGGATGTGGCCAATTGGCCACATTCAGGTCGCGGATCCATGGCCCAAGCCATAGATCCGTGACTTGTTGGTGGAGATAAGGGGAGTGTTTGCTCCCCTAATCTAACTCCCTTCCCTCTGAGGTTTTGCCTATAAAAGCTTGGGTTTTGTGCTGAAAAATTAGCGAAGACTAGGATTAGAATTTTTGTTTATACTTTAAGGTTTAGGCTCTTTGTTAGATAGTATAAAAGTTATATTTTTATTTTGTAATTTGTAGTTCAGTACAAATACCTAAGAGAGAGAGGAATTGAGTGCTTGTAACTTGAAGATTGAAGTGACATCAATACAAGAATCGAGCTACATTTTCTTTCACTCATTTTACGATATGTCTTGCATTATTTACTCCCATTTTTCTTTGACTTTCATGAGTAGCTAAATTAATTTTCTGGGCTCACTATTGTACCTCTCTCCAATTCTTCTTCTTTTCTACTTTTAATTGAAAAGACACAATGAATCATTTGCATGCCTAACTTAAAGCCTTTCTTCTTGAAAGTGTTTTTAAAGGCACATGAGGATGAGTTTGGATTTTTAAACTCCTACTTCTTTTAAGAACGTCTCTTGAACTTATTTTTATCTCATACTTGAACTTCTTGATGATTTAACATTCGATTCAAAACGGTTTCTTAAAGAAAAGAGTTAACTTTTCCAACCATCTTATATGCTTTTCTTCAAACTTTCTAAAGTCAACCTTAAGTTTTACCTATGATCAAGTTGAGGCACTAATGATTTCAGTAGAAGAAAAATGGTTGAGCAATGAGATAGTGAGCCCAGATTTTCTTCTTTATTGAAAACAACCAATCACTTTTCAAAGCTTTTTACATCACCTTTTTCCAAAGCCTTGTCCAAAGTTCCAATTTCTCTTTTAATCATCTCCCTTCTTTCCATTCTCTTTTAAATTAAAAAACAAGCACAATTCTTTATTCTTAAACAAAACACCAAAAAGCTTTCATCGCATTCCTCCTTTGGACACGACCCGTTAGCCCGAAGCTACGCGGTAAAATTCTTAACTCTTTGAATTTTCAATCAGTTTTTGGCGCCGTTGCTGGAGAGGGAACGGTGTATTTGTTTTTTTAACAAGTTTGGTGTCTTGTTTTAGGGATTTCAAGATTCAGATCTTGCATTCAAGCTTTGCAAGAGAAGACTTGTAAATTTTGTGCCCCTACTCTCAAAAGTAGGAAACAGAATTTCAAGAAATTGCGTTGCAAAAGTTGAAAATTTCATTGGACTACTAAAACTATTTTTTGCAGGACATATTGCTCGCAAAAAATAGAGTTTTTGTACGCTATATTCTTGCTATATCTGCTATCCACCATCCCTGTTTTAATCCAATAGTAATTTGAGTGATTGTTAATTACTTTAAAAACGTTTAGACTTACATTCTGGGCATTTGTCTAATTACGTTTATTTTCAATTACTGTTGAAGATAACTGGAGACAAGGTATGTATGCATAGCATATAGTTTAGAAAACATTCTTGGGTGATATTTGCTTTTGAATGCTACTTTTTTATATCTTGCACACTTTGCACAAATCAATTCTAAGGGCAAAACCCAAGTCAAGATAAGGTGGGGAAGTCATTACCCTTCCTTAGCCCACAAATCATCTCCAAGCACGCACAACCTAAGCCTAAGTAAAATTTGATAGACGTTGGCCTTAGGGACATCTCAAACTTAGTAGGAGATTATCCTAAGGGGGAAGGTGTTGAAATTTGACTCCTGTCAAATTAGTGTCTATGAAGGGATTAAGGGCCGAAAGCCCAAGGTTGGTGGTTACTTAATTAAGGAACGTCATTGACGGATAACCTCCCATTATCTTTCCCTGACCTGGCTAATTAGCTTGTGGTCAAAGTCTGCATTATACCTCCAGTAGACAATCAACCAGTTAGGAGTTGTCTAGGTCAAGGTTACCTTAGACTAGGCTTGGTTGTTTTCTCTTCTTGACTATTGGTGAACTTGTTTGTGATTGTGTTTGTGTATGCAAGTGTGGTCAAGAGACCTTAATTCATCTAGGTTAATTAGAAACACATCACCACCCAAGTTCAAAACAAGATCAGATTCGGTTATAGATCAACCGACATCTTTGCAGGATAGGTTCTATCCCATTAGAACATCACTTCCATCCTGCATCCAACTTCCATCGGTTGGTGAACACAACTTTGAGCTTAAGCGATAGTTCATCAATACACTCCCTAAGTTCCATGGCTTAGAGTCCGAAGATGCTTATTTCTTCATAAGAGAATTTGAGAAAGTATGCTTAATGATGAAAATCCCACACCTTGCAGATGATGCTTTTAGGTTAAGATTTGTCCCATTTTCTCTTAAGGACTTAGCCAAGAAATGGCTCTACAGCTTAGCGGCCGGCTCTATCACATCTTGGGATGGTTTCATCAAGGTCTTCTTGAAGAAATTCTATCCAATCTAGAAGATCACTCTCGTTAGGAAAAACATAATACAGTTCAAGCAAGAACCTTGTGAATCGTTTTGGAGGTACTTTGAACACTTTAAAGACCTCCTTGTCAATTGTCCTCATCATGGAATAGAGAAATGGCGACAATGCCAAATTCTTTATGATGGTTTAGACTACTCGATCAAGACCCTCTTAGAAAGCATGTGCCAAGGGGATTCTTGCAGAAGGATGAGCATGAAGGATGGGATTTATATGAGAATCTAGTTAAAAAGACCATCAAATGGGAACCTACTAGTGAAAGCTCTAGAAATTCAAACTCTATCTCTTCAAAAGGAGGTCTCCATTCGATTTAATCATCCATAACTAACGAGGCTAAGTTAGCTAATCTAGCGAGAAGACTGGAAGCTTTAGACACTAAGGAACAAAGTCCAGTCAATCAAGTTAGCCGAACCAATTTCCAATTCTGGGTTGTACTTACTGTCAGGCCATGAATCATGTGTTTAAGGAGTGTCCTGTATTCAAGCTCACCAATACTTTTCTGAACCGATGAATGCAGCCTTTTCAAGGCTGAACAATAATCCTTACGCTCCAACGTACAATCCTAGCTGGAGAAATCACCTAAATTTCTCATGGAGCTAACAAAATAATGATCACCCACGGTCAAACCATGCAAGCCCTTTCCATCATTCCAATAATTTTTCCAATCATCAACCCAACTTTCCAATCACCCTCACAATTCTCCCAACAAATTTTCAAATTATCAATAAAATTTTTCCAACCAAGCTCCACCATCTTCCTTCTAGAATCCTCAACTCGGAAGGAGAATGACTGATTTTGAGAGAAATATGGAAAGGTACATGAAGAACCAAGATTCCCTCATGCAAACAATACAGAGGCTAGATGGTCAAATGAGCCAGTTAGCCAACCCACAACATGAAAGGCAAAAGGGTACTTTGCCTAGTCAACCAATTATGAATCCTAAGAATTCACAACAAGCTCATTTGGTTGAGGACCAATCACTGAATCAATGTAATGTTGTTCATACATTGAAGTCAGAAAAGAAAGTTGATAACCAAGTGTCAACACCACCTAATTCTAGTCAGTACAATCACACTTTAGCATCCACCTCATCTAATCCCACTCCTCCTAAATTTGATGAATCTTAAAAAAAAAGTCAACCAGTCATGTGAAGCAGCCTATAAAACAATTTTCTAATAGGCTGAACAACAACAAGCAAAATCCATACATGGATAAGAAAATTGAGGTCTTTAATCAAGTGAAGATAAATGTGTCACTTCTTGATGCCATCCAACAAGTCCCATCTTATGCTAAGTTTCTTAAGGACATGTGCACCAAGAAGAGAAAGACTAATATACCTAAAAAGGTCTTCTTAACCACTAACATTAGTGAGCTACTATCGGATCTGATCCCTGTTAAGTACAAGGATCCAGGTAGTCCAACCATTGCTTGCACAATAGGACAAGCCGAGATTAGTCATGCACTTCTTGACTTGGGGGCAAGTATTAACTTGCTTCCATTCTCAGTTTATCAACAACTCGGGTTGGGTGATCTTAGTCAAACTAGAGTCACTATCCAACTGGCTGACCGTTCAGTGAAAGTTTCAAAAGGAGAGATTAATGATGTCCTTATTGATTGAGGAAAAATAGAGATATAGTTTAAAGGTTAGAAAGATGTTATCTGGATGGATGCGTGTCTCTGTCTTCCACAATATATCCACGGTAGCAAGGGCTATGCGGGTCGAATCCACAGGGAGGAATGCGATAGAAACTTTTCGGAACGAATTCTCTAACAATTAGCTTGTAAAAGAAGAAAATTTGTTTGTAAGCAAATATTTTAAAAAAAAGAAAAAGTATAACCAACTAATCATCTATCACAACCAAACACTAGTCTATCAAGAATAAATATCATGTTGAATCTATAAGGATTAAACCTAGATTATTGCTTCAAATCCAAGAAAGAAAAGTAAGATAGAGAATAAACCCCATTGGCAATACACTAGATAAAACTAGGCATTGGTTTATCAAAGTCCCAAAGTATAGTTTAAGAAAAGTAATTTTAACTTAACATACCATCAAAGCATCTAAGTATAAACCAATGATAATTATTAAATAGTATACCCTAAACCTAGCTTAACTCAAGTCATGATTAGTCTTCAAGAATTATTTACTTACCCTAGGTTTTTTAACATGCATAGAGTTCAATCAACTTATCTTCATAGATCTTGGTTTTAATTAGTGGAGAGATTAGCAAGCTATTAAGAAATTAGTTACACATAATTATGGTGGAATTAAAATATGATAAAAGATTGCATAAAATAAATGAAACGAAAATAAAAGAAGCAAAAATAATAATAAAAAAACATAGGGATTGAAAGAAAAGAATGACCTTTTATTAAGTCTGTCACTAACTCAGTACAAAGCCTTCTCCTTTCTTCAACTCTTCTTCAATGTAAAAAAATAAAAACTAGAAAAGTACAAGAGAATCTAAAAAAATCCTATGCTTGAGCTTCTGAGATCTGCCCTTGAGCTTCTGAGATCTGCCCTTCAGCTTCTGAGATTTGCCCTTGAGTTGTTGCTATGCAGGGGTATTTATAGGAGAAAACTAGAGGATAAGAAGTGTATGAAGATATGAGGAGCAAAATATCTCTGAATTTGAATTCTTCTTTTATCTCTAAACTTGTTTTGACTTATCCGTAGAAGTTCAATTCTGTCCTGCAACTTGTTATCATGTTGATTGCTAAATATGGCTTATCTTCTAACTGAATTGGAAAGTTTGATCAACATAAAAGTTGTAGTCCTTCAAGTCGTCTTTCTGGAGCATCTGAATCATCAGATTTAAATATCTGTATCAAAAGTTATGATTTGAATACTAAAATGTATGCAGTCTGAATCCGAATTTTTCTCTCCTTTATCTTCATTTTGTTGTGCAAGCAACCTTGTTCAAGTAGAAGTCCATCTTATCCTTTTCCTCCTCCTTTTAGCAATTAAGAGTTCTATTTTATCCTTCCTCTTCCTCCCTTAGATTTTAAAATCTAAATTTAGATTAGGTTAAATAAGGTAAAAACTTCTAAATTACTACAATTAATTTTGTATGTGGGCTTTTTGCACTTTTGGGCTTCACTCAGGCTTTATTTCTTTATATTTTTAATTACTCAAGGCCTGCACATATTAAACAATAAAACATTAGTAGTAGTACATAATAAAAGAATAAATAGGGAAATATGATGGTAAATGTGATGATAAATATGCACTTTTTACTACCTATCACATCTCCACACTTATCTTTTTACTCGTCCTCGAGTAAAAATCAAAAATCAAAAAGAAAGAGAAAAAGAAAAGAAAAACTAATCTATCCTAACTCACTTTCGTGGGAATCACGATTGCACTTAGCACGTGCAACAAGCCGTTAAACCTCTAGGTTACCCTAGAGGATGAGTGTTGTCTCGTGAGGGTTTTTCAGCAGATTACACCCACAAAATCTATAAAATGAAAATGTTAGAGATTTAATTAATTAATTAATTTATTTTATATTGAAAATGGAAAGAAATATTTGAAATCCATTTGAAGAAACTAAGTAATCTATAAGTTTTAAGATTATCATTTTTATTCATTCCTGAACTTAGTCTTTATACAATAATTTGTCATTAATTTTAGGTAAGGATTAAAATTGAATTTTTGTATAGTCTTTTTCGTTACCCTAAGTCATATGCATCCTTGTGAACATGAATCTTAATAGGGATTCTTTAACTTGGACTCCCATGCCTCTTTATTATATATATTTTTATATATATATCTTTTTTTTAAATGTATAACTCATCTAATTTTCTTTTGTATAAGTATCAAGGCTTCTTGAGGTCCTCACACTTAACTAATTGACTATTAGATATGTTAGTACATATATAGATAATATTTTTTAGTTTTCTTAGGCTTTCTAATCCACCCATGTAGCGAGCCTGAGGTCGGTGGCTCCCAAACCGGTCAGTTTTAGGGTACCGGGTGAAAAAACACCCCACGGACTTAAGGATTCGAGTGAATTAGGCCACAAAACTAAGGAATTTATTTATAAAATCACCTTTAGGCGTGAATACTTATGATTCTTGAGACACATGTATCCAGCTTAATCAGTGAATTTTTTTATTTTATATATATTTTTTTATTTTAATTTTTTTATAAGGCACAAGAGTCTTTGTCTTATAATCCTTTATGTGTAAGTGTATTACGTATGCACATTTCATTAAGGTAAAAAAATCAAGACTAATTAATTATTCAATTTTTTTCCTATACCTAAAAATCCAACAATTTATTTTATTTTGACCAAGTTTTTAGAAATCCTAATCATGATTTTCCTAATTTTTAAGATTAACTTAGATTTCTTTCAAAAGATAAGTCAAAATATTATTCTTTTTTTCAAAAATTTTTTTTTTAAATTTTGTTAGTTAGTATCTAACTATGTTAGTTTGTTAGTAATCCTCCCTACACTTATCTCATTCATTGTCCTCAATGTATGAATTAATGCATAGATGCATGAAAAAGAAGAAAGGGAAGGCAAAATGTGACCTCAGGTGGTGGTTCCGGTGGTGGTCTGATTGGTCCACGAAATGCGGCCCAATCGAAATCTTGTGGATCATCAAGAAACCCATCTTTTAGGACCACTTTATTATGCACATTGTTATTATCCCCTAAATGAATAGGATCATGCATGACCCTAATAGTGAAACTATCTTGGTTGTATGACCAATCTTGGATTACCATCTCAGAGTCATCATTGTCTACGTCTTAATCCAACAATAGAATTTGATTTGATAAAGTCATTGATTTTGGCTTAAGAATAATAGGATTTGGAACCAATACGAGCTCAAGAAAATCAAATTTAAGTTCAAGAGTTGGGTGTGGTTCAAGAGTGAGCTCCAAATTAAAAATTTATGTTCGTATTTATGATTCATTAAATGAATGTGACTATCCAAAATAGGTGACCCAATTTCATAATATACTGGTACTGGAATTAATGTTGGCTGAATATTCTCTAATTTTGCATAATTTTCATCACATTCTCATATTTATTTCATGTAAAATTCTACTAATAAATCCTTACTTGCTTGATCCTAGGTCCATGGTGAGTAAATGATGAAGAAAGGTCTAAATCATCATTATTTGGTGATTAAAAGGCTTAAAGGATAGCTATTGACCTAAAGAGCTGGCTCTGTCAAAATCGGAGCGTTAGCCAATAGGGGAACAACAGCGCAGCACGCAGCAGGCGGCGCCGCACGTGCCGCCCAAGGAAAGCTACGGAAACGCGGTATTTTGCCGCGTTTTCGCGGCCAAACCAGAAACCAAGAGATCCAGCCACAGGGGAACAACCAGGCGGCCCGCAGCAGGCGGCGCTACGCGCGTCGCAAAAGCATTGCCGTGAAAACGTGGCATTTACTGCGGCGCCGCGCATGCCGTTTGGGGTCACTTCTTGTCCCCTGGCACCCCCAGGCGGCGGCCGCGCGCGCCGCAAGGACAACCGCGGAAACGCGGCTTTTGCCGCGTTTCCGCAGCTATATGGCTGCGCGGCGCGTGCTGCTTCGGGCCAGGGTTTGTTCCCTAGCCCCCCTCTTCCTTGGTGACTATAAATACCCCCCCGGGTCTCAGAACGAGGAGGCAGAGTTTAGGGAGAGAGTTTTAGGAGTAGTTTCATTTCCCTTGAAGTTTAGGTTAGTATAGTGTAGTTTCTTTTTCTTCCTCCATTGTAAGTTCCATTTTGTAGATCATGTAATAGGGAGAGAAAGTTTTTCATGCTTGGAATATAAGAGTGCTTGTAATAGAAGGTGATAATCTATGAAAGGTTCTCTCTTTACCTCTTTATGTTTACTTCTCTCCAATCTCTTTTACATCTGTAGCTAGTTTTTCACTCATGGCAACTAACTACTAACCACCAACTAGTTTAACTTCTTTTATGATAATCCACATGAATCTAATAGCCTCGTTTTGGCCTTGCTCTTGCAAGAGTCGTTGATGACTCATGATGATGGATCTAACACTCTAGCTTCCTAGCCACTATCAAGCTAACATTACTTTATTCCATGCTTACTTTTCTGTAGTATTGATGGTTTAAGTATAGCTTGCACTTGTTTGTTGAGTTGGTTGTGATGAGTTACATATGGGTCATGCTTTGAATCGCTCTTGAACCAAGGACTAGTGATGGCCAATGATACGTGTGAGGCAACTATCACTAAGAGGTTAGCGTGTTGGTGGAGTCATTAGTAGTTAGTGCCATGAGTTTTCTTTCTCTTTCACTTATTTTAGAAATACAAACAAAAAACACAAAAACTATCCTTTTCTATGTTTCCCACTTCTTCTTATTTCACAGTACTTCTCTTTTCATTCTTTCTTTTCTTTTCTTACATTCTTTAAAACTTTGAAGAACTTTTAACAAACACGTGAATTAACCGATAAAGTTTCTATCGCCTCCCTTCCTTGTGGATTCAACTCGTTTTAGCCTCTATGCTATAACGGAAGTATCGAGGAAGCCAAAGCGCACACACACTAAATCTTCATTTCTAAACATACACTTTTTGTGCGCGGTTTTACCCCGATCAAATTTTGGCGCCGTTGCCAGAGATGGGAACGGTTTGATTTCACAAGTTTGTTAACTTTTCTTCTTTGTTTTTTGGTGTGCAGGTTAAAACTTTAGCATTGCAGAAATCCACACTTGCTCAAGTGTGGTCGGGTAATTCTTGTACATTTTTATATTCTGTTGCTAATTTTTGTTTATATTGCTTGTACATTGTAAATAATTTTAAGAACTAAAATACAAAAATTGGATGCTTTAAAATGGTTTAGACATTTGCATCTAGGCACGTGTCAATTTTTTTCAATATACTGTATTTTATTCTTGTGTTGTTGTGATATTAATAGGAGGTGTATATATGGCATTGCATATAGTAGAGGACAAACACTTCAGTGATTTACTCGCTTTTTTGTGTTCATGCTTATCTATATTGCACACTTGCACGAATTCAACTTAAGGGCAAAACCCAAAGCAAGATAAGGTGGGGAAGTCATTACCCTCCCTTAGCCCAAAAATCACCTCCCCACTCACACAACCCAAGCCTAATTAAAAAATTGCTAGACATTAGCCCCTAGGGACATCTCGGACTCATTTAGGAGATTGACCTAAGGGGAAGTTGTTAGAATTTGACTCTTGCTAAATTGGTGTCTAAGGTTAGGGATTGAGAGGCGAAACCTCGAAGAACGGTGGTTTGGCATAATTAGGCCCGTTGCTCCGGCACGGATACCTCCCACTGTCTTGCCCCTACCTGGCCGATTAACTCGTGTCAGCTTCCGACAATATTCCTCCCGTGGACGTCTAACCAGTTAGGAGTCGTCTAGGTCTAAGTCAACCCTAGAATAGGCTTGTTTTCTTTTTCTTTTTCTTTTTCTTTGTTGTTTGTTTGTTTGTTTTTTTTTTTGTGAATTGTGAAATGGATTTTAACAACAATAATTCTTTCAATCATGATATAAATCCATATTTCACTCCAACATCATTTGACTCGGATAACTCTAACCCGGCTATGTACAACATGAACCAACCATTTATGCCGAGTTGGGATTATCCGAATCAATATGACCCATATCCCCAAACATATGACCATAATTTTCAAAATAATTTCTACTCTTCACAGAGTCAATGGGGATTCATCAACCCTGAGTGAAACTTTCAACCATCTTGTCCATAATTTCAACAATATTCATTCCCCAATTTTAATTCATATACTCCCTTACCTGAACCACCAATTGAAGAAAAATCATCATTGGAAAGGAGTATGGAAGAGTCCCTACAACAAATGCAAAATTTGCTCAATTCACAATCCTTCCCACATCAAACTCCACATCCTCCTTTTCTAGAGCATCCAATTGAAGAAGAATCTGAGCTAGAAAAGCATTTGGAAGTCTTATGTGATAAGATGCAAAACATGTTGGACTCATCCTCTCAACCAAATTTTCAAGAGTCATACTCATCTTTTCCAGTCTCATCACTTCAAAATGAACAAACATCAATACTGGACTCGAGTATGGAACCCTTGCGTGAGTCAGATCAAATGGACTCACAACTCCACCATCATTTCCAAAATCAACTTCCATACTCATATTTTCAAGAACCAATTACAAAGAGTATGGACGACGTGATTCCGAATCCAAATTCTGTTACACAACCTATCAGTAGGTTAGATTCACTTTTGAGCGAATTGATCAATGAGAGCAAGGAAAGCCTTTCTTGTCAACATTTGACCGATTCCTATATCCCTAACTTTACTGATTGGACCCATGAATCATGTCATTTTGGAAATTCAGCTTCAATTTCAGAACACACATTTGAACTTGACCAATCTCCAAGTTATGAAAGTCGCCTGGACATTTTGGCAAGTTATCCCTTCCCTGAAATTGAAATTGAACCTGAATGTGATCTCAAAACTCATGTTAGTAATTTTATTTCACTTTTTGGTTCAATAATGACCTCGGTATCTTTACGAGATTTTTTCTCTATTCCGGAGTCAACATTGAATCCTGTACCAGTACACTGTGAAATGGAATCACCAATCTCTCGTGATCTCACTTCATTCATGGGGAAAGTGTATGAACATCAATTCTTTGGTTTGGACCCGATTTTTAAACCAATTACGACTCTCATTGTTGACTCTCGACTTAATCTGAGTCAATTTCCTGAGTCGATATCGGTTTTTATTCCTGATCCCTTTGAGTCCAAATCCATCATTTTAAAAAATCACACTTCATTGTTGGACAAGAAGGTTGACAAAAATGACTCAATAATTATTTTGAAAAATTGGACATTAGATGGGGATAATTTTTTAAATAAAATCATTCACGCAATCATCATTTTTTTGGGTCATATTAAAGAGGTCGCTGGTAGGTTCGTGCACGATCCACGCTATTCTGATTGGGTAGCCACGCTTGGCCCATTCAGACCACCACCAGAGCCACCCCCTTGAGGTAATCTTCCTTCCCTCTCCATTTGTTTCATGTATTTACACATTCACGATACATTGAGGACCATGCATGAGATAAGTGTGGGGGAGGGTTTACTAACATAGTTAGTTTTATATTTTCTTTCTTTTACACTTTTTTTTACTTAAAAAAAATCTTTTACATAAAAACTCTTTTCTTTTCTTTTTACAAAACTTTTTGAAACAAGAGAAATAGTTTTGATTTATTTTTAAGAAAATTAAAGATTATCTTAGGAATTAGGAAGACCTAAAATTATGAAATTTTAAACCAAGTCAAAATAATAGATCTTGTTTAAATTTTAGGATAAGAAAATAAGATTGAAAAGATAATTTGATCTTGAATTTTTTGCCTTAAGATTTATGCACTCCACACTTACACAATTTTTGGGATTGAAATAAAGACTGAAATGCCATAAAATATATATATATATATATATATATATAAAAATAATCACTTATTGGAGTTGGTTAATTATGCCTCAGGAAGCATGATTATTCATACCTATAATGGTGAACAAAAATAAAATAATCCCCTTTAGTTTTGTGGCCTTGTTTACTCGAGTCCTTAAGTCCGAGGGATGTTTTTTCATCTGGTGCCCTAAGACCATCTGGTTTGGGAGTCACCGGCTAAAGGCTCACTATCTGGGTAAATAAGAAAGCCTAAACTAAGGGAAGAAAAAGAAAAAAAATATATATATAATTGTATTAAATAAATGGCATGGAAGTTTGAGTCGATATCCCAAAAATCCTCACAGTTCACAAAGTGCATATTTTCTAAGAGTTTTATGAAAGATCAAAGAGTCAATTCAATTTTAAATTCTTAAATTTAATTTATCACAAGTTTTTTTTGCATTTTGACTTAGTTTAAGAAAGAACAATTTCTGGTTAACCTCTGACCTTGGATCACTTATATTTTCACAAAAATACTTCAACACTATTCTCTATTTCAAAATTGCATTTTCAAAATACAGACATTTGATTTCTTTCTTTATGGATTTTGTGGGTGTAATCCGCTGAAAACCCTCAGGAGACAAAACTCCTCCTCTAGGGGAAACTTAGAGGTTTAATAGCTTGTTGCACATGCCCAGTGCAATCGTGTCACCTGCGAAAGTGGTGTAATAATTTTCTTAGTTTTTTGTTTGCTCGGGACGAGCAAAAGATAAGTGTGGGGGTGTGATTAGTCTCTAATTTTGCATAATTTTCATCACATTCTCATATTTATTTCATGTAAAATTCTACTAATAAATCCTTTCTTGCTTGATCCTAGGTCAATGGTGAGTAAATGAAGAAGAAAGGTCTAAATCATCATTATTTGGTGATTAAAAGGCTTAAAAGATAGCTATTGACCTAGAGAGCTGACTCTGTCAAAATCAGGAGCGTTAGCCAATAGGGGGACAACAGCGCAGCACGCAGCAGGCGGCGCCGCACGTGCCGCCCAAGGAAAGCCGCGGAAACGCGGCATTTTGTCGCGTTTTCGCGGCCAAACCAGAAACCAAGAGATCCAGCCGACAGGGGGACAACCAGGCTGCCCGCAGCAGGCGGCGCTGCGCGCACCACAAAAGCATTGCCACGGAAACACGACAAATGCCGTGTTTCCGTGGTAATACTGTGGCGCCGCGCGCGCCGTTTGGGGTCACTTCTTGTCCCCTGGCAACCCAAGGCGGCGCCACGCGCGTCGCCCAAGGACAGCCGTGGAAACGTGGCTTTTGCCACGTTTCCACGGCCATATGGCCGCGCGGCGCGCGCCGCTTCGTGCCAGGGTTTGTCCCTTGGCCCCCCTCTTCCTTGGTGACTATAAAACCCCCCCTGGGGTCTCAGAACGAGGAGGCAGAGTTTAGGGAGAGAGTTTTAGGAGTAGTTTCATTTCCCTTGTAGTTTAGGTTAGTATAGTCTAGTTTCTTCTTCTTCCTCCATTGTAAGTTCCATTTTGTAGATCATCTAATAGGGAGAGAAAGTGGTTCATGCTTGGAGTGTAAGAGTGCTTGTAATAGAAGGTGACAATTTATGAAAGGTGCTCTCTTTACCTCTCTATGTTTACTTCTCTCCAATCTCTTTTACATCTGTAGCTAGTTTTTCACTCATGCGAACTAACTACTAACCACAACTAGTTTAACTTCTTTTATGATAATCTACATGAATCTAATAGCCTCGTTTTGGCCTTGCTCTTCCAAGAGCCATTGATGGCTCATGATGATGGATCTAACACTATAGCTTCCTAACCACTAACAATCTAACATTACTTTATTCCATGCTTACTTTTCTATAGTATTAATGGTTTAAGTGTAGCTTGTACTTGTTTGTTGAGTTGGGTTGTGATGAGTTACATATGGGTCATGCTTTGAATCGCTCTTGAACCAAGGACTAGTGATGGCCAATGATACGTGTGAGACAACTATCACTAAGAGGTTAGCGTGTTGGTGGAGTCATTAGTAGTTAGTGCCATGAGTTTTCTTTCTCTTTCACTTATTTTAGAAATACAAACAAAAATCACAAAAACTATCCTTTTCTATGTTTCCCACTTCTTCATATTTCACAGTACTTCTCTTTTCATTCTTTCTTTTCTTTTCTTTCATTCTTTAAAACTTTGAAGAACTTTTAACAAACACGTGAATCAACCGATAAAGCTTCTATCGCCTCCCGTCCTTATGGATTCGACTCATTTTAGCCTCTATAATATAACGGAAGTATCGAGGAAGCCAAAGCACACACACACTAAATCTTCATTTCTAAACATACACTTTTTGTGCGCGGTTTTACCCCGATCATTGGCTCAGGAATTGGGTCCAAAATGAGTAAAGACACCGGAATCAACATAGATTCAAAGTTTGGAATTAGATCATAAAGTTGAGGATCGGGTTCACATTCACAATCTAATTCAATCTCATTGAAATTAAAACTAGCCAATTTGTTCAAGGATTGGGATTGATCAAGTTCATATTGATGTGATGAAATTGAATCTTCATCAAGGTCTTCTAGACACAATGATTCTTGGTTCCTATCAACTTGGTTGGTTAGTTCAAGGATGTTTGAAAGTCTAAAAATTTGCTCATTCATTAAACCTTGCAAACGATCCATTTTTTCTTCTAACTTATCGAATGGATCATTTGGCGACTGAATCATGGATTCTATCTTCTTTTCCAAGTAGGTAGGTTCTTCTATTGGTGGTAAGGGAAAAGAAGTACATGAAGATGATGGTTGGAAAGGTGGTTGACAATATGGCTCAGGGGTTTGTATCCCCATTGACTCGGTGAGGAGTATACATGATTATTCCAATTCGTTTCATGAAATTAAGGTTCGGGCATGTGTTGATTCAGATAAGGCCAACTAGGCATGCATGGTTGGTTAAAGTTATGATATACCAGATTGGTAATATCTAAAAAAGAGGTAGGGGTGTAATATGGATTACCATTAAAATAGGAAGAATTATTATCATAAGGTATATCACACAATCAAAGAAAAACAAATAAGCAAACAAACAAAAAGAAAAAAAAGAAAAAAAATCTAACCTAAATTAGGGTAAACCTGGACCTAGACGACTCCTAACTTTAGATTGTCTTTAGGTGGTATATTGCTGACCTTAACAACAAGTTAATCGGCCTGGTAGGTGGCAAGGTTGGTGGGAGGTCATCCGTTAAAGACGTTCCTTAATTAAGTAACCACCAACCTTCGGGCTTTCGAATCTTAATCCCCTTTCTAGACACCGATTTGGAAAGAGTTAATTTCGAACAACTTCCTCCTTCAACCAATCTCCTAATGAGTCCGAGTTAACCTAAGGCCAGCGTCTAGTCAATTTTTATTTTTAAGGTTAGGGTTATAAGTGCAATGGAGATGATTTGTGGGCCAAGGAAGGGTGATGAAATCCCCACCTTATCTTGTTTATGGGTTTTGCCCTTAAATTGATTTAGTGCACGTGTAAGGAAATAGACAAGTAGTCACTCAAAAGCAGTAAATCAGCCAAGCCTGCTTCCTAGTCTATATGCAATGCGAACGTATCTTATCTCCAGCACTCTTCAACAGAAATTAAAAAAATTAAATAGATACATGCCTATGATGTAAGAGTCTAAATTTTTTTAATTAGTCAACTAATAGGTTACTGGTAATTAATTAGCAGTATGCATGGTGATCACAAAGAAAACTTATCAGAGCAATAAACAGAACTTACAATTTGCAAAAATCTGCAAAAAGATTCAGTCAGTAATTTACTAAAATAGTCGCGGATCCGCGGCTATTGCCGTGTTTGCACGGCTAGATAGTAGGCTCTGCTGCTCAGCCTTCAAGGGCAGAGGTATAAAGTTGTTATATGTCCTTAGATGCAGCTAATTTTCCTATTATCAGATCCTGCAAACAAAAAAATAAATAAATAATTAGTTTTTTTTAGAGATTATCGTACCAATCCCTCCCTGGCAACGGCGCCAAAATTTGATTGAGGAAAAACAGAGATATAGTTTAAATGTTAGAAAGATATTATCTGGATGGATGTGTCTTTATCTTCCATAATATATCCGCGGTAGCAAGGGCTATGCGGGTCGAATCCACAGGGAGGAATGCGATAAAAGCTTTTCGAAACAAATTCTCTAACAATTAGCTTGTAAAAGAAGAAATTGTTTGTAAGCAAATATTTTAAAATAGAAAGAATAAGTATAGCCAACTAATCATCTACCACAACCAAAACTAGTCTATCAATAATAAATATCATGTTGAATCTATAAGCATTAAACCTAGATTATTGCTTCAAATCCAAGAAAGAAAAGTAAGAAAGAGAATAAACCCTGTTGGCAATACACTAGATAAAACTAGGCATTTGTTTATCAATGTCCCAAAGTATAGTTTAAGAAAAGTAACTTTAACTTAACATTAAACCATCAAAGCATCAAGTATAAACCAATGATAATTATTAAAGTATACCCTAAACCTAGCTTAACGCAATTCATGACTAGTCTTCAAGAATTATTTACTTACCCTAGGGTTTTTAACACGCATAGAGTTCAATCAACTTATCTTCACAGATCTTGGTTTTAATTAGTGGAGAGATTAACAAGCTATAAAAAAATTAGTTACACATAATTATGGTGGAATTAAAACATGGTAAAAGATTGCATAAAATAAATGAAACGAAAATAAAAGAAACAAAAACAATAAAAAAATAAAGAGATTGAAAGAAAAGAATGACATTTTATTAAGTTTGTCACTAACTCAGTACAAAGCCTTCTCCTTTCTTCAACTCTTCTTCAAAGTAAAAAAAAATAACAAGAAAAGTATAAGAGAATCTAAAAAAACCCTAAGCTTGAGCTTCTGAGATCTGCCCTTGAGCTTCTGAGATTTGCCTTCCTCTGTTGCTATGCAGGGGTATTTATAGGAGAAAACCAGAGGATAAGAAGCGTATGAAGAAAGGAGGAGCAAATTATCTCTGAATTTGAATTTTTCTTTTATCTCCAAACTTGTTTTGACTTATCCGTAAAAGTTCAATTCTGTCCTGCAACTTGTTATCATGTTGATCACTTAATATGGCTTACCTGCCGACTGAAGTGGAAAGTTTGATCAACATAAATATTGTATTGATTTAAGTCTTCTTTTTGCAACATCTTGAATCATCGGATTTGAATATCTGTAGCAAAAGTTATGATCTGAATACTAAAATATGTACAGTCTGAATCTGAATTTTTCTCTCCTTTATCTTCATCTTGTGGTGCAAGCAACCTTGTTCAAGTAGAAGTCCATCTTATCCTTTTCCTCCTCTCCTCTTCCTCCTTTAGATTTTAAAATCTAAGTTTAGATAAGGTAGAAGCTTCTAAATTACTATAATTAATTTGCATGTGGGCTTTTTGGGCTTTTGGACTTCACTCAGGCTTTATTTCTTTATATTTTTAATTACTCAAGGCCTGCATACATTAAATAATAAAACATTAGTAGTAGTGCATAATAAAAGAATAAATAGGGAAATATGATGGTAAATTTGATGATAAATATGCACTTTTTACTACCTATCACTTATTCGGGTTGGGGAGTTTATTTACCCTGTTGATTTCATAGTTCTAGAGACACAACCTGTGTCCAACTCCAATCATAGGGCTTAAACTCCTGTTATCCTAGGGCGACCATTCTTTGCTATTGTCAATGCCATCATAAATTGTAGGAATGAGTCTATGAGGTTAACTTTTGGGGACATGACTAGAGAAGTCAATGTCTTCAACCTAGAAAAATAACCTCGTAAGATAAGAGATCAAACATTTGAGATAAACTTTGTTGAAAATAATTGTGATGAAGTGAGTGAAGATATAGAAGATGAGTCGTTGTTTCTTAATGAATTATTTAAGAATGAATGTGATTATCTTGATGAGAAGGCATATGTCGGAGATCCTAATGTTAGAGTACCCTTTAAAAAGGGGAAATTTGATTTGAATATCTTCACTTTAGATGAGCCAACCAATAATGTATCGCATGAAAATATAATTCAAGAACCTCTGATTGACATACCCTTTGAAAACCTCTTCGAAGAAGAACTCATGTGTTTGAATGAACCAATTAGGGATCTTTCAGTTAATTACACATCTCTAGGGGAAAGTGTTGACCTAAACTTTGAGGAGATATATGGAACTGAGTTAGAATCCCTAGGCATTCATAGTGAGGAAGTTCCAATTGAGAAGTATGGTGGTGACCAATTTTTGAATAATGAATGTAAAAATATAAGGAAGGAAAACCTAAAGAAGTTGAGACTGAGGAGGAAGAGAGCTAAAATGGCAAAAAATTAGCCTCCCCACTATGCCCTATAAAAAGGACCCATTGGAATGATGGGAAGTGAGCTAGAGGGATAAGACAAAAAAAGATCTAGGTTGGGAGAAACTTGATGTTGTACATATTTCTGTATAATATATGCACCTCTTTTACATTTCATTTCATGTATGTGTACATTTCTTTCATACATTGGGGACAATGCATGAGATAAGTGTGAGGGAGGGTTCTAACATGACTAATATAACTTAAAAAAAATGTAAAAAAATGTAAAAAAAATTGTGTATATATATATATATACACACAATTTTTTTGAAAGGTAATAACAATATTTTGATATATTTTTGTAAGAAATTAAGTCAATTTTAAGGAATAGGAAAATCATAATTAGGATTTCTTACACTTGGTCAAAATAAGATGACTTGTTTGATTTTTAAGGTTAGGAAGAAAATTTGTGAAAGTAATTTATTCTTGATCTTTTACCTTAATGAAATATGCACACTTTATACACTTACACACTTAGGGTTTAAAAACAAAGACTCTTATGCCTTATAAAGAAAAAAGAAAAAAACAATATAAAAAATAAATAACAAATCTAATTATTGATTAGCTAGGTGCTTTGGCCTAAGCAACCCGTGGTACATATGCAAAAGATAATTAGATAAGTTTGAATATATATATATATCCTCTGATTAAGCTGGGTATTTATGCCTCATGAAGTATAAGTATTCACGCCTAAAAGGGGTACATTTTATAAATAAAATCCTTAGTTTCGGGGCCTTGTCTGCTCGAGTGTTTAAGTCCTTAGGGGTGTTTTCTCACCTAGTGCCTATATATATATATATATATATATATATATATATATATATATATATATATATATATATATATATATATATATATATATATATATATATATCCTCTGATTAAGCTGGGTATTTATGCCTCATGAAGTATAAGTATTCAGGCCTAAAAGGGGTACATTTTACAAATAAAATCCTTAGTTTCGGGGCCTTGTCTGCTCGAGTGTTTAAGTCCTTAGGGGTGTTTTCTCACCTGGTGCCCTAAAACTGTCCGATTTGAGTGTCACCGATTAAAGGCTCGTTACATGGGCAGATTAGAAAGCCTAATGAAATTGAGGAATAAATTTCACAAAAAATAAATATAAATAATGCATAGAAGTTAATGTTAAAGAACCCTTAGTCAAACTTCACAGTCACAGTCACGATGATGCATATGACTCAGGGAAAAGTAATAAACTAGATGAGAAAAATAATTTGACTCCTTACTTTGATTGATGACATGTTTCTGAATGGAGACTAAGTTTAGGAATAAAAAATTTAATATTCCTATAACTTATAGATTACTTAAACTCTTACAAATATACTTCAAATATTTTCTCTTTTTAAATTGCTTCTCAAAAATACTAACTTTTTCTCTTTCTTTATGGATTTTATGGGTGCAATCCACTGAAAACTCTCACGAGACAAAACTCATCCTCTAGGGGTAACCTAGAGGTGTAACGGCTTGTTGCACATGCTCAGTGTAATCGAGTGACCTGCGAAAGTGGTCTAATAATTGATTAAGAACAGTTTTGATATTTTGCTCGAGGGCGAGCAAAAGATAAGTGTGGGGGTGTGATCAGTCACATATATTGCATACATATTGTCACATTTCCATGCTTGTTATCTAAATAAATCATATTAATAGTTCTATTATTCTTTATAAAATACAGGCCCGTTGCTAAAGGATAGGCCAGAGAAACGAGCCCAAAAGCCCATTTAATTCAGAATAAATTTAAAATTAGGGAATCAAGGCAAATCTTGGCATATCAGAGAGGTTGAAAACCAGTTAAAATGAATCCTCCCAAATCAAACAGTTGAAGCCAACAAATCAAAGATCGTTTCGTCAAATCTAGGAGCTGCAACAGTAAATCCAACAAGACAAAAGGAAGCCCAAAGTCATGCCAACTATTTGTCCACCTGGATGTGGCCAATTGGCCACATCTAGGCCACGAATCCAAGGCTTGTTGGTGGAGATAAGGGGAACATTTGCTCCCCTTATCTCCTCACTTCCTTCCTTCTGAGGTTTGGCCAATAAAAGCTTGGATTTTGTACTGAAAAATTAGCGAAGAGTAGGATTAGAATTTTTGTTTATAGTTTAAGGTTTAGGCTTTTTGTTAGATAGTACAAAAGTTGTATTTATGTTTTAAATACCTGTGAGAGAGAGGAATTGAGTGCTTGTAACTTGAAGATTGAAGTGACATCAATACAAGAATCGAGCTACATTTTCTTCCACTCATTTTACGGTATATCTTGCGTTATTTACTTGCATTTTTCTTTGACTTTCATGAGTAACTAAATCGGTTTTCTGGGCTCACTATTGTACCTCTCTCCAATTCTTCTTCTATTCTGATTTTAATGAAAAAAACCCAATGAATCATTTGCATGTCTAACTTAAAGCCTTTCTTCTTGAAAGTGTTTTTGAAGGCACATGAGGATGGGTTTGGATTTTTAAACTCCTATTTCTTTTAAGAACGTCTCTTAAACTTATTTTTATCTCATACTTGAACTTCTTGATGATTTAACATTCAATTCAAAACGGTTTCTTAAAGAAAAGAGTTAACTTTTCCAACCATCTTATATGCTTTTGTTCAAACTTTGTAAACTCAACCTTAAGTTTTGCCTATGATCAAGTTGAGGTGCTGAGGATTTAATAGAAGAATAAACGGTTGAGTAGTGAGATAGTGAGCCCAGATTTTCTTCTTTATTGAAAATAACCAATCACTTTTCAAAGCTTTTTACAACACCTTTTTTCAAAGCCTTCTCCAAAGTTGCAATTTCTCTTTAATCATCTCCCTTCTTTCCACTCTCTTTTCAATTAAAAAATGAGCACAATTCTTTGTTCCAAAACAAAACACCAAAAAGCTTTCATCGCATTCCTCCTCGTGGACACGGCCCGTTAGCCTGAAGCTACACAGTAAAATTCTTAACTCTTTGATTTTTCAATCAGGAGCAAACGCTCCCCCTAACTCCCTAATAAAGTCGCAAAAACGCCGCTTTGGCCGCATTTTCACGGCCAGGGTGTGGCCAGGCCACACCCTGTTGGTGGTAGTCCCTGGCTTCGCTACTTGCTTTTATCTTCAGCTAGATTTGCAGTTAAAGTCCGAGATTCTGATGAAATGGCCTTTGATCTTTGGCTTCAACCGATTGATTTGTAGGAATTTATTCTAACTGATTTTCAACCGATCTGAACCGACCTGATCTGCCTTGATTTACTGAGTTTGAATTAATTCTAACTTAATTCAGAATTTGATGGGCTTTTGGGCTCATTTCTCTTCACTCTCCTTTAGGAATAGGCCTACAAATAAATTAAATAATAATTAGAAAAAAGCAGAGTTTATTTTATAGTAAGTATGAGAATATGATAATGAATGTGCAATATTAGCGACCGATCATACCCCCATACCTATCTTTTGCTCATCCTCGAGCAAAACAACTGAAAAAAATTATTAAACCACTTTTGCAGGTCACGCGATTGCACTGAGCATGTGCAACAAGCCGTTAAACCTCTAGGTTACCCCTAGAGAATGAGTTTTGTCTCGTGAGGGTTTTCAGCGGATTACACCCACAAAATCCGTAACGAAAGAGAAAAATGTTAGTATTTTGCGAACACAGTTTGAATGAAAAATATTTGAAATATTATTGTAAGATTTAAGTAATCTATAAGTTATAGGAAAAAAGAATTTTTCATTCCTAAACTTAATCTCTATTCAAAAATTTGTTATCAATCAAAGTAAGGAGTCAAATTGTACTTCTCATCTAGTCTATTATTTTACCCTAAGTCATATGCACCTAGTGACCGTGAAAATTTTGACTAAGGGTTCATTAACTATAACTCTTATGCCTTATTTATATATTTTATATATATATATATTATATATATTGGTGGTACTATTCCTTAGTTCTATTAGGCTTTCTAATCTGCCCATGTAACGAGCCTTTAATCGGTGACTCCCAGACCAAACGGTCTCAGGGCACCGGGTGAGAAAATACCCAAGGACTTAAGCATTCGAGCAAACATGGCCACAAAATTAAGGATTTTATTATATGAACTACTTTTAGGCGTGAATACTTATGCTTTACTAGACATAAATACCCAGCTTAATTAGAGGATTTTATATATATATATATATATATATATATATATATATATATATATATATATATATATATATATATATATATATATATTATATATATATATATATATATATATGGGCTTACTGTACCTCAGCCTGCAGGCTGAGAGAGTTTTCTCAGCCTGCGGGCGTGGCAACATCACCGCCCCACATCTGTAAAAAAATTTGGCGGACAAAATCCTGTAAAATCCCGCCCAATTAAATGTAAGTCACCTCAACATTGTATTTTCCGAAAATACCCTCCCTCACAACCTTTTACCTTATTGTAAAAAAATTGTCTTCCAAAAAAATTTACAGCTCTAAAACTTCAACCGGCGGTTCTGATCCAATTAGTTCTTTTCCTTCAAAAATTTGATCTGTTTTTTAAAAAACATATTTGCAACTGATGGCGCCTAAGAAATCATCCGTCGAAAAAGGTACTACAAAAATGATATTTTCAAAAAAATTTAGGGTTTGTGTATTTTAATAGTTTTAAATTTTTTCAAGATTTATTTCTGAAGTCGCACGTTTTTTTAATTTTTTTTAAATATTGGAACCATGGTCGCAAATAAGAAAGAGATTTTCAAACTTGAGACGATAAAGGTCCTATTTTTTGAAAGTTTTTATTATTTACTTCTATTTTTACTGTGTCGCAGTTCAGATCTGTGCGACTTTGGAATTTTTTTTTTTACCTTTCCTTGTAGACGAATGCAACGTAGGTCGCAGTATATGAAACTTACTTTTTTTTCTTACATACTGACGACATGGGGTCGCAGTTGTTTAAATAAGAGTTGTAGTCTCAAGTCTTCACCATGGTCGCAGTTTATTTTAAATAATATTTTTTTATCAAACTTGTGTCGCAGTTGTTTCTGTTTGAACTGTAGTCTTATGCGACCTTGGTCGCAGTGTAGTCCTGGTTCTAATTGTTTTTTTTGCAATGCATGACTGCGACCGAGGTCGCAGTTTATTAAAAAACAAATATGCTTTTTATTCCCTTATAATTTTTAAATAATCATTGGTCTAAAGTGTTTAATTTTTCTTCCTACGTAGGTAAACAACAGATACAAGTTCGTCCTCTGAGATCAAGCATAAAACCAATGTGCCAGTTAATGAAGAAATTTAAGAAGTACATACAGGCTGATTTCGTAGAGGCGATGAAGAATACCCCATTTGGCCCAATCTTCATGGCGTTCTACAATGAAGAATTTGGTGCTGAAAAGGCTCTAAAATCAAACGTTGCCGTACTACGTATTTTAGACAAGTATGACAGGAATACAAAGACCTTTACAATTGGGGGCAAAGAGATTGAGTTAACAGTGGAGGATGTTGCCCTAACTTTTGGTCTACCTGTCAATAGGGCAGATTTTGTGATGAATAAGACATGTACGATGAAAGATAGAGGGGTTATAAAACATTTTTTCCCCAATATAAAGAAGATCACAAAAGTATCTATTGAAGATGCTTTGGATGATCTTTTTGTCAAGAGAAGGAAGAGGGATATATTAGATGTGACACCGGATGAACAATCTGAGCAGCAATTGTCTATAAATGAAATTATAAGAGACATAAATAGACTTGCAGCTCAAGACTTTACCACATTAGTCATCCTGTACATGTCGGCCATGCTTTTCTTCTCTGGCAGTAAATGCACGGTGCCGTGGTATATTGTGGAACAGATTGCCAATATGCAACTGATGAGGACAATATGCTGGGCAAAAGCTGTTTGGCAATTCCTGATTGACTCAATGGACATCTTCAGGCAAACCACGTACGAGCTGCAAGGATGCTCCGTGCAAATTATTGTAAGTAGAAATCTCAAATTTGGCCAACATTGTATGAAATTTACCCATAAATTGAGAAAATTTGTGGAAACTAATTTAATTTTTCATTTTTGCAGTATTGGCTGTGTGAGAGGGCACCTATTCTTGAGCAGAGGTCTGGTTTGGAGGAAAAAACCCCACGCACAGTAAGATGGGACCTCCAAAATATTAGCAGATCTCTACTTAAAGTTGATCTAAAAAAGATTGACAGCAATATTGTAAGTTAAACTTCTTTTTATGTGTAGTACAAATAAAATGCGACCATAGTCGCAGTATTGAGCTGCACCTTTCGCAGTTCGTTTTCTACCTGACAAATAATGTGCGACCATGGTCGCATTCTCTTGAAAATACCCTTTTCAACAGAATTGCGACCATGGTCGCAGTGTTGAGCTGCATGTCTTGGCAGATAAATTTGTGCACGACAAACATACTGCGACCATGGTCGCATTCTTATCCAAAATATTTCATAAATAAACTGCGACCATGGTCGCAGTATCATTATTTCATTGTTTTATTTTAGCTTACCTTTTTATGTTTATTTTCAGATTTTGAGTCGAATGGCCAACATCTCTAATGCTGAAAAAATATGGTTGACCTTCCTGTTGAAGGGGAAGAGGATGAGGAAGAAGAAGTAGCAGAAGATGAAGGTGAAGATGAAGAAGAAGAAAAAGAAGAAGAAGAAGGTGAAAGTGAAGGAGATGAAGGAGGCCATACATGTAATGAGGCTGACATCCCGGCGGAAAAGGAGCCAGAACCGGCTAAAACGAGTGAGCAAGAACCAATTTTTGAAGGTTATTTGCCACCTCCACCGGATGTTCAAGCAGAAGAAATAAAACAATTGAGGTCTGAAAATCAGCACTTGAGAGATTATGTTTCTCAGCTTGAAAAAAAGATTGAAAATATGGAGACTGAGAAAAGACTCAAGGCTGAATTAAAATTAAAAAGGAGAGAAAAAAGAGAGAAGAAAAAACAAAAAAGGCAGCAGAGGAAATTAAAGGTTAAAGAAGAGGAAGAAGAAGAGCTGCTGAGAGCAGCCGCTGCTGCGAAGAAGAAGAAGGAGAAGAAGAGGGAAGAAGAGAAGGAAAAGGAGAACAGGATGAGAGAAGTAGAGGAGAAGGAGAAGGAGAATAGAAGAAGGGAAGAGGAGGAGAATGAAAGGAGGAAGAGGGAAGAGGAAGAGAAAGAGAAGGAGAAGAAGAGGGTTCTGATGATTTACTCCAGTGAATGGAGCAAATGGCAAGCTCAAGTTATTAGTTCTGTATGTGGTGTCAAAAACGATCACATCACAGAAGCTCAGATACGAGGAAATAGCTCTTCCATCAGCCCAAAAAATGCTTCTAAGTGTGCCCGCGTTATCAACTTCACTTGAAAAGAAGAATTCAGGATCGGTCTCGACTTTCTCTTGAAAATATTTGATAATAGCAATAAACTCATGATCGCAGTTATTTCTACGTTGACGAGTGAAATCAATAACTTGTTGAGGGCGCACTTCTTCACAGCCTTCTCCCTGGCTCATTGCATTAACAACGCGGGAAATATTTGAAGGCCGCATTCCAACATCAACCAGATTGCTCATAATGCTTCTGCTAATTGTTGAACGATGAGTCTGGTGAGAGTAATGGTGATGTACCTTATCCGGGCTAGACAATTCATGTGAATGAGTATCAACAAATTTTGTGATAACCCAATATCGAGTTGAGTCCAAAAATAAACGAAGACGGATATGCATCTCAGCAGGACAAGCTACTCTAGTGTTAACTCGACGATGCACTGTAAGCCCCTCTTGTCTTTTGTCACACAACTTCTTCAGACCTTCCTTGTTACAGTAAAATTTTCTGCAAATAATCTCATGAGGAGGCTTCCGTGACTTATCTGTACTTTTTCTTCTCACGCTAAAACCTCTATTCCTTGCAAAATAATTGTAGAAATTGTATGCTTCCATATGCGACAGGAACTGTTTCCCTATAAACTTATCTGAGCTTCCAGACATTTCTGCATGTGCATTCATATCCTACAAAAAGAATTTACACGAATTAAATGAATATAAATATTTATTAGATATCACTGTATTCTAAAATATAAGTTATATAAATGCGACCAAGGTCGCATAAGAGATGAAAACAATTTACTTCTTATCAGCTGTTGCGACCAAGGTCGCAGTTATCCGTATGAGAAGAAATCTATATTACTTCTTACTAAAGACTGCGACCTAAGTCGCAGTAAATAAAAATAAGATTTCACATACGACATGAAATCTATAATACTCCTTATTGAAGACTGCGACCTAAGTCACAGTAATAAGTATGTGAATAAATCTATATTATTCCTTACTAAAGACTGCGATCTAAGTCGCAGTTATCCGCATGTGAAGAAATCTATATTACTCCTTACTAAAGACTATGACCTAAGTCGCAGTTATCCGTATGTGAAGAAATATATATTACTCCTTACTAAAGACTGCGACCTAAGACGCATACCCTTGAAAAAAAGAATTCACAGCCGGAGATTATTTTCAAATAAGATTGCGACCGAATATTAAAACGGTCGCAGTACCTCATAGTCTAAAGAGAAAACATTAAATATTTAAGAAATTGTTTTTAAAATATATATAAACAATTAAAACCTGTTGATCGGCATGCAGAGATGTCAACCCTTCAAGATTTTCAATATTCTGAGAGAAAGTAGAACCAGATGCAATATCATCCATATTAAGATCGCCGGTATACTGCTCAGACGTCGACATTAAATATTTTGCAGAAAAAAATTGATCTGAAAAGATTTTATATTTTCAGAAAAAAGTTTATCGCAGACTGAAAAGGTGAAACTAGATCTTTCAAAAAGAGGTCAGGAAATAGGGTGAAAAGTAATTTATATAGAATATCCTATAAAGAGCGGCAAAAAAAAGGGGGAAAAATAATAATAAACAATAAGGAAGGGAACCAAAAAGAGTTGCTTTTCATAAGGGGTATTTGGTAATTTAACAGTCACCTAAAAGCGTGCCGCGAGTCAGTGAGGTGACAATTTGAGCCACGTCACCGCAGGCTGAGAGAGTACTCTCAGCCCGCGGGCTGATATACATTTTTCTCTCTCTCTATATATATATATATATAAACTTATCTAATCATCTTTCGCATAAATACTAAGGGTTACTTAGGCCAAAGCACCTAGCTAATCAATAATTAGATTTGTTCATCTTTCATAGATATATATTATAATTTTTTTATTTTTTATATAAGGTATAAGAATCTTTGTTTTTGAACCCTAAGTGTGTAAGTGTATGAAGTGTGCATATTTCAATAAGGTAAAAATCAAGACTAAATTACTTTGACAAATTATCTTCCTAACCCTAGAAATCAAACAAATGATCTTATTTTGACCAAGTTTAAGAAATCTTAATTTTGATTTTCCTATTCCTTAAAATTGACTTAATTTCTTACAAAAAATTTGTCAAAATATTGTCTCTATTTTCAAAAAGTTTTTAAAATAAAGAAAATGTTAAAAAAATTTATTTTTAATAAAAAGAAAAACTTAAGTTATGTTAGAACTCTCCCCCACACCTATCTCATGCATTGTCCTCAATGTATGAATTAATGCATAGATGCATGAAAAAGAAGAAAGGGAAGGAAAATACTACCTTAAGGTGGTAGTTCCGGTGGTGGTCTGATTAGTCCCCGAAATGCGGCCCAATTGACTTTTCGTGGAGTTCAGAGGAACCCACCAGAAATTTCTCTAATATAACCCACTAAAATGATGTATACATGTATTATTTTTATTAAAAATTTAACCCATCTAATATCCAAATTTCATAATTAATTTCGGAGTCAATTTTGTCAACCGCCTTGTCCCAAAATGGAGTTTGAAAAGATGGAATGATTGACTTAGATTTTGGAAGTATGGGAACTCATACCGACTCAGAAAAATGACTTAAGTCAAGTAAAGGTTCAGGAGTCGAGATTGGTTCAGGAAGTGGGTCCAAATCAAGAAGTTGAAACTCAAGTCCACATTCATTTCCTCACAATGGAATGTGACTTAATATTGGTGATTCAAGTTCAAGAATGACAGGTGTGGGAATCAAAACTGACTCTAAAATATTACTCAAGTCGGGTAACAAAATAAGAGTCAATATTGATTCGGGAATTTGAACTGAATCACAAATTTGAGACTCTAGGTCACATTTCTCATTGATTCAATTTCATAAAAATGAGAACTTACCAATTTGTCAATGTGACTTTCAAAAGTATGAAATTGGTCAAGTTCAATATGATGATCATCAAAGATGGGTGATTCAATTTCATGATGAATTGGCATAGGATCCAATGTTGATTCGGGAAGAAGATTGAAATCAGGTGAAGACACCGGAGTCATTATCGAATCAGGAAGTGGAATTAAATCACTAAGTTGAGGTTCATGATCATATTCATTTTCAAGTTCAATTTCAGGAAAGGAATAACTTGCCAAACTATCAATGTCACTTTCAAAATTTAGAGTTTGGACAAGTTCAAATGATTGTGCTGAAATAGAACCTTATTTTCTAAAACAACGTGACTCTTCAGCTCTAATAGAATGGTTAGCGACATCAGAAATGGTCAAACTGTGAGAACGTAGAGTTTGGATCATCATATCTATGTCATGATTACGAGCGTTTTGAGCCTGAGTTATAGCTTCAAGCATCTTTGTATAGTTGATTGGTTCATCGTTTTGTTGTGATTGGTCTTGAAAAGATGAAGTGTTTTTTTGGAAGTTATGGTGAAATTGTGAGTCCGTCAGATTTTGTGATTGTTGTTTGGACTCACGCATACTCTTTTCCAAAATTGATGGTTTTCAATTTTGGACTGGTGGAACTGAGTATGAATCTTGGAAGTTTTGTGGACAAGGTGGATAAGGAGGACAAGTTGGTTGAAAATTGGACTCGAGGGAGGTGAATCCCTATTGACTCTGTGAAGAGTTAAAATTATTCTGAAAATTATGATCATAAGATTGGGAGCATGGGTTATATTGATTCGGATAAGACCAATCTGGCACAATATATTGGTTAAAGTTATGATATGCCGGTTGGTAATATCCGAAAAAGAAGTTAGTGTGTAATATGAATTACCATTAAATTTGAAAAAATTACTATTATAAGCCATATCACACAATAAAATACAAACAAATAAGCAAACAAAGAAAAAAACTTTAAACTAAGGGTAGACCTTTGACCTAGATGACTCCTAACTGGTTAGACTGTCCACGGGAGGTATAATGCAGACTTTGACCACAAGCTAATCAGCCAGGTCAGGGAAAGATTGGTGGGAGTATCTGCGCAAAAGCGACAGGCCTAATTAAGCCAAACCATCAGCCTTCGGGTTTTGCCCCTTAATCCCTTTCCTTAGATACTAATTTGGTAGGAGTCAAATTCTAACACATTCCCCTTAGGATAATCTCCTAATTGAGTCTGAGATGTCCCTAGGGCCAACGTCTACTCATTTTAAGTTAGGCTTGGGTTAGTGAGTGAGAAGATTATTTGTGAGCTAAGGGAGTGTAATGACTTCCCCACCTTATCTTATTTATAGGACAGGCCCTTAAGATTGATTTAATGCAATGTACAAGAAAAACAACACTTAATCAATGTAAACAATCTAAAAGTGTTCTTATGCTAGATGCTATGCACACGTACCTTTGCTCCAGCACTCTTCAACAGTAATGAAAAATGTAAACGAATTAGACACGTGCCTAAATGCAAGTCTAAACCGTTTTTAGCATTTAACAAACAACATTTTACTGTTAAGGTTAGAAAGGAAGTACAGTGAGACAAACAAGAAAATAAATAGCCACAGTTTAAACTTTACAATTCAGCTAACCTGCAGAAAATACAAGTTAGTAGTTCACTCAGATTGCCATAGGAATGTAGCAAATCTGAGGGCTTCTTGGCTCTGCTTTCTTGAGCAGAGTCCAAGGCCACTTATATGTCCACTGCAGCAAAAATTCCTTGTTGTCAAACTTGTACACCAAGAACAAAAAAGAAAGTTAATCAAAAATGTAAACTTTAAAGAGAATTACATGTCCCTCTCTGGCAACGGCACCAAAATTTGATTGAGTTTGGAAACTGCACACAAATACAAAATTTCAGATTTAAAGATTAAAGAGTGCAAGTTACTTAATTCTACCGTAATAGCAAATGGCTATGCGGGTCGTGATCCACAAGGAGATACTAGCGATAGAAGTCTTTTAGTAAGTTCTCTTTTAGGACACAAAGTATGGTTAAAGTTCTTCTTTAGTTCTTTAAAAGAAAAAGGAAAATTTTAGTTAAAGTTGAATTAGGAAGAAGATGGTAGATTAAGAAGATGGAAAAACTAGAAATGATATGTATAAAGTGATCAGTCTACGATTATGCATTATTATATCGCATCTTCCCACCGATTTATGAATAAATTGTCGGTCTAAACCGTGTTTTGGTCTCTATTGCAGGTAAATCCAGAGTTCAAGGGCAAAGGAGTAATAAGAGCCTAATTAATTCCATTTTAGGGTAATTAAACCCACATTACTTGGAGGCCAAGCAAGGGATTATCTAGAAGATACATCGAACCTAGACTCCTGCGCGTGTCAGATGAATATTCGGGCGAAATTAACAAAGAAGGAATATACCAAGAACATCCTAGAAGCCCGACAGAGCCCCGCACCAAAACCAGTGAGTTAACTCCCTGGTTTGGCCGTGGATCCGCGGCCCAATGGCCGGACCACGCATCAATTTTCGACGCGTGGCCCCGTCTCGTCTTCTGGATGCTTCCTATGCCTATAAATAGCCCTGCATAGAGCCAAAGCGCGAGCAGTTTTCATTTTTAGGAGTAGTTGCTGATTTTTTCTATGTTTTAGGTTAGTGTAGGTAGGTGCTCTTCATATCATTTCTCTTGTATTTTCATTTCTTTTTAAATCATGTAGTAGGGCTGAGAGATTCAGAGAGAGGTAGAGAGGGATTGATGTAATAGATGGTGACAGTGTATGTAAAGGTGCCTCCTTTCTTCTCTGATGTAATCTTCTCCATCTTCTACATGATGCTTTGCTAACTTTTCTTCTTCTCAAGGCAATCTAACTACTAACCACTAACCATCTAACCACTTACTTGATAATCCACATGAATCGAGTAGCCTCTATAAGGCCTTATTCTTGCAAGAGCCATTGATGGCTCATGATGATGGGTTCTAACATCTAACTTGCTAATTTACTAACCAATCTAACTCTCTCTTATTTCATGCTTTCTTTCAATGGTTTGATGATCTAATGTTTGTATTAGCTTTCTCTTGATGTAAGTTTGAATGTGAAGAACCATCTCATTTGCCATGATTTGTATCGTCTCTTGAAGCCAAGGATTAGTGATGGCCGAGGATCAAATGTGAGGCAACTATCATTAAGAGGTTTGCATGGTTAGTGGATCAATTAGTAGTTAGTAGGCATGAGTTTTTATTTTATCTCGTTTTAAAAAGCAATTCTTTTATCTTTTCATCGGTGTTTTTACCATCCTCTTTGTTCACCCTTGTGTCATCTTCTTTTCTATTTCGCTTTCCAAACCACTTCTCTTTGGTTTTTCACATCGACGTTTTTATCACTCTCCTCACCACCACATGCTTTTTTTCCTTTTCTTTTCTTTCATTTTCCTTTTCTAATTCTTTTAACAAAGAGGAACTATTAACATAAAACGTGAATAAAAACTGTCAATGCTTCTATCGCCTCCCTTCCCTGTGGATTCGACCCGTTGAGCCAATGCTATAATGAAAGTATCGAGGTACATTAGCACACATACGAGTTTTTCATTGATTTCATGAAACTACACAGTTTTGAGTGCTAGTTCCGCCCCGATCAAGTTTTTGGCGCCATTGCTGGGGAAGGGAATGGTTTTGTTTTCACGTTTTTGTTAAAATTTTCTTCTCTGTTTTGGTGTACAGGACAATCTTTACAGGTGCTTAACATTGCAGAATAAACATTAGCTTTACATCTCTTTGCTCTTGAAAGCAAGGCCCTAGCTTCTAAAGAACCGCCGCGCAAACGCGACTTTTGTCGCGAAAACGCGGCCATGTTGTGATAATTGTATATCTTGTTGTGCTTTGATGTGTTCATTGTAATAGCTAGTTGTTCTGTATTATTACTTTCCTGCTTTGATTGCCTACACACTGCAATAAACTAAAGAACTAAAATACGGTATTTTGGATGCTTTTAAAATGGCTTAGAGATTTGTATTTAGGCACGTGTCAATTCAATTCTAATATACTGTATTTTGTTCTGTTGTTGTGATCTGGATGGAGATGTACATATGGCATTGCATATAGCATAGGACAAACACGTGGGTGATTTATCGCTTTATGTTATATTCTTATCTATATTGTACAATGCACGAATTGAAATCAAGGGCAAAACCCATACAAGATAAGGTGGGATTTCATCACCCTTCCTTAGCCCAAAAACCACCTCCCCACTCACATAACCCAAGCCCCAATAAAATTTTATAAATGTTGGCCCTAGGGACATCCCGGACTCATTAAGAGATTGACCGAGGGTGGAACTTGTTTTGAATCTTACTCTTATGAAATCGGTGTCTAAGGTTGGGGATTAAGAGGTTACGCCTCGAAGATACCGTGGTTTGGCGTAATTAAGGCCCGTTGCTTATGCACGAATACCTCCCACCATATTTTGTCCCTACCTGGCCGATTAGCTTGTGGTCAGATTCAAGCAACAACCTCTCCCGGGTAATCGACCAGTTAGGAGTCGTCTAGGTCTAGTCAACCCTACTATAGGCTTGGTTTTGATTTTTTCTTTTCTTTTTGTTTGTTGTTTGATTTTTCTTTTTTTTTTTGTGATTGTTTGTGAAGTGGAATTCAATAATAACAATTCTTTCAATCTGAATATGAATCCATATTTCACACCAACCACATTCGATTCAGATAATTCCAACCTGGCTTTTTACAATATGCACCAACCAAATACACCGAGTTGGCCTTATCCGAATCAATACAACCCATACCCACATTCTTATGACTATAATTTCCAAAATAATTTCAACTCCTCACAGAGTCAATGGGGATTCACCTCCTCTGAGTTAAATTTTCAACCTCCTTGTCCCCCGTATCAACCCTGTGCACAAATTTCACAATATTCATTCCCTGATTTCGCTTCCTATACTCCTTTTTCTGGACCTCCCATTGAAGAAAAATCTGAGTTAAGAAAGTGAGTAGAAGCCAATTTATAAGAGGTCGAGCGACTACTTCAGGAAAGGAGGGCCTCTCCAATTCCACAGTATTTTTAAGAGACTTACTCAGTTCCACCTCCTCATAATGAACAACCATCTGCCCTGGAAATGAGTAAGGAACTCTTGCTTGAGTCCAAGTTTCAATCTTAAAACATTTTTGACTCACATTCTTCACAAAATTTTCAAAACCAAGATTTTTATACTCCCATTCTAGAGCATCCACTTGTAGAAAAATCAAATCTAGAAAAGCGTATAGAAATCTTGCAGGAGTCTGTGTTACAATTTCAAAAATCTTCTTCTCAGTCTGTTGATAGGATGGAAACACAACTGAGTAAAATGGTCAACATTCTTAAGAATTAAGAAACTCTCTCTTCATCACCTTTGACCAATTCAAATATCTTTAACTCTATCAATTTGACTCATGACTCCTATTGTTTTGGAAACCAAGATTCCTACACTCCTTTTCTAGAACAACCATTTGAAGATACATCACATCTAGAAAAGTGGATAGAAGTCTTGCAAAAGTCTGCACTAAAATTTCAAAAATCATCTGCCGAGTCTGTCAATAGGTTGGAAACACAATTGAGTCAATTGATTAGCATTTATAAGAATGAGGAAACTCTATCTTATCAACCTTTTACCAAGTCAGCTATGCCAAACTCTATTGATCTTACCCAGGCTCTTGTCATTTTGAACATCAAGATTCAATTTCAGCACACCCACCTGAACTTGTCCAAACTTCAAATCCCATTGACATTTTGGCAAGTTATCCTTTTCCTGAAATTGAACTTGAGCATGAATATGATCCTGAACTTCCACTTGGTAATTCAATTTTACTTCTTGACTCAATATTGACTGAGGTGTTTTTACCTAAATTCAGGCCTTTTCCCGAGTCAATATTGGATCCTGTACTAGTCCATTGTGAAATTGAATCACCAATGTTTTATGATGATCATATTGAACTTGACCAATTTCATACTTTTGAAAGTCCCATTGATAAATTGGCAAGTTCTCATTTTTATGGAATTGAACTCAATGAGAAATATGACTTTGATCCTCAAATTTGTGATCCAGTTCAAATTCCTGAATCAATATTGATTCCTGTTATGTTACCCAATTTGAGCAATATTTTAGAGTCAGTTTTGGTTCCCATACCTGTCATTCTTGAACTTGAATCACCAATCATAGATAGTCACATTCCATCATGGGAAAAAGAATGTGGACATGTGTTTCAACTCCTTGATTTGTACCCACTTCCTGAACCAATCTCGACTCCTGAACCTCTACTTGACTTAAGTCTTTTTCCTGAGTCGGTATTAGTTTCTATACTTCATGAGTCCAAATCAATCATTCCATTCTGGGACAAGGGTTTTTGATAAATTTGACTCTGAAATTATTTTGAAAATTTGGAAAATAGATAAGGTAAAATTTTTAATAAAAATCATAAATATATACATCATTCTAGTGGGTTGTATTCTTGAGGTCTATGGTGGGTTCCTCCGGACTCCACGTACATTGGATTGGGCCGCATTTCATGGACCAATCAGACCACCTCCGGAACCACCAACTTGAGGTGATTTTTCCTTCCCTCTCTATTTGTTTCATGCAGACATACATCACGATGCATTGAGGATAATGCATGAGATAAGTGTGGGGGAGGGTTTACTAACATAGAGTTTTTAGATTTTCTTTCTTTTACACTTCTTTTAGGATACTTTTAGAATTTTTCCCTTTTGTATAGGAATTTTCTCTTTCTTTAAAAACTTTTTGAAACAAGAGACAAAGTTTTGATCTATTTTTAAGAAAATTAAGATGATCTTAGAAATTAAGGAAGCCTTAATTGTGACATCTTAAACCTAGTTGAAATAATGGATCTTGTTTAAAATTATAGGTTAAGTATAAAAGATTAGGGAGATAATTTTATCTTGAGTTTTTTGTCTTAGATAGTATGCACATCACACTTACATATTTTTGGGATGAAAATAAAGACCTAACATGCCATAAATAAAAAGAAAAAAATATATCACTTATTAAGCTGGATGACTATGCCTCAAGAAACATGATTATTCACGCCTAACGGTGGTCAAAAGAAACAAATAATCCCCCTTTGTTTTGTGGCCTTATTTACTCGAGTCCTTAAACCCGAGGGATGTTTTCTCATCTGGTGCCCTAAAACCATCTGGTCTGGGAGTCATCAGTTATAGGCTCGCTACATGGGTGAACTAGAAAGCCTAAGAAAACTAAGGGAAGAAGGGGAAAAAAAGAAATAAATATAAATAAATGGTTTGATGGTTGGAGTTGAAATCGCAGAAATCTTCACTATCACAAAGTGCATATTATCTAGGTTTTATGAAAGATAAAGTATTCAATCCAATTTTGAATTCTTACCTTAATTGAAGACAAGATCTTGCATAGAGACTAAGTTTAAGGAAGAATGATTTTTGGTGGACTTATGACCTTAGATCCTTATATTTTTGCAAAAATATTTTGAAAACTTGTCTCTCTTTCAAAATGTGTTTTCAAAATACTAACATTTGTCTTCTTTCTTTATGGATTTTGTGGGTGCAATCCGCTGAAAACCCTCAGGAGACATTACTCCTCCTCTAGGGTAACCTAGAGGTTTAACGGCTTGTTGCACACGCTTAGTGCAATCGCGTCACCTGCGAAAGTGGTGTAATAACATTTGTAGTATAGTTTTTCTTTTCTTGTTTTGCTCGGGATGAACAAGAGATAAGTGTGGGGGTGTGATTAGTCTACGATTATGCATTATTATATCGCATTTCCCTACCGATTTATGAATAAATTGTCGGTCTAAGCCGTGTTTTGGTCTCTATTGCAGGTAAATTTAGAGTTCAAGGGCAAAGGAGTAATAAGAGCCTAATTAATTCCATTTTAGGGTAATTAAACCCGCATTACTTGGAGGCCAAGCAAGGGATTATCTAAAAGATACGCCGAACCTAGACTCCTGCGCATGTCAGACGAATATTCGGGCGAAATTACCAGAAAAGGAATATACCAAGAACATCCTAGAAGCCAGATGGAGCCCCGCACCAAAATCAGGGAGTTAACTCCCTGGTTTGGCCGCGGATCCACGGCTCTGACCGTGGATCTACGGCTCTGACCGCGGATCCGCGGCCAATGGTGGGGCCACGCGTCGATTTTCGATGCGTGGCCCCGTCTCGTCTTCTGGATGCTTCCTATGCCTATAAATAGCCCTGCATAGGGCCAAAGCGCAAGCAGTTTTCATTTTTAGGAGTAAATGCTGATTTTTTCTATGTTTTAGGTTAGTGTAGGTAGGTGCTCTTCATATCATTTATCTTGTATTTTCATTTCTTTTAGATCTTGTAGTAGGGCTGAGAGATTCAGAGAGAGATAGAGAGGGATTGATGTAATAGATGGTGACAGCTATGTAAAGATGCCTCCTTTCTTCTCCGATGTAATCTTCTCCATCTTCTACATGATGCTTTGCTAACTTTTCTTCTTCTCATGGCAATCTAACTACTAACCACTAACCATCTAACCACTTACTTGATAATCCGCATGAATCGAGTAGACTCTACAAGGCCTTGTTCTTGCAAGAGCCATTGATGGCTCATGATGATGGGTTCTAACATCTAACTTGCTAACCAAGCTAACTCTCTCTTATTTCATACTTTCTTTCAATGGTTTGATGATCTAATATTTGTATTAGCTTGCTCTTGATGCAAGTTTAAATGTGAAGAACTATCTCATTTGCCGTGCTTTGTATCGTCTCTTGAGCCAAGGATTAGTGATGGCCGAGGATCAAATGTGAGGAAACTATCATTAAGAGGTTAGCATGGTTAGTGGATCAATTAGTAGCTAGTAGCCATGAGTTTTTATTTTATCTCGTTTTGAAAAGCAATTCTTTTATCTTTTCATCGATGTTTTTATCATCCTCTTTGTTCACCCTTGTTTCATCTTCTTTTCTATTTTGCTTTCCAAACCACTTCTCTTTGGTTTTTCACATCGACGTTTTCATCACTCTCCTCACCTACCACATGCTTGTTTTCCTTTTCTTTTCTTTCATTTTTCTTTCTAATTCTTTTAACAAAGAAGAACTGTTAACACAAAACGTGAATAAAAACTGTCAATGCTTCTATCGCCTCCCTTCCCTGTGGATTCGACCCATTGAGCCAATGCTATAATGGAAGTATCGAGGGTACATTAGCACGCATATGAGATTTTTATTGATTTCATAAAACTACACATTTTTGAGTGCTAGTTCCGCCCCGATTACAAAGAAATGAAAAAGGAATGATAAAAGAAGTGGTAGATTGCGGTGTTCTAAACTAAAGAATTAAAAGAAAAGAAAGAAACTAAAAGTTAGTTATCTCCTTTGGCCAAATGCTTACCTTGAATCTTTTGCAATGATGTTACCTTGAAGTGAGGTGATCAACGTTTAGCCCATAAGAGTTAATTCCTGTTTCCTTCACATTTTATCATTAAGACATTGTAAGTATGAAGTGATACAGAATGAAACTCAAAATCGATCGTCATGAGCTATCAGTAGCACTCGCAAAAGGCAAGACTCTTTCGATGCTTTAAGACTCACTTTGTTATCAATTGTACAAGAAGAAGAAAGTAGAGAAGAAGAAGAATAACAAAAACAAAGTACATACAAAAGGGAAACTACGGATTCTATTTTATAATAATAAGAGAAAAGAAGAAAATCTTACACCGGTGTCACTCTCAGCACAAGCTTCGTTCTCATTCTCCTATGAAACTCTGATCTTCTCTGATTTACATAAATTAAAACTTAAAATTACATGAAAAGAAAAACAAAAACCTACACTACAAAGAATGAAAAAGTAGACTAAATTCTATCTCTGCATGGTTGTCCACATTTACAGTGAAAAACCTTCCTTTTATAGGTAAAAACCCATAGGGGAGAGGCGTGAGAAGATAGGGGGAGCAAACGCTCCCCCTAACTCCCTAACAAAGCAGTGAAAACGGGGCTTTGGCCGCATTTTCGCGGCCAGGGTGTGGCCAGATGGCCACACCCGGTTGGTGTTAGTCCCTGGCTTCGCTACTTGCTTTTATCTTTAGCTAGATTTGCAGTTAAAGTCCGGGATTCTGACTAAATGGCCTTTGATCTTTGGCTTCAACCGAATGATTGTAGGGATTTGTTCTAACTGATTTTCTACTGATATGAATCGACCTGATCTGCCTGATTTACTGAGTTCATATTAATTCTGATTTAATTCAAAATTTGATGGGCTTTTGGGCTCATTTCTCTTCACTCTCCTTTAGGAATGGGCCTACAAATAAATTAAACAATAATTAGGAAAAAAGAGTTTATTTTATAATAAGTATGAGAATATAATAATAAATAAGCAATATTAGCGACCGATCATGGAGCCATGGTGCCCCCCTTAGCCTATAAATACCCCAGGTTTTCAGAATAGAAGAGGATGAGAGTTCTTGTGTTATTTCTTTTCCATATATATAGTTTCTAGGGTAGTTTAGGTTAGATATTATTCTTCTTCCTCTTTTATATTTTTCATTTCTTATAAATCATGTAATAGAGAAGAGATAGTACATATGATGAAAGCAAGAGTGCTTGTAATGGAGGTGACACTCTATGAAAGGTCTACTTGTTTTATTCTCTCTAACTCCTTTTATATATTTTGTTAATTTTCTCTCATGACAACTAACAACTAACCACTAACTTTCTAACTCCTTACTTTATAATCCACATGAATCTAATAGCCTCTACTTGGCCTGGCTCTTGCAAGAGCCATTAATGGCTCAGGATAATGGATTCTAACACTCTAACATATAACTCTCTAACAAGCTAACATTACTTTATTTCATACTTACTCTAGTTTAGTTCTGATGGTTAAAGTATAGCTTGCACTTGTTGTTGAGTTGGATGCGAAAGTGATCTTGATGGTTATGCTTTGAAACGCTCTTGAACCAAGGACTAGTAATGGCCAAGGATACATGTGAGGCAACTATCACTAAGCGGTTAGCATAGTTAGTAGAGCCATTAGTACTTAGTAGCCATAAGTTTTTTTCCTTTTTACTTTACTTTAGAAATATATCAAAAATCACAATACCATCTCTTAATTGTTTCTGTCTTTGTTTCCACCGTACTCTTCTTTTTTCATTCTTTGTTTTCTTTTCTTTTCATTCTTTAAAACATAGAAGAACTGTTAACACACACGTGAATATACCAGTAAAGTTCTATCAATTTTCATCCTAGTGAATTCGACTCGTTTAGCCTCTATGCTATAACAGAAGTATCGAGGAGCCCACAGCACGCACTTTTAACGCGTGATTTCAAAACATACACTTTTTATACACGATTTTGACCCGATTAAGTATCAAATCACATTCTCTAGTGGAATAAATCTTTATCATCACGTCCAGCCAATTATCTCTGAATGATAATACTCTAAGCTTGGTGGCTTTTCAATCAGTTATGTCTATATTATCTTTAAACTGATAGATAGCCAAGTCTTATCCTCCAGTCCGGTAGGGACTGCCTTTCTGCCGTTATACAAAAATTGACCGTCCTCCCTTTAAACTGACATATAGCCAAGTCTTATCCTCAAGCCGAGTCTTATCCTCCACATGGAAATTAACCGTCCTCCCTTTAAAAATTCATCTCTTTGATCTTTCGATGTTTTGATTTCAACTCTCTTCTTTTAGAATGATCTGGATTTTCATTTTGATTCACATTCTCCTTCTCAATTCTATTTCTCTGGTTTTGTCTCCTGAGTTTGATCACTCCATGTTAAAGCTGGTAGTAAAAATCAGAGCGTGCAGCGGAAGCATGGTGGACCTTTGATGCAGTGAGAAGCGACATGGAAACATCATCTTCTCCCTTAATTTGATTTTCTATCATTCCCTGCTCTATTAGAATTTCGAGGATAAAATTTTTATAAGGTGTGTATAATGTAATACCTCTATTTTGAAATACATGACTCAATGATGTATAATAGTATCTTAATATATGCATTGTATTAATTATTATTTATTATCTTATTTGATTCTTACTATTAATTGTGATTAATTACTATTAACATTGTTAATTATTAGCCTAATCCCCAAGCCCATGACCACTCATTTATATTCTTCATTTCTCAGAAGACCAACTCCCCAAGCCCATTTCCTTTCCTCGCTTATTTCAATTTCTTTTCACTTAGGCCGAAACTTCCCCATATATAATCTCAATTTCTCCCTTCTCCCTCAACCAAAGAACACAGAAAAACCCTAACCTGTGTCAAACTATCGACATCATCACCATCTCCTTCTCTCCTTCTTTCCCATGCTAGCGAACTCCCCTTTTTCCTGATCTCTCCCCTACCTCCCTTCCAATCCCTGCAGACCCAAACTCACTTCCTCCTTGTCTGAGACCATCACCTCTCTTCTCCCCATGCCTAGTCGTGCCCCCAACCACAGGCTGTGACCTCCCACAGCACCCACCAAGGCCGAAGCACCTTCATCAACCTATGGCTGCTGCCTATGGCCGGCAGCCCCCATGGCCAGGTAACCTCACCCCCATCTGCTCCCCTTGTCGCGGGTCATCCCTAACTCATATTCCTTCAACATATCTCCCCTCCATCGAGCTTTCATCATCCCTCCCATCCTTGCCCAAGTCTTCCACAGTCTGGGCTCCCACGCATTAAACCTAGGCAACTGGATCCCATCCTCTATTGTGTCCCTTAGGTTGCGCCTCCATCAACCCCTGGGCTCCACCCTCTTATCCTATGGATGTACGCAACCACAACCCTCTTTGGCCCCACTCCATCTTCAATGAGCTCCGTGAGCCCCTCCGGTAACCTGATCTACTCCGCAAGCACTCCGACAATCTGACAAGCCGTCGACCTCCTCCGTGGCTTCTTCCATCACCCGTGGCCGAGCCCTCTTCTCCCCCATGTATGAGCTTCTTCCATGGGCAACACTCCTTTCTTTCTATTCTTATCTCTATGTTTGTATATATGTATGCGTATACTTATATATATATGTGCGTGTGGGGGGGTGTATACCCATGTATTTATGTGTATGTGTGGATGCATACATGTGTGATGTACACGTCTGGCGCACATGTGTTAGTGCGTTATGTGCGGGTGTTAATCCCCTCTCTCTCTGTATATGGTTTCGTGATACAACAATACAGACCCGTTTGGTGAGATCTGGACCCACTGCAGAAGATTTGGAATTGTGTTCGTTGTGGACCCGATACACTGGCAATTCGAAGACTGATACACGTGATGATTCAGAGATTCGTACTGGTTTGTGCAATGAAGACTCGGTGGTAGTTCGGACCTAAAAAAGCATCATTTCCTGTGAGTGTTTTATCCTACCTATTTCAATTAATATTATTTTACATTTAAATAATTGTTCAAGTTTAATTATGGTTCATGCCTATTAGTTACTAGTTGACGTCTACATATATTAAACACTATTTACTTATCAGGATAATTTTAAAGTTGTATCATCATATGTGATTAGTCTTTAGATATGCATATTTCATACCACATCATCGCATTTATTTTATACAAAATGTTGCTAATGCTGGTTTTCTTGTGTGTTCCTAGGTCTATAGTGTGGAATGAAGAAAAAACCAAAAATCCCATTTATTTGAGGATTTTAAATCCAAAAAATATACCCACCACTTGGAAGCATATTCTGCTGCAGCTAAAAGAGGGAAAGTCAACCCTACGATACCATGCGATAGAAAAATATGGGGACAACCTGCCAGAGCTGGCTCTACAATAGCAGAGCCAGCCAGGCCGCGAAAATACAGCCAGCATTTCCGCGGTCCCTTAGGCGCAGATACGCTAGAGTTTTGGGTCACATCGTGTCCCCTCTCCCCTTATTCTTCTGTGCCCATAAATACCCCTCTAGATTTCAAGAGAAGGGGATATCTAGAGTTTAAGTGTTATGCTAGTTATTTTTTCTCTAGTTTTTCTTCTTTTTCTCTTTGTTTCTTGTAATAGATTAGCCATTAGAGAGAGAGAGTGTGTACAAGTTATATTTGAAGGTGACAATCTTATACAAGTAATACTTCTCCTTCTTTCCATAACTTGGTGTTTTTACTTGCTTTTACTTTCTCACATTAGTATAAAACTTCTTTCCTTTACTCCATCTCTCTTGTTTTTCTTACTCATGTCTGGCTAGCTTTTCCATTGCATGGCTAACTACCTACTAACCCACTAATTTCTAACAACTTGATTGATAACCCAAATGAGTCAATAGTATCAAACAAGCCTTGTGCAAACAAGAGATATGATATCTTAAGATGGGGGTTCTAACTCTAACTTACTTACAAGTATTACCACGCTAATATTTCATGCTTAATCATTTTTTGATGATTTATAGGTTGTAAACACTACTTGTTTTCGTAAGTTAAAAATATTCCCTGATGCCAATAGTGCACTTGTTTCTTCCATTATTCTTACCTTCAATCGGATCTTGATTAGGGTATGTTCAAGTGTTGCCGTGTAAAGCTAAGTGAAGGGAAGAACTTTCATTTGATCACCAACGTGAACAGTTCTTATACATAAAGCTTATGCTTGTTTATGATCCATTGTGAGGCTACATCTTCAAGAAATTAGAAATTAGTAGGAGCAATTAGTAGAAAGTTAACTATGCGTTTTTAGCCTTGCGAAAATAAAAAAAATTCACTTTTTCAATCTTCAAAATAATCTAAGAAACAACACTTGTTTTCTTTTAAATTCTTTATTTGAGATGATTGTAGTTCATTTATGCATCATTTTATACCACCATACTATGCTTTATGTGATTAAATATGGGATTTTTATTGCTTTTTCTCTTTTTTCAGGTCTAACAATTAATGGAGAAGGAGGCCCAACAATTATGATTTTTAAAGGAATTTAGGAGTAATTTAGAAGCCCACAAGAAGAAAGCCCAGATCTGAATTGATCCAAGCATATTCTTCACTTTCTAGAAGATCCAGCTAGGCACACGAGCGATAACAGAATGGCAAAAAATTCGCTAGCGCAATGGCCAAGATTCTGCACGGAAACGCAGCTCTGACCACGGATCCGCGGCAGTCCTTTGGCTGTTGATCAAACGTTTGAGCCAACGGCTGTGGTGGGAAGGCCTCGTCTCCTGAAGGCTATAAATAGACCCCTAGGGCCTCTGTAATGAGCAGGAAAGAATAGCATTCTTTTGTTAGAAAAATTGTTAGGATTTCTCTAGGTTTTCTTTAGTCTCTTATGTAATTTTTCTTCTCCTTCTAGAATCCAGAAAAGAGAGAGTGAGGGTGAGAAATCTTTGTAATTGGAGAAGGTGACAACTCAGTACAAGGATTAATCTTTCATTCTTTCAATCTTTTCTTGTTCTAGTGCATTTTCTTCTTCAAGCTTTTACCTTCTTGTTTTTACTTTCTACAATGAATTGTTGCTTGTTCTTTATTTCCATGTCTAGCTAACTCATTATTATGACTTACTAACTTTTAACTCTACTAACTACTAACTCTTGAGTGATTGCTAACTCATATGAATCAGTAGATGTTTTATTTTTAGTCTTACAATTTACAAGTCTCCTTTATCCCCAATGAAGATGAGTTATTTTTCATTCTTAGCAAATGCTTTGTACCCCCTCCATATGATTCATGTGAGCCTCACTTAGAGCCTTGTCTTTAGAACAAGTGCCTTGATAGAACATGAAGATGGATCATTTCATTATGCTAATGACTATGGTTCAAGTTTCTTATTTCATGATAGCTCAGTTATAACTTTGATGGACTAATAAATCTTGCATTTTTGCTTAGCATTCCTAATATTGACTATCCTTGTTCCATTATTGAAAACTATTTAGGGAGCTGATGATTCAAGGAGGCAACTAGTCAAGCCTAGATGAGAACACATTTTCGATATGGGACAATACATTGACTTGACAAAGTGAGACATACCATTGTCGATGAATCAATATGAGGCATGCATCACCCATTAAGAGTAGTAAGTTAGTAGATTAGAATATTAGTTTGTCATGACTTTTCTTTCTATCATACTTTCAAAACCCTTTTCTTAAAACATTCTCTTTTCAAATATTTCCATTTTCCTTCCATCTTTCTTTCCATTTCTCCCTTTTATCTCCAAAACGCACAAAGATTTTTCACTCACATTCTACATCGTTTTGTTTTTCATTTCCTAAACAAAGAAGAACTTTCATTTTTATTCTCAAAATCTCAATATAAAAACCTTGAATGCTTCTATTGCTAGCCCTACCTACAGATACGACCCGTCATAGCTTGTGCTATGAACGGTGATTCGGAAGGACTAAAGTAAACCTACATATACATTCAGAGTTGTTGATTATCAGTACACGAACATCAAAGGTTTACTCTAAATGCTCTCTCAATACAATTAACTCCTTCCAAACAAATTTTGGCGCCATTACCGGGGACGGTAACAGTTTTTATTTGAGTTTTTGGAACTAAAACGAGTTTTTTCTTCTCTGTTGCAGGTTACAAGTTAGGGAAATAGGAAAAGAAGACATGCAGTAATATATAAGTGGTCTTAGGCCTCTGCTCTAGAAAGTAGAGACCAAGTACCCTCTGAATTGCCGCATTTTCTCGGCTTTAGCCGCGGAACCGCGACGAGGAGTTCACTACTGATTGGTTTTATGCAGGGCTGCTTGCTTTGCAAAAATATAGCTTGTGTTGGCCCAAAGGCCTTCCACTCTAGTTTTGATGATGATTAACTCATGTAGTTATGTGTACTAATAATCTTGTGATATTTAGTTTCAGATCTTTAATCAAGATATTAGTTGATGATTAGCTTCAACAAGATGTTTTGGAAGGTTTCACATGGTGAATCAAGAGCTCGAGCATAAAGATCATATATAGCACTCTTGGAGTCAAGCTCGGTGAATCACGGATTGGGTCGAGTCGGCTTGGAGATTGCGCTCTACAAAAAGACTTCGGTACCTAATTTAGTTTTGTGTTTAGATCAAATTGTAAAGATTAGAATAGTATGATATGCTCAAGTTCACAACACACACGTTTCATGTTTTTGAATATTGGTTTTCGATTTATGGTTTAACCAATCTTGATTTTCGTGAATAGATATTATATCAAAACAAGTTTACATGGTTTAATGTATATTAGATTTGTTCTATATACATGCATGCTTCAACTACTTAGACAAACTTAGTTTGGTATACCTATTCATGTGTTTTAGGTTTTGTATTTTTAACAAAACATATTTTTAGAATTAATGACAAAAACATGGATATATATATGATTCATATATATTGGATTTCTATCCATATACATCATGCCTAAATGTTGTTTAATATCATATTTTTATATTTGGATGAGTTTTGGACAAAATGTATTCTCAATTCAAATCCAAGTTTAGAAAATACAGTTTTTGGTTTTTAGTAAAAATGATAAGACACAAAAATATTTCAAAATGTCTGATATTTGTGATGAAATTTTTATCACAAGTTTATATTTCAATATAAAAGGATAAAACTATTTTTGTGTATTTTTACAAGTTTTTATGGATTTATTAGAATAATTTTTACCCAATTTTTTGACCCAAAACAGTGCCTGACAGGCTCTGTCGGTCGACCGCATGGTCGACCGAACCAAGGGCCGGTCGACTCGGCGGTCGACCGACGTGCACAGCCCTGTGCACGTCTGGCAGACACTCGGGCCGGTCGACCGTTCAGTCGACCGGACCAGAGAGCAATACTCTTTGTTTTTGGGCGGTCGACCGAGCGGTCGACCGGCCGAGAGCCGTTGCTCTCTGGTTCTGGGACGGACGACCGTGCGGCCGATCGGTTGCTGCCAGTGGTCAAAATACGACCGTTGGTCGGTCGACTGAGCGGTCGACCGGTAGTTCATTTTTGGCTGGATCTGCTGCCAACGGCTAGTTTTCCCAATAGGCTATAAATACCCCATTGGAAAGAGTTTTTCTCTAAGATTTATTGTGCGAATTTTTCCTGACTCTCTAGTGTTTTCACAGCAATCAAAAGAAGTTTTTGGGCTTTAAATTGAACAATCTATTTGTTGTTTTTGCTTGGGTTTGGAAAATTGATTGAAGTTTTCACCTGCACACAAAAATAAAGAAGTTTAGATTTGGAAATAGAGATTGTGCAAGGTGCTCAATTCTAATCTGCTGTAGCAATGGCTATGCGGGTCGTGATCCTCAGGGAGGGACTAGCGATGGAAGCTTTGTCAATAAGTTATCTCTTTTTATTTATTTTTATTATTTACAATGGTATTTACAATGAAGTGGGAGAAATAGATTGGAGAAAGGTGGAGTTGGTGATCTATACTAAAGAAGTAGAAGAAAGGAAGAAGACTATAAAATACATACCTACCTCTTCAGTCCTTCTTACCTTTGATCCTTTTGCGACGACTTACTTTGCTTTGGAAAGTGTTCAAGTATGGCGTATAGGATCGTCCACCTTCGCGATCTACACTACGAAAAGAAAAGACTGGTAAGCGACGGCTTGTTCATCTTCATAGGCCATCAAGGGCTTTTCTTCAGCTAAGCAGTTTGAAGCGATCGGTTCTCACGGTTTGCAAGACATCAGAGAGAATAACACACGTATAGAAAGATAAAACAAAAATAAAACACAAATAACAAGAATAGACATAAAAAAGACAAACCTTTGAGTGGATTTCATTAACAATGGAAGAAAAGTAGGCTTACACCGCTGTCACCTCAGTACAAGCATGGACTCCTTCCTCCATGAAAGCTTCCTCCACTCTCAGTTACAAAAATTACAAAAGAAAACGAAAATAAAAACTAACCTAGCCTAAAAGAAACCCTAACTTTGCACTGGATTCTCTGTTAAATTCTGTACCCTTCTCTATTGCTTTGCAGTGGTATTTATAGGAGCTGGAAGATGTAGAGTCCCGGTACAACTCTCCCAAAAAATCTTATCTCCAGACTTGTGGCACTTATCCATAGAAGTTCAAATCTATCCTGCAACTTATTATCATGTTGATCACCGAAATTGGCTTATCTGCTGACTGAATTGGAAATTTTTATCAACATAAGAGTTGTAGGTCTTCAAATCTTCTTTCTGGAGCATCTTAAAGAATCGGATTTGAATATCTGCAGCAAAAGTTATGATCTGAATACTAAAATGTGTACAGTCTGAATCCGATTTTTTTTGAAATAATTTTTATTTTTAAACTCTTCTCCTTTGGCTTTTATCCTCATCCTGCAAGTATTTAGGGTTGAATAGAAGTCTATCCTTCCCTCTTCTTTGTATTTGCAACTTTTGCCCTTGGTATTGCAATTTTGACAACTGATATTTGCAACTTTTACATTGGGCTTTAAACATGGGCTTTTGGGCTTCTTTTGAGGCTTTATTGCTTTATTTTTATTTCTCAAGGCCTGCACACAATAATTAATAAAATATTAGTAAATGTGCAGAATTAAAAGAATAAATATGAAAATGTGATGGTAAATGTAATGATAAAAATGCACTTTTCACTACCAATCACACCCCCACACTTATCTTTTTGCTCGTCATCGAGTAAAAATCAAAAAGAAAAAGAAAAACTAAACTAGCTAACTCACTTTCGTAGGAATCACGGTTGCACTTAGCACGTGCAACAAGCCGTTAAACCCCGAGGTTACCCTATAGGACGAGTGTTGTCTCGTGAGGGTTTTCAGCGGATTACACCCACAAAATCCATGAAAAGGAGAATATTTGAAATACTTTTGAAAAGACTAAGTAGTCTATAAGTTTTAGGATTATCATTTTTATTCATTCTTAGACTTAGTCTTTATAAAGTAAATTGTTTTCCATTTTAGGTAAGATTTAAAATTGAATTTCTAATATAGTCTTCTTCGTTACCAAAAATCATATGCATCCTTATGAATTTATACTAAGAATTCCTTAACTTGGACTCTCATGCCTCTTTATTATTTATTTATTTATATATACTTTTTTTTTGATATATATAACTCATCTAATTTTCTTTCGTGTAAGTATCAAGGCTTCTTGAGGCCCTCATACCTAACTAATTGACTATTAGATGTGTTAATACATATATAAGTAATTTTTCCTTAATTTCCTTAGGCTTTCTAATCCACCCATGTAACGAACTTAAAGTCGATGACTCCCAAACCGGTTGGCCATAGGGCACCAGGTGAGAAAACACCCCGCGGACTCAAATTCGAGTGAACTAGGCCCAAAACTAAGGACTTTATTTTATTTACTCACCTTTAGGCATGAATACTTATGCTTCTTGAGGCACATGTATCCATCTTAATTAGTGATTTTCTCTTTTTTTTTAAATATATGAGGCACAAAGGTCTTTGTCTTAGAATCCTAGATATGCATTAGGTATGCACATTTCATTAAGCTTAAAATCAAGACTAATTAATTATTCAATTTCTCCTCCTATACCTAAAATTTAAACAATTTATTTATTTTGACCAAGTTTTTAGAAATCCTAATCATGATTTTCCTAATCCTTAAAACTAACTTAGATTTCTTTCAAAAGATAAGTCAAAATATTGTCCTTTTTATAACATATTTTTTTTTTATATTAGCAAATTTTTGTTAGTTTCTACCTATGTTAGTATGTTAGTAAAGCCCACCCCCATACTTATCTCATGCATTGTCCTCAATGTATGAATGAATGCATATATGCATGAAAAAGAACAAGGGAAGGCAGAAGATACCTTAAGGTGGTGGTTCCGGTGGTGGTCTAATTGGGCCAAGCGTTGCTACCCAATCAAGATAATATAGTGGTTCACAGAGGAACCTACCAAAAATTTTTCTTATATAACCCACTAAAATGTATGTATTATCATTTTTAATAATTCCACCCCATCCAATTTCCATAATTCATAATTATTTTTAGAGTCAATTGTGTCAACCTCCTTATCCCAAAATGGAGTATGAAAAGATGGAATTATTGACTTGGACGTCATAGGTACGGGAACGAATACCGACTCAGGAAAGAAACTCAAATCAAGTAAGGGTTCAAGAGTCGGGCTAGGTTCAGGAAGTGGGTCCAAATCAATAAGTTGAAGCTCAAGTCCACAATAATCCTCCCACAATGGAATGTGACTCAATGTTGGTGATTCAAGTTCAGGAATGATAGGTGTGGGAATCAAAACTGACTCTAAAATATTACCTAAGTCGGGTAACAAAACAGGAGTCAATAATGATTCAGGAATTTGAACTTGATTATAGATTTGAGAATCTAGGTCACATATCTCATTGGGTTCAATGATATAAAAATCAGAACTTGCCAATTTATCCATAGGACTTTCAAAATTTCACAATTGGTCAAGTTCAATATGATCATCAAAAATGGGTGACTCAATTTCATGATAAATTGGCGCGAGATCCAATGTTGAGTCGGGAAAAGTAAAATCAGGTGGAGACACCGGAGTCATTATTGAATCAGGAAGTAGAATTGAATCGCAAAGTGAGAGATCATGATCATATTCATGCTCAAGTTCTATTTCAGGAAAGGAAGAACTTGCCAAACTATCAACTATTGGAGTTTCAGCAAGTTCAAATGATGGCACTGAAGTAGAATCTTGTTGTCCAAAGCAACTTGGTTTGTTGGCTCTAAGAGAGTGGTCAGCGATATCAGAACTGGCCGGACGGTGAGAACGCAAAGATTGAACCATCATATCTATATCATGATCACGGGCTAATCTAGCCTGAGTCATGGCTGCAAGCATCCTTTCATAGTTGATAGGTGCATCATGTTGTGATTGGACATGAAAGGATGAAGTGTAATCGTGATGAAGTTGTGAGTCGGTAGACTCACGCATAATCATGTCTGCGATTGATGGTAATTGTTGCTTGGACTCATGCATACTTATCATTTCCCCGATAGATGGTATCCTATTCTGAGTGGGTGGATCTGAGTATGACTCTTGGGAATATTGTGGACAAGGTGGAGACGGAGGACAAATTGGTTGAGAATTAGACTCGGGGGAATCGAAACCCATGAACTCTGTGAAGAGTTGAAAGTATGAAAATTATGGTCATAAGATGGGGGGTGTGGGTTATATTCATTCGGATAAGACCATTCCGGCACACTAGATTGGTCAAAGTTATGATATGCCGGGTTGATAATATCCGAAAAAGAGGTTGGTGTGTAATATGGATTAAAATTGGAAAAATTATTATTATATGCCATATCATACAAACACAAACAAAACAAAAAAGAAAACAAACAAATAATCAAACAATAAAGAAAATTCTAACCTAAGTTAGGGTAGAACTATGACCTAGACGACTCCTAACTAGTTAGACTGTCCACGGGAGGTAGGGTGTAGATTTTGACCATAAGTTAATCACCCAGGTCAGGGCAAGAGTGGTGGGAGGTTTTTCGTCAAAGACGTTCCTTAATTAAATAACCACCAATCTTCGGGCTTTTGGCCCTCAATCCCTTTCCTAGACACTGATTTGGCAAGAGTCAAATTCTAACACTGTTTCCCCTTAGAATAATCTCCTAATTGAGTCCGAGATGTCCCTAGGGCCAGCGTCTACTCATTTTTAGTTAGGCTTGGGTTAGTGAGTGCTTGGAATATGATTTTTGGGCCAAGGAAGGGTGATGAAATCCCCACCTTATCTTGTTAATGGGTTATGCCCTTAGAATAAATTTGTGCAAGTGTACAAGATATGTAAATAAGATTCACTCAAAGCAATGAAAATCAACCAAGAGATGAGTCTTATTCTACATGCAATGCGAACGTACCTTGCTCCAGCACTCTTCAACAGTAAAAATAAAGTAATTAAAAACACACGTGCCTAAAATGCAAACGTTTAATCAATGTTTTATCTTTTTCAACAAGTATTTTACTGTTGATTAATTATCAGTGTGCAGGTTTATCACAGAACAAATTTTAACAGAGCAGAAAACAAATCTTGCACTTTGTAGCAACCTGCAGAAAAATATGTCAGTAATTCACTACTTTTGCTGCAGAAATGCGGCTATTGCCGCGGACCCGCGGCAAAGGAGTAGGCTCTGCTGCTCTACCTTCGAGGGCAGAGGCACAGAGTTGCTATATGTCCACTTCTGCTGTTATTTTTCCTGTTCTCCAAACCTGCAAACATAAAGAATAAAAGAATAATTAGTTTTTTTTATTTATTTTAAGAGAAAAACTTACCGTCCCTCCCCGGCAACGACGCCAAAATTTTGATTGAAGTTTTCACCTGCACACAAAAATAAAGAAGTTTAGATTTGGAAATAGAGATTGTGCAAGGTGCTCAATTCTAATCCGCTGTAGCAATGGCTATGCGGGTCGTGATCCTCAGGGAGGGACTAGCGATGGAAGCTTTGTCAATAAGTTATCTCTTTTTATTTATTTTTATTATTTACAATGGTATTTACAATGAAGTGGGAGAAATAGATTGGAGAAAGGTGGAGTTGGTGATCTATACTAAAGAAGTAGAAGAAAGGAAGAAGACTATAAAATACATACCAACCTCTTCTGTCCTACTTACCTTTGATCCTTTTGCGACGACTTACTTTGCTTTGGAAGGCGTTCAAGTATGGCGTATAGGATCTTCCACCTTCGCGATCTACACTACGAAAAGAAAAGACTGGTAAGCGACGGCTTGTTCATCTCCATAGGCCATCAAGGGCTCTTCTTCGGCTAAGCAGTTTCGAAGCGATCGGTTCTCACGGTTTGCAAGACATCAGAGAGAATAACACACTTATAGAAAGATAAAACAAAAATAAAACACAAATAACAAGAATAGACATAACAAAGACAAACCTTTGAGTGAATTTCATTAACAATGGAAGAAAAGTAGGCTTATACCGCTGTCACCTCAGTACAAGCATGGACTCCTTCCTCCATGAAAGCTTCCTCCACTCTCAGTTACAAAAATTACAAAAGAAAACGAAAATAAAAACTAACCTAGCCTAAAAGAAACCCTAACTTTGCACTAGATTCTCTGTTAAATTCTGTACCCTTCTCTGTTGCTTTGCAGGGGTATTTATAGGAGCTGGAAGATGTAGAGTCCCGGTACGACTCTCGCAAAAAATCTTATCTCCAGACTTGTGGCACTTATCCATAGAAGTTCAAATCTGTCCTACAACTTATTATCATGTTGATCACCGAAATTAGCTTATCTGCTGACTGAATTGGAAATTTTGATCAACATAAGAGTTGTAGGTCTTCAAATCTTCTTTCTGGAGAATCTTAAATCATCAAATTTGAATATCTGTAGTAAAAGTTATGATCTGAATACTAAAATGTGTACAGTCTGAATCCGATTTTTTTTGAAATAATTTTTATTTTTAAACTCTTCTCCTTTTGCTTTTATCCTCGTCCTACAAGTATTTAGGGTTGAATAGAAGTCTATCCTTCCCTCTTCTTTGTATTTGCAACTTTTCCCCTTGGTATTTGCAATTTTGACAACTGTTATTTGCAACTTTTACATTGGGCTTTAAACATGGGCTTTTGGGCTTCTTTTGAGGCTTTATTGCTTTATTTTTATTTCTCAAGACCTGCACACAATAATTAATAAAATATTATTAAATGTGCAGAATTAAAAGAATAAATATGAAAATGTGATGGTAAATGTAATGATAAAAATGCACTTTTCACTACCAATCACACCCCCACACTTATCTTTTTGCTCGTCATCGAGTAAAAATCAAAAAGAAAAAGAAAAACTAAACTAGCTAACTCACTTTCGTAGGAATCACGGTTGCACTTAGCACGTGCAATAAGCCGTTAAACCCCGAGGTTACCCTATAGGACGAGTGTTGTCTCGTGAGGGTTTTCAGCGGATTACACCCATAAAATTCATGAAAAGGAGAATATTTGAAATACTTTTGAAAAGACTAAGTAGTCTATAAGTTTTAGGATTATCATTTTTATTCATTCTTAGACTTAGTCTTTATAAAGTAAATTGTTTTCCATTTTAGGTAAGATTTAAAATTGAATTTCTAATATAGTCTTTTTCGTTACCAAAAATCATATGCATCCTTATGAATTTATACTAAGAATTCCTTAACTTGGACTCTCATGCCTCTTTATTATTTATTTATTTATATATACTTTTTTTTTGATATATATAACTCATCTAATTTTCTTTCGTGTAAGTATCAAGGCTTCTTGAGGCCCTCATACCTAACTAATTGACTATTAGATGTGTTAATACATATATAAGTAATTTTTTCTTAATTTCTTAGGCTTTCTAATCCACCCATGTAACGAACTTAAAGTCGATGACTCCCAAACCGGTTAGCCTTAGGGCATCAGGTGAGAAAACACCCCGCGGACTCAAATTCGAGTGAACTAGGCCCCAAAACTAAGGACTTTATTTTATTTACTCACCTTTAGGCATAAATACTTATGCTTCTTGAGGCACATGTATCCAGCTTAATTAGTGATTTTCTTTTTTTTTTTTTATATATATGAGGCACAAAGGTCTTTGTCTTAGAATCCTAGATATGCATTAGGTATGCACATTTCATTAAGGTAAAAATCAAGACTAATTAATTATTCAATTTCTCCTCCTATGCCTAAAATTTAAACAATTTATTTATTTTGACCAAGTTTTTAGAAATCCTAATCATGATTTTCCTAATCCTTAAAACTAACTTAGATTTCTTTCAAAAGATAAGTCAAAATATTGTCCTTTTTATAACATATTTTTTTTATATTAGCAAATTTTTGTTAGTCTCTAGGTGATTTCAATTGGTATCAGAGCCTACGCTCTTGATATTTAGGTTTAACCACCTAGGAGTGAGATCTTGATTTGCTAATCTTCATTTGCATTTTTATTTGCACACATATAGTTGCACTCATGGATAGCCCTCCTATGTTTGATTTTTCTAGACAAGATATTTGGAAGGCCAAGATGAGTAGTCATTTAAAAGCACTAGGACATCTAGTTTATCAAGCCACTACTATAGAATCCTACCCAAATAGTAGCAAGCATAAAAAGGCAAATGCATTAGCACTTAAGACACTTAGAGCATCTCTTAATGAAGATCTTCTACATGCGTTTGCTCATTATGATTCAGCTTTTGCAGTTTGGAGCATTTTGACTTCTCCCGACTTCCAAGGATTATGAACAAGTTGAGGAGATCTAGGAGAGACATGTCCGACGAGTATTGCCTAATGGTCCAAGGGAAGGACTCCCTTGAGGTACAATCGGAATCTCAACTAGACGATAGCTCTAGTTCATATTGCTATGGATGTTTAGAAGTTCAAAATTTAAATGAAGAACTTGCCACAAAGGTTGAAAAATTCTTGGAAAAACATGAACTTTTGGAAAAGAAAAACTTTGATTTAAAAGAAGAAATGAAGAATTTGTGTTCTACTTTTGAATTGGTTTTGCAAGAGAAGGAAGAGATTACTAGTGAACGTGACTCACTTAGATCTCAACTAGACCTTGCCCTAAAAGAGATTGATGTTTTGAAAAGCAAAAATGATTGTGATGATGCTGTGAAAAACAATGAGGTTTTATCTTCAAAATTGGATTTTGTTTTAAAAGATAACCTTGTTTTGAAAAATGAAATTGATTTCATTACAAAAGAATTGGATTTAGTTTTAAATAAAAATAAATCTTTGCAAAATGATTTAGATTCTCATGTTTGTCATGCTAGTGTAGCTTCTTCTTCTTGCACTCTTATTGCATGCTCCATTTTATCTTCTAGTATTGAAAATGATATAAATATTTTGAAGAAAAGTGTTGATTGTTTGGGCTCCACTTTGAGCCAATGTGCTTTGGATCATACACGCTTGGAAACCTTGGTTCGTAAGAAACAAGTTCCATCTTTGCATGCACACCCATCACAGCATACACATGCTTCCCACGGTCACCACCATCACATGTATGCTCATGTGTACACTTATACACATTGTGGTCGAAAAGGCCACCTTGCTAGATTTTGCTATGATCGCTTACATGATGAAAATTTAGCTACTAATTTTGTTTGGGTTAGAAAAGATACTAACCCCCGTGGACCCAAAAGAAAATTGGTACCAAAGATCACCCCTTTGATTTTTGATGTAGGTGTAGGCTCTCGCATCATGTGAGAGTATTGGTGCCTTGAGGTGGATGCGTTCCAAGCTTAAAGAAAACCATTTTTGGATGCATCACTTTAAAGGAAGGCTTGGTGAAAGGACCACCTTGGTTTGGAGAACTAGAGAGGTGCCTTCATCGGTTTTGGTATCTATCTCTAACTCCCATTTATATTTACATGCTTTTCATGTTCATCTATTTATAGCATTTCATGTTTTATTGTTCATTTGTTTATGCAATGTTGATTAGATTAGTGTTATACATGTTTAGTTACTTGAGACACCCATATTTTATATGAATCTATATTTAATGTTCTCTTCTTGTTTAAACTAATATGCATGCTCTAGATCTAATGCACATTCATGTACATAATGATCATTTGGATGTTTATGATTTTTGTTTTAAAGATTTATGTTAGTATGTTAAATGCCATGATTATTAGAACTTTGTCATACATGTATAGCTTTTGAGATCACCCATGTTTAAATGGACCCTTTTATTGTGTTCTCACCATTTGTTTAGCTATTATGTATATCATGATTCTAATAGCATGTGGATTTATATAATGATCGTTTTATGTCTATCATGTTGGTTTATGCGTCGTTTTATGCTTCATATTTTGGATATATGTTTAGATGTTAGTTTTCATTAAAAATAGGATTTATGCTTGTACATAGCATGGGTCACAAGTAAATCATTATATATTTGTGCTTGAATGCCTATTTGTACCCATTAGATGTGCTAGTATAGTCTAGTTTTGATGATTCATGCATTCTAACTTGTATTCCTCATTTTGAATATGTTTCTATGATCATATGTTTTTAACTTCTTGTATATCTATCGTGTCCAAACTATTGATTATACATATACATTCTTTGAGCCACGTGCCTTCATGCATATATTTTGTGGACTCGTTGTGTTTGGATATGTATGTATACTTTAGATTGTATAAGACATACATATGCCTTGAAATTTAAATCGTTTTGATGATTTTCAAGTTTTTAGGTAATTTCAAATGATAATGAAAATTTAGTTTTTCATGTGTTAATGTTTTAAAGGAATTTCATTTGAGCTTGAATGCAAAATTTTCATGATTATGTATTTCACATTACACTCGTTCACTCACTTTATTATGTTCTCATGAGTATGTTTTCATGAGTATGATATAGACTTTATGGACTTTGAGTGTTTAGTGATCATGTGATTTTTCATGTTTCATGAAAAACAATTTCTGTGTTATTCCTTACTTGAAGGATTCCATACTAGTTAACAAGTTTTTCATTTAACTTGTTGCGATATTCCTCACTTCGGTAGTAATTTTCAAACATACTATATTTCCAAATTCATTTTTGAAAACCCCTACCTTCTAAGGGCGGATGGATGGGAGATCATACTCTTGTATGCTTTATAGTGAAAATCATTTTAAACTTGAACATGATTGGGAGGTTAGGTTATATGAGATATACACTTGATTATATTGTTGTTTCAATTGGTATCATTGAATTCTTTCAATTGGTATCAATAATTGACATTTCTTGTATACTCATATTTTTATGTATGTATGCTTCATTTCATAGAATATCAATTTCAATTGGTATCTAACTTTTCGTACATATATATGTTTTGTTTATGCAAAACTTGACTTTCAATTTTGTTTTAATGGTATCAATTTTCAATTCAAACCTTATTTTCCAATTTTTTTACAATGCGTAGGCTTGTTAAAATAAAAGTGTGCATTGTTTTAGTTTTATTTCATAAAGGGGGAGAAAATCTGGTATTCTATCCTTCAACTGGTATTTTGTTTTTCACTTCCTTGTTTTATGATAGAAAATAATAATTTTAATTGGTTTATGATTGAAAATTTTCAATTGGTATCAAAATTTTGTTATGTTTAATTTCAATTGGTATTTATTGTATCAATTTTTTTTGGTATAGTTTCACTTTTATTGGTATCAATGTGCACCTCATTGACAATTTTTTTAATTGGTATCATGTTTGTTGTGACCCCTTATTGATATTGTTTTTATTTTTGACAAAAAGAGAGAGAAGAATTTGTTTTGTTTCATATGTTTACCCCTTCTTGGTCTTTTTATTTTTGACAAAAAGGGGGAGAACAATTTGTTTTTGTGTTTTTAACCCCTTTGTTGATGATTGACAAAAAGGGGGAGAAGAATTTGAGGTTATATGCATGTTTTGTATACATGTGTTTATGGTTTTAGTTTATGGTTTTATTAAGTTCATTGGTATCAAAGAGCATTATTGATATAAAGAGTTTTATTTAAAGAACATGTTTGTTTTTGGTATTAAGAGCCTCATTAGTTTTGTTTTGCAAATTGGTATCAAGAGCATGTTTTGAAAATTTATTAGTTTTATTTAAATTGGTATCAAGAACATATTTTAGAAATATATGTGTTTTATGCATGTTGATGCATACTTATTTCTGAACATTCATTGCATATCTTTATGTTTATTTGTTATGCATGAGTTAAGGGGTAGCTTCTTTGAAGCTTAACTTTAATCCATGCATATATAACTCCATGAGTTTTGTCATCAACAAAAAGGGGGAGATTGTTGGCCCAAAGGCCTTCCACTCTAGTTTTGATGATGATTAACTCATGTAGTTATGTGCACTAATAATCTTGTGATATTTAGTTTCAGATCTTTAATCAAGGTATTAGTTGGTGATTAGCTTCAACAAGATGTTTTGGAAGCTTTCACACGGTGATTCAAGAGCTCGAGCATAAAGATCATATATAGCACTCTTGGAGTCAAGCTCGGTGAATCACGGTTTGGGTCGAGTCGGCTTGGAGATTGCGCTCTACAAGAAGACTTCGGTACCTAGTTTAGTTTTGTGTTTAGATCAAATTGTAAAGATTAGAATAGTATGATATGATCAAGTTCACAACACACACGTTTCATGTTTTTGAATATTGGTTTTCGATTTATGGTTTAACCAATCTTGGTTTTCGTGAATAGATATTATATCAAAACAAGTATACATGGTTTAATGTATATTAGATTTGTTCTATATACATGCATGCTTCAACTACTTAGACAAACTTAGTTTGGTATACCTATTCATGTGTTTTAGGTTTTGTATTTTAACAAAACATATTTTTGGAATTAATGACAAAAACATGGATATATATATGATTCATGTATATTGGATTTCTATCTATATACATCATGCCTAAATGTTGATTAATATCATGTTTTTGTATTTGGATGAGTTTTGGACAAAATGTATTCTCAATTCAAATCCAAGTTAAGAAAATACAGTTTTTGGTTTTGGTAAAAATGATAAGATAAAAAAATGTTTCAAAATGTCTGATATTTGTGATGAAATTTTTATCACAAGTTTATATTTCAATATAAAAGGATAAAACTATTTTTGTGTATTTTTACAAGTTTTTATAGATTTATTAGAATAATTTTTACCCAATTTTTCTGACCTAGAACAATACCTGACAGGCTCTGTCGATCGACCGCACGGTCGATCGAACCAAGGGCCGGTCGACCCGGCGGTCGACCGACATGCACAGCCCTGTGCACGTCTGGCAGACACTCGAGCCGGTCGACCGTTCGGTCGACCGGACCAAAGAGCAATACTCTCTGTTTTTGGACGGTCGACAGAGCGGTCGACCGGCTTGCTCTCTGGTTCTAGGATGGTCCACCGTGCGGCCGACCGGTTGCTGCCAGTGGTCAAAATACGACTGTTGGCCAGTCGACCGAGCGGTCGATCGGTAGTTCACTTTTGGCAGGATCTGCTGCCAACGGCTAGTTTTCCCAATGGGCTATAAATACCCCATTGGAAAAAGGTTTTCTCAAAGATTTTCTGTGCGAATTTTTCCTGACTCTCTAGTCTTTCCACAGCAATCAAAAGAAGTTTTTGGGCTTTACATTGAACAATCTATTTGGTGTTTTTGCTAGGGTTTGGAAAATCAAAGAAAAGGATTTTTAGGAAAAGTGTTTGATTCAACTTCTTCATCTTGATTTCTAGTTTTACCCAAGGATTTTCTTTGAGTTTTTGATTTCTATTACATTGGTTTTCTCCACACTTGAGCTACATCTATTATCTCATTCTATAGGATCTTTGTGTGGGAAAGAAATTGTTTGTGGTTGTTGTTTAGACCACCAAGTTGTAAACCCTTCATTTGCTTGGCTTTGTGCCTTTCCCTCATTGTGTTGAGGAGGTTGTGCATTTGGATTGTATCCCTTAAGTTGTGACATGATCCTTGTGTTGCTTTGTGGTTTTCCTCAATTTGTGAGGAGATTATTTGTTGGCTTGGCGTTGTGCCTCAAGGAGGAGGTTGTGTTTGTAAGGAGAGGAGTTGGGTACTCCTTGTGATTGTATTGCCCCAAATCCTCAGTGGAGGTTCCCTTGTGGGAGTCCTTTGTGGACAAGCTAGTGGACTCGAAATCCTTCACGGTGGTGAAGGCGGGGATGTAGAGCTGGGTGCTCGAAACTCGAAACATATCTTGTTGTTTGCGCTTGATCCCTTGACTCCTACTCTATCTCTCTCTCTTTACTTTGTGCCTTGCATCATTTCATATTGAACATACATACTTATATGCTTGGCTTGGTTGTGTGCATCACTTGTTGCATGCATCTTGCATAATTGCAATTAGTTTTAAAATTCCGCATTGAGTTCATTAGATTAGCATTATCACCTATTCACCCCCCCTCTAGGTGATTTCAATTGGTATCAGAGCCTACGCTCCTGATATTTAGGTTTAACCACCTAGGATTGAGATCTTGGTTTGCTAATCTTCATTTATATTTTTCATTTGCACACATATAGTTGCACTCATGGATAGCCCTTCTATGTTTGATTTTTCTGGACATGATATTTGGAATGCCAAGATGAGTCGTCATTTAAAAGCACTAGGACTTCTAGTTTATCAAGCCACTACTATAGAATCCTACCCAAACAGTAGCAAGCATAAAAAGGCAAATGTATTAGCACTTAAGATACTTAGAGCATCTCTTAATGAAGATCTTCTACATGTGTTTGCTCATTATGATTCGGCTTTTGCAGTTTGGAGCATTTTGACTTCTCCCGAACTTTCAAGGATTATCAACAAGTTGAGGAGATCTAGGAGAGACATGTCCGACGAGCATTGCCTCATGGTCCAAGGGAAGGACTCCCTTGAGGTACAATCGGAATCTTAACTAGATGATAGCTCTAGTTCATATAGCTATGGATGTTTAGAAGTTCAAAATTTAAATGTAGAACTTGCCACAAAGCTTGAAAAATTCTTGGAAAAACATGAACTTTTGAAAAAGAAAAACTTTGATTTAAACGAAGAAATGAAGGATTTGTGTTCTACCTTTGAATTGGTTTTGCAAGAGAAGGAAGAGATTACTAGTGAACGTGACTCACTTAGATCTCAACTAGACCTTGCCCTAAAAGAGATTGATGTTTTAAAAAGCAAAAATGATTGTGATGATGTTATGAAATACAATGAGGCTTTATCTTCAAAATTGGATTTTGTTTTAAAAGATAACCTTGTTTTGAAAAATGAAATTGATTTCATTATAAAAGAATTGGATTTAGTTTTAAATAAAAGTAAATCTTTGCAAAATGATTTAGATTCTCATGTTTGTCATGCTAGTGTAGCTTCTTCTTCTTGCACTCCTATTGCATGCTCCACTTTATCTTCTAGTATTAAAAATGATATAAATATTTTGAAGAAAAGTGTTGATTGTCTGGGCTCCACTTTGAGCCAATGTGCTTTGGATCATACACGCTTGGAAACCTTGGTTCGTAAGAAACAAGTTCCATCTTTGCATGCACACCCATCACAACATACACATGCTTCCCACGGTCATCACCATCACATGTATGCTCATGTGTACACTTGTACACATTGTGGTTGAAAAGGCCACCTTGCTAGATTTTGCTATGATCGCTTACATGATGAAAATTTAGCTTATAATTTTGTTTGGGTTAGAAAAGATACTAACCCGTGGACCCAAAAGAAAATGGGTACCAAAGACCACCCCTTTGATTTTTGATGTAGGTGTGGGCTCTCGCATCACATGAGAGTATTGGTGCCTTGAGGTGGATGCGTTCCAAGCTTAAAGAAAACCATTTTTGGATGCATCACTTTCAAGGAAGGCTTGGTGAAAGGACCACCTTGGTTTGGAGAACTAGAGAGGTGCCTTCATCGGTTTTGGTATCTATCTCTAACTCCCATTTATATTTGCAAGTTTTTCATGTTCATCTATTTATAGCATTTCATGTTTTATTGTTCATTATGCTTATGCCATGTTGATTAGATTAGTGTTATACATGTTTAGTTACTTGAGACACCCATGTTTTATATGAATCTATATTTAGTGTTCTCTTCTTGTTTAAACTAATATGTATGCTCTAGATCTAATGCACATGCATGTACATAATGATCATTTGGATGTTTTTGATTTTTGTTTTAAAGATTTATGTTAGTATGTTAAATGCCATGATTATTAGACTTTTGTCATACATGTATAGCTTTTGAGATAACCCATGTTTAAATGGACCCTTTTATTGTGTTCTCACCATTTGTTTAGCTATTATGTATATCATGATTCTATTAGCATGTGGATTTACATAATGATCGTTTTATGTCTATCATGTTGGTTTATGCGTCGTTTTATGCTTCATGTTTTGGATATATGTTTAGATGTTAGTTTTCATTAAAACTAGGATTTATGCTTGTACATAGAATGGGTCACAAGTAAATTGTTATATGTTTGTGCTTGAATGCCTATTTGTACCCATTAGATGTGCTAGTATCTAGTTTTGATGATTCATGCATTCTAACGTGTATTCCTCATTTTGGATATATTTCTATGATCATATGTTTTTAACTTCTTGTATATGTCGATCGTGTCCAAACTATTGATTATACATATACATCTTTGATCCACGTGCCTTCATGCATATATTTTGTGGACTCGTTGTGTTTGGATATGTATGTATACTTTAGATTGTATAAGACATACATATACCTTGAAGTTTAAATAGTTTTGATGATTTTCATGTTTTTAGGTAATTTCAATTGATAATGAAAATGTAGTTTTTCATGTGTTAATGTTTTAAAGGAATTTTATTTGAGCTTGAATGCAAAATTTTCATGATTATGTATTTCACATTACACTCGTTCACTCACTTTATTATGTTCTCATTAGTATGTTTTCATGAGTATGATATGGACTTTATGGACTTTGAGTGTTTAGTGATCATGTGATTTTCATGTTTCATGAAAAACAATTTTTGTGTTATTCCTTACTTGAAGGATTTCGTACTATTTAACAAGTTTTCCATTTAACTAGTTGCGATATTCTTCGCTTTGGTAGTAGTTTTCAAACATACTATATTTCCAAATTCATTTTTGAAAACCCCTACCTTCTAAGGGCAGATGGATGGGAGATCATACTCTTGTATGCTTTATAGTGAAAATCATTTTAAACTTTGAACATGATTGGGAGGTTAGGTTATATGAGATATATACTTGATTATATTGTTGTTTCAATTGGTATCATTGAATTCTTTCAATTGGTATAAATAATTGACATTTCTTGTATACTCATATTTTTATGTATGCATGCTTCATTTCATAGAATATCAATTTCAATTGGTATCTAACTTTTCATACATATATATATGTTTTGTTTATGCAAAGCTTGACTTTCAATTTTGTTTTAATGGTATCAATTTTCAATTCAAACCTTATTTTCCAAATTTTTTTACACTGCGTAGGCTTGTTAAAATAAAAGTGTGCATTGTTTTAGTTTGTATTTCATAAAGGGAGAGAAAATCTGGTATTCTATCCTTCAATTGGTATTTTGTTTTCTATTCCCTTGCTTTATGATAGAAAATAATAATTTCAATTGGTTTATGATTGAAAATTTTCAATTGGTATCAAAATTTTGTAATGTTTAATTTCAATTGGTATTTATTGTATCAATTTTTTTTGGTATAGTTTCACTTTTATTGGTATCAATGTGCACCTCATTGACATTTTTTTTAATTGGTATCATGTTTGTTGTGACCCCTTATTGATATTGTTTTAATTTTTGACAAAAAGGGAGAGAAGAATTTGTTTTTTTTCATATGTTTACCCCTTCTTGGTCTTTTTGTTTTTGACAAAAAGGGGGAGAACAATTTGTTTTTGTGTTTTTAACCCCTTTATTGATGATTGACAAAAAAGGGGAGAAGAATTTGAGTTTATATGCATGTTTTGTATAAATGTGTTTATGGTTTTAGTTTATGGTTTTATTAAGTTCATTGGTATCAAAGAGCATTATTGATATAAAGAGTTTTATTTAAAGAACATGTTTGTTTTTGGTATTAAGAGCCTCATTAGTTTTGTTTAGCAAATTGGTATCAAGAGCATGTTTTGAAAATATATTGGTTTTATTTAAATTGATATCAAGAACATATTTTAGAAATATATGTGTTTTATGCATATTGATGCATACTTGTTTATGAACATTCATTGCATATCTTTATGTTTATTTGTTATGCATGAGTTAAGGGGGAGCTTCTTTGAAGCTTAACTTTAATCCATGCATATATAACTGTATGAGTTTTGTCATCATCAAAAAGGGGGAGATTGTTGGCCCAAAGGCCTTCCACTCTAGTTTTGATGATGATTAACTCATGTAGTTATGTGTACTAATAATTTTGTGATATTTAGTTTCAGATCTTTAATTAAGATATTAGTTGGTGATTAGCTTCAACAAGATGTTTTGGAAGCTTTCACATGGTGATTCAAGAGCTCGAGCATAAAGATCATATGTAGCACTCTTGGAGTCAAGCTCGGTGAATCACAGTTTGGGTCGAGTCGGCTTGGAGATTGCGCTCTACAAGAAGACTTCGGTACCTAGTTTAGTTTTGTGTTTAGATCAAATTGTAAAGATTAGAATAGTATGATATGCTCAAGTTCACAACACACACGTTTCATGTTTTTGAATATTGGTTTTCGATTTATGGTTTAACCAATCTTGGTTTTCGTGAATAGATATTATACAAAACAAGTTTACATGGTTTAATGTATATTAGATTTGTTCTATATACATGCATGCTTCAACTACTTAGACAAACTTAGTTTGGTATACCTATTCATGTGTTTTAGGTTTTGTATTCTTAACAAAACATATTTTTGGAATTAATGACAAAAACATGGATATATATATGATTCATGTATATTGGATTTCTATCCATATACATCATGCCTAAATGTTGTTTAATATCATGTTTTTGTATTTGGATGAGTTTTGGACAAAATGAATTCTCAATTCAAATCCAAGTTTAGAAAATACAGTTTTTTGTTTTTAATAAAAATGATAAGACACAAAAATGTTTCAAATGTCTAATATTTGTGATGAAATTTTTATCACAAGTTTGTATTTCAATATAAAAGGATAAAACTATTTTTGTGTATTTTTACAAGTTTTTATGGATTTATTAGAATAATTTTTACCCAGTTTTTCTGACCCAGAACAGTGCCTGACAGGCTCTATCGGTCGACCGCATAGTCAACCGAACCAAGGGCCGGTCGACCCGGTGGTCGACTGACGTGCACAGCCCTGTGCACGTCTGGCTGACGACCGGACCAGAGAGCAGTACTCTCTGTTTTTGGGCAGTCGACTGAGCGATCGACCGGCCAGAGAGCTGTTGCTTTCTGGTTCTGGGACGGTCGACCGTGCGGTCGATCGGTTGCTGCCAGCGGTCAAAATATGACCGTTGGCCGGTCGACCGAGCGGTCGACCGGTAGTTCATTTTTGGCAGGATCTGCTGCCAACGGCTAGTTTTCCCAATGGGCTATAAATACCCTATTGGAAAGAGGTTTTCTCGAAAATTTTTTGTGCGAATTTTTTCTAACTCTCTAGTGTTTTCACAGCAATCAAAAGAAGTTTTTGGGCTTTAAATTGAACAATCTATTTGGTGTTTTTGTTAGGGTTTGGAAAATCAAAGAAAAGGGTTTTTGGGAAAAGTGTTTAATTCAACTTCTTCATCTTGATTTCTAGTTTTTCCCAAGGATTTTCTTTGAGTTTTTGATTTCCATTCCATTGGTTTTCTCCACACTTGAGCTACATCTACTATCTCATTCTATAGGATCTTTGTGTGGGAAAGAAATTGTTTGTGGTTGTTGTTTAGACTACCAAGTTGTAAACCCTACATTTGCTTGGCTTTGTGCCTTTCCCTCATTGTGTTGAGAAGGTTGTGCATTTGGGTTGTATCCCTCAAGTTGTGAGGTGAACCTTGTGTTGATTTGTGGTTTTCCCTCAAGTTGTGAGGAGATTGTTTGTTGGCTTGGTGTTGTGCCTCAAGGAGGTGGTTGTGTTTGTAAGGTGAGGAGTTGGGTACTCCTTGTGATTGTATTGCCCCAAATCCTCGGTGGAGGTTCCCTTTGTGGGAGTCCTTTGTGGACAAGCTAGTGGACTCGAAATCCTTCACAGTGGTGAAGGCGGGGATGTAGTGCTGGGTGCTCGAACCTCGAAACATATCTTGTTGTTTGCGCTTGATCCCTTAACTCTTACTCTATCTCTCTCTCTCTCTTTACTTTGTGCCATGCATCATTTCATATTGAACATACGTACTTATATGCTTGGCTTGGTTGTGTGCATCACTTGTTGCATGCATCTTGCATAATTGCAATTAGTTTTTAAATTCCGCATTGAGTTCGTTAGATTAGCATTATCACCTATTCACCCCCCCTCTAGTGATTTCAGCTTGCTGCAAACTTTATTTCTTGTATGCTATCACTAGGAGCCTGCTAATAAACCAACAGTAAAACATTTGTTGAAAACTTTAAAAATTGATTAGACATTTGCAATTTAGGTACGGGTCTTTTCAATTCATTTACTTTACTGTTGAAGAGTGCTGGAGTAAGGTACGTTTGCATTGCATTTAGAATATGACTCATCTCTTAGATGATTTACATCGCTTTAAGTGAATCTTATTTGCATATATTGTACACTTGCACAAATTGATCTTAAGGGCACCACCCAACAACAAAATAAGGTGGGGATTTAATCACCCTTCCTTCGCCCAAAAATCACATTCCAAGCACTCACAATCCCAAGCTTTTTAATAAAATTTGATAGACGTTGACCATAGGGACATCCGGACTCATTAAGAGATCAGCTGAGATTGGAAATTGTTTTTGATTCATAATCCAGTAAATTAGTATCTAAGATTGGGGATTAAGAGGTTAAGCTTTGAAGATACCGTGGTTTGACATAATTAAGGCCCATTGCTTACGCACAGATACCTCCCACCGTATTTTGCCCCTACCTGGCTGATTAGCTGTGGTCTGACTCGAGCAATAACCTTCTTCGGTTCATCGAACAGTTAGGAGTAATTTAGGTCCACGTATTCTAGATAGCTTGTGATTGTTTTTCCTTTTTTCTTGTTTGTTATTTTCTTTTTTCGCTTGCTTGCATGGTGAAAGTTGTTTGCGATTGTGCATGCAAGAGTGGTACCGGGATCCAATTTCTGCAATACTTGTTAGGACTTCTACACTTGCACAAACACCACTTCCTAACACAATCCCAATCATGGATAAAAATACTTCTCTTCAAGACAAGTTCTACCCTATTCGCACTTCACTTCCTTCATGCATTCTTTTACCCGAGGCAAATGGAAATAATTTTGAGCTTAAACCACGATTCATAAATACACTCCCTAGGTTTCATGGCCTAGAATCTGAGGACATATATTTCTTCATTCGTGAGTTTGAAGAAGTATGTTTGATGATGAGAATTCCCCACTGGGGGAAGACGCTGTTAGATTAAGGTTCATTCCCTTCGCACTTAAGGATATATCCAAGAAGTGGCTATATAATCTGCCTGCCAGTTCTATCTCTTCATGGGATGATTTTGTCAAAGTCTTTCTTAAGAAGTTCTATCCCATTCATAAAGTGGCCCTCATCAAAAAAATATAATGCAGTTTAAGCAGGAATCAAGTGAACCATTTTGGAAGTATTTCGAACGGTTTAAAGATTAACCAGCCCAATGTCCTCATTATGGCATAGAGAAGCGGTGGTAGTGCCAAATTCTCTATGACGTACTAGACTACCAAACTAAGACACTCCTTGAGACCATGTGCCAAGGGGAATTTTTGAAGAAGGATGAGAACAAGGTTAGGACCTCTTTGAAGCTTTAGCAGAAAAAACCATTCAGTGGGAGTCTTACCCAAAAAAAAGCAATCCCACCACTTCTAGAACTTGTATGTATTCAATTGAATCCTCTATAGCTATTGAGGCAAAGATAACACAATTAATGAAAAGACTAGAACTGCTCGAGGCTGGGGAACTGAATTTTGTGAATCAGGTCAACCCATCACCTGTGATCAACCCAGGTTGTACCTACTGCCATGCTTTTAACCACCTCTTTGAGGTGTGTCCTGTCTACTAAGCTCAAATGTACCCTGAGAATATGAATGCAGCATACACCAGACCCAAGTACAATCCATACTCCAAAACATACAACCCGGAATGGAGGAACCATCCAAATTTCTCATGGAATCAGTCTGGACATGAGCTACTAAGGCAACCATTCAACACCAATATTCTGCTCAGTCTCATCAACCTAGTTTCCATCAGAGTCCACCAATTTCCAATCAAGCTTCCAACATAACTTCCAGCCACATATCAGCAACAACAAACACAAAATCATCCAGATAAAAAATTGTCAGATTTAGAAAGAATGATTGAAACCTTATCCAAAACCCAGGCCTCAATGATGAACATTCACAATCAGGCTATCAATAGGTTAGAGGTTTAGATAGGTCAACTGGCTAACACTTTGAATGAAAGACAAAAGGGAACACTACCAGGTCAACCACTGCCCAATCCTAAGAACCCCTTCCCTATTCATGAAGCTGAAGACATAGATCCAAGTCAATGCAATACTTTTCATATTTTGAGATCTGAAAAGCGGATAGACAATCTGGTTTCTAATCATTCTATTCCTAATAAATCAGTGTCAACACCTCCTGTTCTTGTACCTGATTAGTCTACAATTCTGCATTATTATGTCGCATTCTCTCACAGATTTATGAATAAATTGTCATCTAAACCGTGTTTTGGTCTTAATTGCAGATAGATCCAAAGTCCAAGGGCAAAGATGGAATAAGAGCTTAATTAAACCTCTTTTATGGTGATTAATCCCGTATTACTTGGAGGCCAAGCAAAGGATTATCTAGAAGATTCATTAAACCTAGACTTCTGCGTATGTCAGACGAATATTCGGCCGAAAGTACCAGAAACAGGATATACCCTGAACATTCTCGCAGCCAGTGGAATCACCTCACGAAATCCAGTGAACCAACTCCCTACTATTGCCGCGGAAACGCAGCAATAGCTGCGTTTCCATGGCAAAGTAGTGGATCCACGCGTTGATTTTTGACGCGTGGCCCCGTCTCGTCTTCCAGAGCCTTCTGAAGCCTATAAATACCCCTGCCTCTGGCCAAAACGCAAGCAGTTTTTCGTTTTTAGGAGTAGGTGCAGATTTTAAGAGTAGTGTAGGTGAGTATTCTTTATTTCTTATATTTTTCATTTCTTTTTCTTAGATCATTGTAGTAGGGCTGAGTGATTTCTAGAGAGAGAAAGCAAGGGATCGATGTAATAGAGAGTGACACTCTATGTAAAGATGCCTCCTTTCTCTTCCATTGTAATCTCCTTCACCTTCTACATGATGTTTTGTTGCTAACTTTTCTTCTCATGGTAATCTAACTACTAACCACTAACCATCTAACCACTTACTTGATAATCCACATGAATCGGGTTGCCTCTACAAGGCCTTGTTCTTGCAAGAGTCATTGATGGCCAAAGATGATGGGTTCTAACATCTAACTTGCTAACTTGCTAACTTGCTAACCAAGCTAACTCTCTTTTATTTCATGCTCTTTTATTTCATGCTAGTAGTGTAATGAGTGATGCTTGTATTAGCTTGTTCTTGATGCAATGTTTTGTTTGTTATGAACCATCCATGAGCCATGCTTTGTATCGTCTCTTGAAGCCAAGGATTGTGATGGCCAAGGATCAAAATGTGAGGCAACTATCTCGAAGAGGTTAGCATGGTTAGTGGAGTACTTAGTAGTTAGTAGCCATGAGTTTTCTTTTAGTTTGTTTTAGAAATCATTTTCAAGTTTCTTTTGATCATTTCCATCATTGTTTTCACCGTCTTCTTTGTTTACCTTTGTTTCTTCTTCTTTTCTAATCGCTTTCCAAACCACTTCTCTTTTGTTTTTCTTATCGACGTTTTCATCGCCTTCTTCACCTACCATATGCTTGTTTTCCTTTTCTTTTCTTTTCATTCTTTTTCATTCTTTTAACAAAGAAGAATTGTTAACATCTGTCGTGACTAGAGACTGTTAATGCTTCTATCGCCTCCCTTCTCTGTGGATACGATTCGTTGAGCCAATGCTATAACGGAAGTATCGAGGGTACATTAGCACATTCGAGCTTTTCATCGATTTTACATAAAACACATTTTAGAGTGCTAGTTCCACCCCGATCAAAATTTTGGCGCCGTTGCCAGGGAAGGGAATGGTTTTATTTTCACGTTTTTGTTAACATTGTCTTCTCTATTTTGGTGTGCAGGGCATTCTTTACAGGTTCTTAATATTGCAGAAGAAACCCTAGCTTTGCATCTCCCTGCTCTTGAAAGCAGGCCCCAGATTCTGAAGCAAAGCCGCGGAACCGCGACATTTGCCGCGAAATCGCGGCATTTTTGTGACCGTTGTAAATTCTGTTGTTCTGGGATGTGTGAATTGTAATAGCTAGTGGATTTTTACTGCTATCTTTCTTGCTTTGATTCCTACACACCATAATAAATAAAGAACTAAAATACGGTATTTGGGCGCTTTTAAAACGGTTTAGACATTTGCATTTAGGCACGTGTCAATTCAATTCCAATATACTGTATTTTGTTCTGTTGTTGTGATCTGGATGGAGATGTACATATGGCATTGCATATAGCATAGGACAAACACGTGGGTGATTTATCGCTTTGTGTTATCTTCTTGTCTATATTGCACACTTGCACGAATTGAACTTAAGGGCAAAACCCATACAAGATAAGGTGGGGGATTTCATTACCCTTTCTTAGCCCAAAAATCATCTCCCCGCTCACACAACCCAAGCCCTAATAAAATTTGAATAGACGTTGGCCCCTAGGGACATTTCATCTAGGTCTAGGTCAACCCTACTTTTGGCTTGGTTTTGATTTTTCTCTTCTTTTTGTTTGTTGTTTGATTTTTCTTTTTGTTTGTGATTGTTTGTGAAATGGCATTCAACAATAACAATTCTTTCAATCCGTATATGAATCCATATTTCACACCTACCCCATTTGATTCGGATAATTCCAACCCGGCGTTTTACAATATGCACCAACCAAATACACCGGGTTGGCCTTATCCGAATCAATACAACCCATACCCACATTCTTATGACTATAATTTTCAAAATAATTTCAACTCGTCACAGAGTCATTGGGGATTCACGTACCCCGAGCCAAATTATCAACCTCCTTGTCCACCATATCCACCTTGTCCACAATATACACAATATTCATCCCCGATTTTCTTCCTATACTCCTTTTTCTGCACCTCCCATTAAAGAAAAATCTGAGTTACTAAAGAGTTTAGAAGCCAATCTACAAAGGGCTGAGCAAGAACTTCAAGAAACATTGGCCTCTCCAATTCCACAGTATTTTCAAGAGTCTTACTCAGTTCCACCTCCTCATAATGAACAATCATTTTCCTTGGAAACGAGTAAAGAACTCTTGTGTGAGTCTAAGCTTCAATCTCACAAAATTTTTGACTCACATTATTCACAAAATTTTCAAAACCAAGATTCTTATACTCCCATTCTAGAGCAACCACTTGGAGATACATCAAGTCTAGATATCTTGAAGGAGTATATATTACAATATCAAAAATCACATACCGAGTCTTTCAATAGGGTGGAAGAATAATTGAGTCAATTGGTTAACATTTTTAAGAATGAGGAAACTCTATCTTATCAAACTTTGACCAATTCAACTATGCCACACTCTATTGATATGACCCAAGACTCTTGTCATTTTGAAAATCAAGATTCAATTTCAGCACACCCACTTAAACTTGTCCAAACTTCAAATCCCATTGACATTTTGGCAAGTTATCCTTTTCCTGAAATTGAACTGGAGCATGAATATAATCCTGAACTTCCACTTGATGATTCAATTCTACTTCCTGATTCAATTATGACTCTGATGTCTTCACCTGATTTCACTCCTTTTCCCGAGTCATTATTGGATCCAGTGCCAGTCCATTGTGAAATTGAATCACCAATCTTTTATGATGATCATATTGAACTTGACCAATTTCATACTGTTGAAAGTCCCATTGATAAATTGGCAAGTTCTCATTTTTGTGGAATTGAACTCAATGAGGAATGTGACTTTGATCCTCCAATTTGGGATCTTGTTCAAATTCCCGAATCACTATTGACTCATATTTTGTTACCCAATTTGAGCAACATTTTAGAGTCAGTTTTGATTCCCATACCTGTCATTCTTGAACTTGAATCACCACTCATAGAAAGTCACATTCCATCATGGGGAAATGAATGTGGACCTGAGCTTCATCTTCTTGATTTGGACCCACTTCCTGAACCGATCTCGACTCCCGAACCTTTACTTGACTTGAGTCATTTTTCTGAGTCGATATTAGTTCCTGTACTTCCTGAGTCCAAATCAATCATTCCATTCTGGGACAAGGGCTTTGAAAAATTTGACTCTAAAATTATTTTGAAAATTTGGAAATTAGATGGGGTAACATTTTTAATAAAAATCACACATGCATACATCTTTCTAGTGGGTTGTATCATGGAGGTCTCTGGTGGGTTCCTCCGGATTCCACGTAAGAATGATTGGGCCGCATTTCGTGGACCAATCAGACCGCCACCGGAACTACCACCTTGAGGTAATTTTTTTCCTTCCCTCTCTATTTGTTTCATGCATACATATATCACGATGCATTTGAAAAGTCACCTAGAGGGGGGGTGAATAGGTGACAATGCTAATCAAGGGCAAATTAAAAATTTAAAGCTACAACAATCACAAGATGAATGCAAGCAAGTAATGAATATGATGAGCAAGTAATAAGTGCAAGCAAAATAGAGTAAGAATTGCAAGAATGTAAACCAATCGCAAACACAAGGATATGTTATCGAGGTTCGAGCACCCAGCTCTACTCCCCGCCTTCCCCAGAAGGATTCTAGCTACTTCCACTATCACAAAGAACAATTACAATGGAGTACCCAACTCCTACAATCTCAAGAACAAGTGATTTCCTTGGTAGTCAAAAGACCACAAACTCTCTCTTTCAAAATCTCTTCCCTTACAAAAGGTCCTTAGAGAATAATGAGTAGAATTGAAGCTCTTTTTGTGTAAGGAAAAGAAATTGAAATCAGAGAAAAACTTTTGAAAACACTTCAGAAAATTGAGAGAATTTAGCACAAAAACCAAGAACTTTGAAAGCCTTAATCTTTTGAATTTTTGCAAAGATTGTTGTTGTAACCAATCTCTCCCCAAACACCCCTATTTATAGGAGAGGGCTAGGGTTTAGGGATAAAACATATTTACTGATGTTTAGGAGGTAATTAGATCAAAATATATCCTTAAACGGATTTTTAAACACAAAAGACAAAAATAAACAGCCCTTAAAAATCTGCCCGTTACTGTTCAAACGGTCGGATCGGTCGACCGGGCCGGTCGACCGGTAGTATAAAAATTTGACCGTTACAGGCTATCGGTCGACCGACCCGGTCGACTGATACAAACTGTGACAAAAATAAATATTCCGGTCGACCGCCCCGGTCGACCGACAGACGTGCACACGGATACGTGCAGCTGCCAGGACTTCGGTCGACTGGTCCGGTCGACCGGACCAGACTGACATAGGCTCGGTCGACCGACCCGGTCGACCGGATCAGGTCAAAAAGCCAAATTTAAAAAGAAATAAAAGAGGATTTTGATTTTATCAAAAATACTTTTGAACAGGGATTAGTATAAAACACAAACATATATCTGTAGGCTAAATCTTGTATGCAAAATATTTTTGTATAATTTATAAGAAATTATTTTGGAATGAGCATGTGCGCAAAAACGTGTGTGATAGAGCTTCAAACCTATCCACTATTCTTTAACATACTATAAACTGAAAAACAAATTACATGAAGACTTATTGAGCTATCTTCAAGTCTTTGAGCCATCCAATGCCTTGCTAGTGCCTTCTCTTCTATGATCCTTCCTTGATGTGCAATTTGCCTTTCTTGCTTTGTGGAACTTAGAAGTTCTTGCAATAGCTAAGTGAATGGTCTCTAAACATGGTACAAACCTGAAACTTATCTTAACAAACTTGTTAGTACCAAATAGCTCATATTTGGTTTGTCATCATCAAAACACAAAACAATTGGAGAGTGTAACCTCTTGGGCCAATAATCTCCCTCTTTTTGATGATGACAAAACAAATAGGCTATTAACAAAAATATAGGGTAGGAGAAAACTCCCCCTCAAATTATGCTATACTTAAAACACAAGAGTATGCTCTAGAAACCAATAATTGAAATGATGCACCAATTATTGAAACCAATAAAAACACAAAATATCTCTTGATACCAAAAATACCAATACCAAAAATACAAGAATTTATTTAAAACACAAAAACTCATAAAAACAAAACAAAACAACAAAACATATAAATTCATATGGAACCAAGACCAAATGAACTTATTTTTGTCCATGTAAACTTATTCTCCCCCTTTTTGTCATACATCAAAAAGGGTTATGAAAAACATGTTTATTCAATAATACAAACATTAAGTTCTCCACAAATAAACGAAAATCTAGCAAAATCAAAAGGTTTAGTGAAAATATCGGCTAGTTGTAAATCCGTGGAAACATAATTAATATCTATATCACCTTTCTCAAAATGATCTCTAAGAAAGTGATATCTAATCTCAATGTGCTTGGTCTTACTATGTTGATTTGCATTTTTGGTCATGTGAATAGTACTAGTATTATCACAAAATATTTTTATATGATCAAAGTGCAAATCAAAATCAAGGAGAGTATGTTTCATCCAAAGGACTTGTGCACAACAAGCCCCCGCGGTAACATACTCCGCCTCGGCGATTGAGAGAGCTACGGAATTTTGCTTCCTAGAGGACCATGAAACATGACAATTACCAAGAAATTGACATGTCCCACTAGTACTCTTTCTATCTACTCTACAACCCGCATAATCGGCATCCGAATAACTAGTCATTGAAAAATCTATAGTTTTTAGATACCAAAGACCCATTCCAATTGTGCCCTTAATATAACGAATAATGCGTTTTACCGCAATAAGATGAGACTCTTTAGGACACGATTGAAATCTAGCACAAAGACACACACTAAACATGATATCCGGCCTACTTGCCGTCAAATATAAAAGACTTCCTATCATGCTTCTATATAATTTAATATCAACATTTTACCTTGTTCGTCCTTATCAAGCTTGGTTGTAGTTGCCATTGGAGTGTTGCAAGCCTTTGATCCTTCAAGCCCAAACTTCTTTACTAGCTCCTTTGCGTACTTGGCTTGGTTAATGAAGGTTCCGTCTTGCAATTGCTTGATTTGGAGTCCAAGGAAGAAATTAAGCTCACCCATGGAAGACATTTCAAACTCTAGTTGCATTACCTTTTCAAAATCCTTGCACAAAAGCTCATTAGTAGATCCAAAAATTATATCATCAACATAAATTTGCACAATTAAAATATCATTTTTAACATGCTTAGTAAAGAGAGTTGTGTCTACTTTGCCTTTAATAAAATCATTTGAAATGAGAAAACTAGAAAGCCTTTCATACCAAGCTCTTGGAGCTTGTTTCAATCCATACAAAGCTTTATCAAGTTTAAAAACAAAATCGGGATGAACATGATCAATAAAACCGGGAGGTTGAGCAACATAAACTTCTTCATTAATAAAACCATTTAAAAATGCACTTTTTACATCCATTTGAAAAAGTTTAAAATTTTTAAAACATGCAAAAGCTAGTGTCATCCGTATGGCTTCAAGCCGTGCTACGGGTGCAAAGGTCTCCTCAAAGTCAATTCCCTCAACTTGAGTGTAACCTTGGGCCACTAACCTAGCTTTATTCCTAATGACATTTCCGGACTCATCCATCTTGTTTCTAAAGATCCACTTAGTACCAATTATTGGTCTATCGTGGGGCTTAGGAACAAGGTGCCAAACTTGGTTGCGCTCAAATTGATTGAGTTCCTCTTACATGGCAAGCAACCATATGGGTCCGTCTCGGCTTCGAGAATGCCTTTGGGTTCAAAATGAGAAATAAAAGCAAAGTTACCACATATGTCATGGAGTTTGGAGCGCGTTGTGACTCCTTTAGATGCATCACCCAAGATGAGCTCCTTAGGATGATTTGTAGCGTATCTCCAAGCTTTAGGAAGCGGTTGAGTGCTTTCCTCCTTATCCTCTTGAACTTCACCAATAGGATCTAGCTTTTCTTCTTGAGCGGGTGAGTCCTTCAAGGATAGTCTCTCCATGTCTTCACCTAGTGGTTCAATCTCTACAACATTCTCAACAACCACATTAGATTCTTCAAATTTAACATGCATGGATTCTTCAATGGTTAGTGTAGATCTATTGAAAACTCTATATGCTTTGCTAGTAGAGGAATATCCAACAAAGATAGCCTCATAAGCCTTAGCATCAAATTTACCCAAATTATCCTTAGTATTTAAAACAAAACACTTGCATCCAAAAACTTTAAAATATGCAACATTTGGTTTTCTAGAATGATACATTTCAAATGATGTTTTTGAAGAATTTTTGCATAAATAAATACGATTCGATATATAGCATGCGGTGTTTACGGCCTCGGCCCATAAATATTGAGGGAGGTCATATTCACTTATCATTGTCCTAACCATCTCTTGAAGTGTTCTATTTTTCCTTTCTACAACTCCATTTTGTTGTGGAGTTCTAGGACAAGACGTTTCATGCTTAATTCCCTTTTCATCACAATAAGTCATGAAGAGTTGGTTAATAAACTCACCACCTCTATCACTTCTTATTCTCAAATCGAAAAACCCTTTTCTTTTTCAACTCTTTTTCGAAAAATCTTAAAATGAGAAAAAGTTTGATCTTTATTTTGCAAAAAGAAAACCCAAGTAAAACGGGAGAAATCATCAACCAAAACAAATGCAAATCTACTTCCATTTAAACTTTTAGTTTTAGTTGGTCCAAAAAGATCCATATGAATTAATTCTAAAGGCCTAGTTGACATGATATCCTTCATTGGTTTAAAGGAAGACTTGGTTTGTTTCCCAAGTTGGCACGCACTACAAATGCGGTCTTTCTCAAAATCCAAGCAAGGTATACCCTTCACCAATTCCTTTGAATTAATCCTAGAGATATGGTCAAAAGATGCATGTCCTAATCTTCTATGCCAAAGCCAAGAATTTTCATCAAAAGCATTTAAGCATTTAGTAGAACAATCTAAATTAAGCATGTCAATAATTAAACATTATTATCACGAAAACCGGTAAGAATACAAACATCGGATTTAACATCAAAAATCTTGCATGAGGAATCATCAAAAACAACTTTAAGTCCACGATCACAAAGTTGGCTAATGCTAAGCAAATTATGTTTTAAACCATCTACTAAAACAACATTCTCTATAATAGGAGATGAACCAATTTGAATATTACCGATACTGATGATGGTGCCTTTGGAATCATCCCCGAAGGTGACGGAGCCACCTTCCATGTACCTTGATAGGGTTGTGAAGTTGTTGATATCCCACGTCATGTGTCTCGAACAACCACTATCAAGGTACCACCGCTCCCTACGTCTTGGAGCCTTGGTGTGTACCTACATCAAACATTTTAGGACTTGATTTTGGTACCCACATTTTCTTGGGTCCATGAGGGTTAGAGCCATTAACCCAAACAAGATTATTTGAACTATGCAATTTATCATAACAAAATTTAGCTAAATGTCCATTTTTGCCACAATAAGTACATCTATACACTCTACCATATCTAAAAGCATAGTGAGTGTGTGATTTGTGAGCATGGGCATTGTGAGCATGAAAAGATTTAGCATGAGAAGTATTATTTGAAGTGTGAGCATGTGGAATTTTAGCATGAGAATCTTTAACATGAGAAGTGAGCTTTTTGGAAAACTTTTCTTCAAGCTTCTTGGTGTTAAAAGCACAATCTTTCAAAATTTTTCAAAACCAACCATTTGGTTTTTAAGGAAGAAATTTCTTTATTATCAACAATAGGGGTTTTACCCTTACAAGAAATCTTATAAGCGTCAAATTCATTTTGAATGAAAGCTAGATTTGAAGAAAGATCATCTTTTTCCTTTGAAACCAAAGCAAGTTGATTTTTAAGAAAAACAACTTCTTTTTGTAATTTCAAGCATTCCATTTTCTTGTTATCATAAGTTTCGGAAAGCTCTACAAAAGCATGAACTAGAACTTCCTTACTCAAATCATCATCTTCATCATCAAGGGATTGAGGGGTTACCTTGGGTGTGTTTGCCATGAAACACATGTTAGCTTGATCCACCTCCTCTTCGGACTCGCTTTCCGAATCCCATGATGCTTTGTAGGCTTTCTTTTCCTCCGGCTTCTTTGGCTTGAAGGAGGAAGTCATTTTCTTCTTGAACTCCGGACAATCCGCCATGATATGTCCGGGTTTGCGGCAATTGTAGCATATGATCTTCCGCTCTTCTTTGCCTTCGAATCTTCTCCGGAAGTTGAACTTGTTCTTTCGGTACAACCTCTTGACATTCCGCACAAGTAGGGTTAGCTCCTCATCTTCTTCTTCGTCTTCATCATCGTCATCATTGGTGGATGAAGTCTTAAAGGCAATGGATTTCTTCTTTGAAGTAGTTGCCTCATCTCTTGCTTTCTTCTCCATCTCATGGGTCTTTAGGTTCCCAATGAGACTAATGATGTCCATCTCGTCCTTGTCGTTCAACTCCTTTAAGGTGGTGGCCTTGATCTCCCAAGATGGTGGAAGAGCCCGTATCACTTTGCGCACCTTTTGATCATTGGAGATGACGTCACCTAATGAAGAAAGACCATTTGTAATTTTAGTGAAACGAGTAATCATACAATCAATGGATTCTTCATCAAGCATTTTGAATGATTCATATTGAGACCTCAAGAGATCTATCTTAGCTCTCTTGACTTGTGAAGTCCCTTCATGTGTGACCAATAAGTGTTGCCAAATCTCATAGGCGGATTGGCAATGAATTACCTGTGTAAGGTCATCTTCATTCAAGGCGGTTAAAAGGGAGTTTTGGGCTTTTGAGTTAGCCTCATATTCTCTAAAGTTGAAGTCGGTCCAAGTGCTCTCATCTTCATTGGGTGCTACATAGGGTTTGGTCAAAGACTTAGCCACTAAACTACCTAGTGATTGCAAAAAGATAGTCATCCTAACCTTCCAAATAGGGAAGTTGAGTCCATCAAATTTAGGTGGGGTTTTAATGTTGTCGGCCATGTTTACTAGTGTATGAATGTATGAATGGAAATGTTGATTAGCAATATTTTAAGGATCTCTCTATGGATGTTAAGCCAAACCTAGAGTCCAAGCTCTGATGCCAATTGAAAAGTCACCTAGAGGGGGGGGTGAATAGGTGACAATGCTAATCAAGGGCAAATTAAAAATTTAAAGCTACAACAATCACAAGATGAATGCAAGCAAGTAATGAATATGATGAGCAAGTAATAAGTGCAAGCAAAATAGAGTAAGAATTGCAAGAATGTAAACCAATCGCAAACACAAGGATATGTTATCGAGGTTCGAGCACCCAGCTCTACTCCCCGCCTTCCCCAGAAGGATTCTAGCTACTTCCACTATCACAAAGAACAATTACAATGGAGTACCCAACTCCTACAATCTCAAGAACAAGTGATTTCCTTGGTAGTCAAAAGACCACAAACTCTCTCTTTCAAAAATCTCTTCCCTTACAAAAGGTCCTTAGAGAATAATGAGTAGAATTGAAGCTCTTTTGTGTAAGGAAAAGAAATTGAAATCAGAGAAAAACTTTTGAAAACCCTTCAGAAAATTGAGAGAATTTAGCACAAAAACCAAGAACTTTGAAAGCCTTAATCTTTTGAATTTTTGCAAAGATTGTTGTTGTAACCAATCTCTCCCCAAACACCCCTATTTATAGGAGAGGGCTAGGGTTTAGGGATAAAACATATTTACTGATGTTTAGGAGGTAATTAGATCAAAATATATCCTTAAACGGATTTTTAAACACAAAAGACAAAAATAAACAGCCCTTAAAAATCTGCCCGTTACTGTTCAAACGGTCGGATCGGTCGACCGGGCCGGTCGACCGGTAGTATAAAAATTTGACCGTTACAGGCTATCGGTCGACCGACCCGGTCGACTGATACAAACTGTGACAAAAATAAATATTCCGGTCGACCGCCCCGGTCGACCGACAGACGTGCACACGGATACGTGCAGCTGCCAGGACTTCGGTCGACTGGTCCGGTCGACCGGACCAGACTGACATAGGCTCGGTCGACCGACCCGGTCGACCGGATCAGGTCAAAAAGCCAAATTTAAAAAGAAATAAAAGAGGATTTTGATTTTATCAAAAATACTTTTGAACCGGGATTAGTATAAAACACAAACATATATCTGTAGGCTAAATCTTGTATGCAAAATATTTTTGTATAATTTACAAGAAATTATTTTGAATGAGCATGTGCGCAAAAACGTGTGTGATAGAGCTTCAAACCTATCCACTATTCTTTAATATACTATAAACTGAAAAACAAATTACATGAAGACTTATTGAGCTATCTTCAAGTCTTTGAGCCATCCAATGCTTTGCTAGTGCCTTCTCTTCTATGATCCTTCCTTGATGTGCAATTTGCCTTTCTTGCTTTGTGAAACTTAGAAGTTCTTGCAATAGCTAAGCGAATGGTCTCTAAACATGGTACAAACCTGAAACTTATCTTAACAAACTTGTTAGTACCAAATAGCTCATATTTGGTTTGTCATCATCAAAACACAAAACAATTGGAGAGTGTAACCTCTTGGGCCAACAGCATTGAGGACAATGCATGAGATAAGTGTGGGGGAGGGTTTACTAACATAGAGTTTTTTAGATTTTCTTTCTTTTACACTTCTTTTAGGATATTTTTAGAAATCTTTCCTTTGTATAGAAATTTTCTCTTTCTTTAAAAAAAAACTTTTTAAAATAAGAGACAAAGTTTTAATCTATTTTTAAGAAAATTAAGATGATCTTAGAAATTAAGGAAGCCTTAATTATGACATCTTAAACCTAGTTGAAATAATATATCTTGTTTAAAATTATAGGCTAAGTAAGAAAAATTGAGGAGATATTTTTATCTTAAATTTTTGCCTTAGATAGTATGCACATCACACTTACACATTTTTGGGATGGAAACAAAGACCTAAAATGCCATAATAATAAGAAAACATCACTTATTAAGCTGGATAATTATGCTTCTTTAATTATGCCTCAAGAAGCATGATTATTCACGCCTAACGGTGGTCAAAAGAAAACATTACTTATTAAGCTGGATAACTATGCCTCAAGAAGCATGATTATTCACGCCTAACGGTGGTCAAAAAATTAAAATAATCTCCCTTAGTTTTGTGGCCTTTTTCACTCGAGTCCTTAAACCCGAGTGATGTTTTCTCATCTGGTGCCCTAGGACCTTCTGATTTGGGAGTCATCGGTTGTAGGCTCGCTACATGGGTGAACTAGAAAGCCTAAACTAAGGGAAGAAGAAGAAAAAAACAGGAGAAAAGAAAAAAAATATATATATATATAAATAAATGGCTTGATGGTTAGAGTTGAAATCCCAGAAATCTTCACTTTCACAATGTGCATATTATCTAGGTTTTATGAAAGATAAAATATTCAATCCAATTTTGAATTCTTACCTTAATTGAAGACAAGATCTTGCATAGATACTAAGTTTAAGGAAGAATGATTTGTGGTGGACTTATGACCTTAGATCGCTTATATTTTTGCAAAAATATTTCATAAACTTGTCTCTCTTTCAAAATGCGTTTTCAAAATACTAACATTTGTCTTCTTTCTTTATGGATTTTGTGGGTGCAATCCGCTGAAAACCCTCAGGAGACAACACTCCTCCTCTAGGGTAACCTAGAGGTTTAACGGCTGTTGCACACGCTCAGTGCAATCGCGTCACCTGCGAAAGTGGTGTAATAACATTTGTAGTATAGTTTTCTTTTCTTGTTTTGCTCGGGACGAGCAAAAGAATAAGTGTGGGGGTGTGATTAGTCTACAATTCTACATTATTATGTCGCATTCTCTCACAAATTTATGAATAAATTGTCGTCTAAACCGTGTTTTGGTCTTAATTGCAGGTAGATTCAAAGTCCAAGGGCAAAGATGGAAAAGAGCTTAATTAAACCTCTTTTATGGTGATTAATCCCGCATTACTTGGAGGCCAAGCAAAGGATTATCTAGAAGATTCATTGAACCTAGACTTCTGCTTATGTCAGACGAATATTCGGCCGAAAGTACCAGAAACAGGATATACCCTGAACATTCTCGCAGCCAGTGGAATCACCTGACGAAATCCAGGGACCTAACTCCCTACTATTGCCGGGGAAACGCGGCAATAGCCGCGTTTTCGCGGCAAAGTAGTGGATCCACGCGTCGATTTTCGACGCGTGGCCCCGTCTCGTCTTCCAGAGCCTTCTGAAGCCTATAAATACCCCTGCCTCTGGCCAAAACGCAGGCAGTTTTTCATTTTTAGGAGTAGGTGCAGATTTTAGGAGTAGTGTAGGTGAGTGTTCTTCATTTCTTGTATTTTTCATTTCTTTTTCTTAGATCATTGTAGTAGGGCTGAGTGATTTCTAGAGAGAGAAAGTAAGGGATTGATGTAATAGAGAGTGACACTCTATGTAAAAATGCCTCCTTTCTCTTCCATTGTAATCTCCTCACCTTCTACATGATGTTTTGTTGCTAACTTTTCTTCTCATGGCAATTTAACTACTAACCACTAACCATCTAACCACTTACTTGATAATCCACATGAATCGGGTTGCCTCTACAAGGCCTTGTTCTTGCAAGAGCCATTGATGGCCAAAGATGATGGGTTCTAACATCTAACTTGCTAACTTGCTAACCAAGCTAACTATCTTTTATTTCATGCAAGTAGTGTAATGAGTGATGCTTGTATTAGCTTGTTCTTGATGCAATGTTTTGTTTGTTATGAACCATCCATGAGCCATGCTTTGTATCGTCTCTTGAAGCCAAGGATTGTGATGGCCAAGGATCAAAATGTGAGGCAACTATCTCGAAGAGGTTAGCATGGTTAGTGGAGTACTTAGTAGTTAGTAGCCATGAGTTTTCTTTTAGTTTGTTTTAGAAATCATTTTCAAGTTTCTTTTGATCATTTCCATCATTGTTTTCACCGTCTTCTTTGGTTACCTTTGTTTCATCTTCTTTTCTAATCGCTTTCCAAACCACTTCTCTTTTGTTTTTCTTATCGACGTTTTCATCGCCTTCTTCACCTGCCACATGCTTGTTTTCCTTTTCTTTTTTCATTCTTTTTCATTCTTTTAACAAAGAAGAATTGTTAACATCTGACGTGACTAGAGACTGTTAATGCTTCTATCGCCTCCCTTCCCTGTGGATACGACCCGTTGAGCCAATGCTATAACGGAAGTATCGAGGGTACATTAGCACATTCGAGCTTTTCATCGATTTTACATAAAACACATTTTAGAGTGCTAGTTCCACCCCGATCAGTACCACCAACTCAAAATGATCCATCTTCAAGTTCGCCACTTTCAACCTCCAAATCCAATAACAAAGACAAAACAGATGAGCAACCATACAAGCCTATTGTACCATTCCCTAATAGGCTAGCAAACCAAAAGACTAATGCTCAAATGGAGAAGATTAGGGAAATATTTAATCAGGTCCAGATCAATGTTCCCCTTCTTGATGCCATACAACAAGTCCCCTCATATGCCAAGTTCTTAAAAGATATGTGCACCAAGAAAAGGAAAGCAAATGTCCCAAAGAAGGTCTTCCTTACTTCAAACATAAGTGAGATACTAACTGGGCCCATTCCTATGAAATACAAAGACCCAGGGAGTCCAACCATTTCCTATATTATAGGACAGACCTTGATAAACAAGGCATTACTTGATCTAGGAGCCAACATCAATCTTCTTCCTTTCTCTGTGTATTAACAACTCGAGTTGGGCGATCTCCGTCCAACCAAAGTTACTATACAAGTGGCTGATCAATCTGTAAAGATTCTCAAGCGACATTACAGATGTTCGGGTCAGAGAATTCATTTACCCTATGGATTTCATTGTTCTAGAGATGTAACCCATTCACAATCTCAAAGCTCAGACACCTGTCATTCTAGGACGACCCTTCTTAGCCACTGCAAACACAATCATTAATTGTAGGAATGATCAATGCGTCTAACTTTTGGAGATATGACAAAAGAGGTAAATGTTTTCCACCTAGGAAAATAACCTCGAGATTTGGATAATGAGTCATTTGAAGTGATCTTAATCGAGGGATTAACAAGTGAACATGACATGGAGATTGAATATGAGTCTGATAGAGAATTTGAATTAGAGTCGGATGACTTCAACCTTGATCAAATCATCGAGTCCACAGTGGAATGGGCCACAAATGCCACCCATATCTCTCTCTTACATAAGGAATAACCGTTGATAGATCAGGTTCCCTCTTTTGAGCTTAAGGTTCTTCCTAACCATCTCAAGTACCAGTACTTGGGTGAGAAAGAAGCTTTTCCCGTGATAATTGCGTCCCATCTTACAGAACAACAAGAAGAGGATCTTCTTACGTTGTTAAGGGAAAATCGAGAAGCCATTGGTTGGACCATGCTAATAAAAAGGGGATTAGTCCATTCATTGTGCAACACCGAATTCTATTTTCCATTGATTTGCAAAGGGGAAAACTTACAAAAAAGAGTCAAGGAGATAAATTACAAGTATTCTAAAAGATTACAAGTAGATCTCCTCAGAGATTCTAGAGAAGTGTGTCGATAGGAGTCTGGTCAGCGCACGATCACTTTGTCCCTTTGACGATGTGAGTGATGAGATTCCCTTCTCGCCTGGTTCGGGGAATCGGAGAATAGAAGGTTGGTAGAACCCTCTTTGTTGCGTCTCAAAACCGCCTTCACTTAGGAATTCCTTCTCGCCTGGTTCTGAAAATTCCTTGAGAGGAAGGAAGGTATTAGGGTATCAGCACCCTGATTAGAGAAGCAGTTCTCTAAAGTTTCTGAATTCTTGGAAGCAAGAGAATAGATCTCTGTTTGTACGCGGGTGCGTCCTCTCGAGAGATTTGCCGTCTCATGGAGTCTCTCGGAGCGTCCTCCAGAAGTCCTTGCGTGTGCGTCTGTGTGTAGTGGTGGAGGTCGAGAGTCTCTGCCTGTGGAGATCCTGTGCCGTCTCTCTGGAGGTCCCTCTCCTTGTGCCCCTGGTGGGCTATTTATAAGGAGAGCAGGGGTACAATTGCCCCTTGAAAATATGAAAACAGATTGAATCAAATCTGTTTAAATCTGGAAAGTAGCCTTGCTGGGAGTCTAGAATCAGCTCCTGCGAAGCTAGAAGTAGCAGGTCGGTTGATCCTCTTGATCTGTTTTGACTCTTTCTATATAATTGGAAGACCTCCCCTGATCCTCTTACTCGTTTTAGGAGAATCAAGAGATTATGGCAATCAACTGCCAAATTTGAACTCAGATTTGATCTTGATTGGTTTTGATCTTCATCCGATTAGATTAGATATTATCTGGAGATTTAATTTGTCAAAGGTTGACCATAGTAGACCCGCAGCATAGTTGCTTGCGTCAAGCTCACAGTGGAGCTGGAAGGCGCATGTGGCAAAGTCAGATGATAGCTCTTCAGCGGAGCTAGATATCATCTGTGTCGAAGCTACCGAACATCCTTCTATGCGGTTGCGTGTGGCTTCAACCGAAGCTAACTCTCTCTGCGGAGTTAACTGAGCACTTCAGGTGAAGCTATAAGTTAGAACCTTAGCAGAGTTGCGAATGGCTTTAGGGCGAAGTTGGATGATCTTAGCCTCTCAAGTGAGGCTATCCCTTTAGGCTCATGTGATGCTAAGTGTTAGCATCATAGACCTGCTGAGGTCTATTTAGAGACAATCCGGGCTCACTGTCTGCTTCACTGGATCAGTAGAGTCCAAGTTGCTTCTTTGTCTCTCAGAGATGGGTGAAAACTGGTCGTCAACTTATCTATCGCTTGTCTTTTGTAAATGTCAACAAGTATAGAAATGGTCATCAGCTTGTCTATCGCTTGTCTTTTGTAAATGTCAACAAGTTTAGACATTGTTCGGACCAATTAGCCTATCTTTCACTTGTCTTTTGTAAATGTCAACAAGTTTAGACATTGCTCAGGCCAGTCAGAATTTTGCCTTTTTTAAAGTGTCAACGAGACCCCCTTCAATGTTTTCAAAAGTCTGCAGTGGCTCAGACTTCAAAATACTTTGAATTGCTTTGATCGGTGGTATGTGGAGTACGAACGTCGCCATGGTGGTTGAGTTCAGCTTTGCTTTTAATCCTACTTTGGGATAGATTCGCCAAAGAATTGAGTAGATGCGCGACTCTGAGTAGCTTCGCATCTTGATAGCTTCGCATCTGGGTGGGTCCGCGTCTGAGTAGCTTCGCGTCTGGGTAGCTCCGCGTCTAAGCCTCCCAGAATAAGTTCGCTTTGGAATGTTGTTTCTTTCCCGAGGCCAACTGCTTTCGGCCAGTCACGAGAAGGATTGCTCCTTTTTCGAGGTTAGAATAACCTCTCTTGCATTAATCGAGGGAGATCATTCCTTCTTTGTGCATTTCTGAGGGAGAATATTCCCTTTCTCAATACTTAATCAATGCCTTTATGAGGGAGATCATTTCTTCCTTGCACGGTTTTGAGGGAAACTGTACCCTTTTTCAAGGCTCAATAAATGCCTTTATGAGGGAGATCATTTCCTTCTTGCACGGTTTCGAGGGAAATCGTTCCCTTTTTCAAGGCTCAGTAAATGCCTTAAATCCGCTTGCCTTCCATGCTTGAAGCGGCAGCGCTCAGGCCATGAGGCCTATAAATAGGACACCTAAGGTCCTCTGAAGAGAAGCAGTCTGCTCTTCTCTTATCTTGGTTATTAGAGAGAGATACTCAGATCTCTGAACTAGTGGGGATGCCCACTCTGGTCATTATCCGGCTAAGGACCGGTAAGTCTCGGTCATTCAGAGACTTTACCAATGGACAAATGACTTTATGGAGTTTATCTCCCTTAATTTAGCTTTAACAGCTACCTCAGGGATTGATTTCCCTTGTTCTTTATTTGTATTGGACTGATCTGCAGAGAATTAAGTTCGCCATTTAGGCAGAAATTGGGACTTAGTCTCTTCAAGGTCGAGTAAGTCTTGTCATAAAGGTGGGGCTAAGACTGCGTCCCTCAAGATCAGTCTTGCTTAGCCATATAGGCGAGGCTAGGACTTGGCTTTGCTGAGCTAACCCATCATCACTGTGCAAGCGAGGCTATCCTCTGCTTTAACTGAAATCAATCATTAACTGAATCGGATATAAATTGCTTCGCCCCAAAGAATTTGACTTAGCTTTTTTTAACAGCTTTTCCTTTGACTTACTGCTAACTTGTTTCTGTTGGAACTTGATCTTGATGAAGACATTTGTGAAGCCTATTGATTGGTCACTAATATTGCACATTTAATATCATATTCTCCTACTTATTATAGAATAAACTCTACATTTTCCTAATTAAATGAAGGAAAGTAAAGAGAAATGAGCCCAAAAGCCCACCAAATTCTGAATTAAATCAGAATTAATTTGAACTTAATGAATCAGGGCAAAATCAGAGAGGTTGAAAACCGGTTGAGAGGAATCCTCCAAAAATCGATCGGTTGAAGTCAAGGAAAAGGCCATTTCGTCAAAATCCCAGACTCAAATTAAAAATCCAACTGAAGATATATACAAGTCACAAAATCGGGGAGCTCCACCAACAGGCTGTGGCCACCTGGCCACAGCGAGGCCACGGAAACGCGGCCAAAACTGCGTTTTCGCGGCTCTGTTAGGGAGTTGGGGGAGCGTTTGCTCCCCCTATCTTCATACTCTCCTGTAGGTTGGGTTTTTGCCTTTAAAAGGGCAGGATTTGCACTGAAAATGGGACGACCATGCAGAAATAGGAATGAGTCCAGTTTTTCATTCTTTATAGTATAGGTTTTTGTTTTCTTTTTATGTAATTTTAATTTGTATGTAAGCTTAAGTTAGATTGAGATTCATGTAAGTAAGAGAGAGGCTTATGTTGAGAGTGACACTGATGTACCCTCCTCCTTTCTTCTATCGTTTCTGCAAGCAATAATGGTAATATTTTTTATGTTATTCTTTACTTCTACTTTCTTATTCTTCTTTCTACATTACCTCTTTTGATTTTGATGAGAATGCAAGTAAATCCAGAAGCATAAGTATAACAATGTTGTGTGAGTCCAACGATAATTCATGGTGATGTTCTCCTCCTCAAGACTCTGTATCACTTCATCCTTGTTCGTCTTGAAGATATAATGCGAATTGGGACTGAGCTCGATCCTATGGCTTATGCGTTGAACGCCTCCGAAGCAAGGTTGAACATGCAAAAGGTTCCAAGTAAGTCATCAACCAAACTAGGTAAGTACTTCTTTAATCTTCTTTCCTTTCTTTTATTTCTTAGTTTGGATCACCAACACGATTTCTTTCATCACTTCTTTTTCATTTCTTTGTAAATAATCATTCTCCATTTTTCTCCACCTTCTCATTCTACCACGTTCTTTCTCACTTAAATTTAATCTAACTCTTTTCATTTTTATTTCTTAAAACAAAGAAGAACCTTTGTTTTTCTTCACAAAGATTTCAATACAAACCTTGAACGCTTCTATCGCTAACCCTCCTTGTGGATCACGATCTGCATAGCCACTTGCTATTGCAATAGAATTGAGCACTTGCACTCTTCATTCCAAATCTGAACTTTTATATTCTTGTGTGCAGGTTTAAGCTTCAATCAACTTTTGGCGCCGTTACCGGGGAGGGTAACGGTTTTTATTGAAATTTTTTTGAACTAAAACAAAATTTTCTTCTCTGTTGCAGGTTATATGGCAGGAAAAGTAGGGAAAAAAAGATTACAGTAACATATAAGTGGTCTTGGGCCTCTGTTCTAGAAAACAGAGACCAAGTACCCTCTGAATTGCCGCGTTTGCTCGGCTCTAGCCGCATTTCTGCGGCAAGGAAGAGTTCACTACTGAATGGCTTTTTGCAGGGCTGCTTGCTTTGCAAAATTATAGTTTTCTGCAAACTTTATTTCTTATATGCCATCACCAGAAGCCTGCTAATAAACCAACAGTAAAACATTTGTTGATAAAGTTAAAAAAATTGATTAGTCATTTGCATTTTAGGCACATGTCTTTTCAATTCATTTACTTTACTATTGAAGAGTGCTGGGTCAAGGTACGTTCGCATTGCATTTAGAATAGGACTCATCTCTTGGTTGACTTACATTGCTTTGAGTGAATCTTGTTTGCATATCTTGTACACTTGCACAAACTGATTTTAAGGGGCACCACCCCATAACAAGATAAGGTGGGGATTTAATCACCCTTCCTTGGCCCAAAAATCAGATTCCAAGCACTCACTAACCCGAGCCTAACTAAAAATGAGTAGACATTGGCCCTAGGGACATCTCGGACTCAATTAGGAGATTATCCTAAGGGGGAAAGGTGTTGGAATTTGACTCCTACCAAATCAGTGTCTAGGAAAAAGATTAAGGGCCGAAAGCCCGAAGGTTGGTGGTTATTTAATTAAGGAACATTTTTGACGGAAAACCTCCCACTAATCTTGCCCTGACCTGGCTGATTAGCTTAAGGTCAAAGTCTACATTATATCTCCCGTGGACAATCTAACCAGTTAGGAGTCGTCTAGGTCATAGGTCTACCCTAACTTAGTTTTAGACTTTTTTCTTTGTGTGCTTATTTGTTTGTTTTTCTTTGTATGTATTTTATTGTGTGATATGGCTTATAATAACAATTTTTTCAATTTTAATAGTAATCCATATTACACACCGACCTCTTTTTCGCATATTACCAACCCGGCATATCATAACTTTAACCAACCTAGTGTACTGGATTAGTCTTATCCGAATCAATATAACTTATACCCTCAATCTTATAACCATAATTTCCATAATAATTTTAACTCTTTACAGAGTCCGTGGGGATTCACCTCCCCCAAGTCCAATTTTCAACGAACTTGTCCTCCTAATCCACCTTGTCCATAATATTTACAAGATTCATACTCAGTTCCACCAATCCAAAATAGAAAACTATTAATTTAGAAAATGAGTATGCGTGAGTCCAAACAACAATCATAAAATCTGATGGACTCACAATTTCACCACCAATTCCAAGACAACACTTCATCTTTTCAATAAAACGATAAACCTATCAACTATGAAAAGATGCTTGAAGCCATGACTCAGGCTCAAAACGCTCGTAATTTTGACATAGATATGATGGTCCAATCTCTACATTCCCATCGTTTGACCAGTTCTAATGTCACTAACCATTCTGTTAGAGCGGAAGAGTCATATTGTCTTGGGAAACAAGGTTCCATTTTAGATCAATCATTTGAACTTGTCCAAACCCCAAAATTTGAAAGTGACATTGACAGTTTGGCAAGTTATCCTTTTCCTGAAATTGAACTTGTAAATTAATATGATCATGAACCTCAACTTAGTGATTCAATTCTACTTCCTGATTCAATTATGACTCCGGTATCTTCACCTTATTTCAACCTCTTTCCCGAGTCAACATTGGATCCTGTGCCAATTCATCATGAAATTGAATCACCCATCTTTTATGATCATATCGAACTTGACCAATTTTACACTTTTGAAAGTCCTATTGACAAATTGGCAAGCTCTCATTTTTATGATATTGAACTCAATGAGAAATGTGACCTAGTTTCTCAAATCTGTGATCCAATTCAAATTCTCGAATCAATATTGACTCCTGTTTTGTTACCGGACTGAAGTAACATTTTAGAGACAGTTTTGATTCCCACACCTATCATTCTTAAACTTGAATCACCAATATTAAGTCACATTCCATTGTTGGAAAATAAATGTGGACTTGAGTTTCAACTTCTTGACTTTGACCCACTTCCTGAACCAATTTTGACTCCTGAACCTTTACTTCACTTAAGTCATCTTCCCGAGTCAGTATTAGTTCCTGTACTTCCTGAGTCCAAGTCAATCATTCTATCTTTTCACAATCCATTTTGGGACAAGGCGGTTGACAAATTTGACTCCGAAATTAATTATGGAATTTGGAAATTAGATGGGGTCAAATATTTAATAAAAATCATTCATGCATATATCATTTTAGTGGGTTATATTAGAGAAATTTCTAGTGGGTTCCTCCGAACTCCACAAAAAGTCGATTGGGCCGCATTTCGTGGACCATTCAGACCACCACTGGAACCACCACCTTAAGGTAACACTTTCCTCCCCTTTTTTCTTTTTCATGCATCTATGCATTAATTCATACATTGAGGACAATGCATGAGATAGGTGTGGAGAGGGTCTAACATAACTTAGGTTTTTTCTTTTTAATTATTTTTTCTTTTTATATAAAAAAAGAAAATAAAATTAACATTTTCTTTACTTTTTAAAACTTTTTGAACATAGAAACAATATTTTGACATATTTTTTGTAAGAAATTAAGTCAATTTTAAGGAATAAGAAAATCAAAATTAGGATTTCTTAAATTTGGTCAAAATAAGATTATTTGTTTGATTTTTAGTGTTAGGATATAATTTGTCAAAGTAATTTAGTCTTGATCTTTACCTTAATGAAATATGCACACTTCATACTACACACTTATGGTTCAAAAACAAAGATTCTTATGCCTTATATATAAAAAAAAGAAAAAAAAGAAAAAAGTATCTATGAAAGATAAACGAATATAATTATTGATTAGCTAGGTACTTTGGCCTAAGCAAGCCTTAGTATTTATGCGAAAGATGATTATATAAGTTTAAAAAATATATATAAAAATCCTCTGATTAAGCTGGGTATTTGTGCCTAATAAAGCATAAGTATTCACGCCTAAAAGGGGTTCATATAATAAAATCTTTAGTTTTGTGGTCTTTTTTGCTCGAGTTCTTAAGTCCTTGGGGTGTTTTCTCACCTGGTGCCCTAAGACCGTTTGGTTTGGGAGTCATCGATTAAAGGCTCGTTACATGGGCAGAATAGAAAGCCTAATAGAACTAAGGAATATTATCACAAATATATATATATATATATATATATATATATATAAGGCATAAGAGTTAGAGTTAAAGAACCCTTACTCAAACTTCACGGTCACAAGGTGCATATGACTTAGGGTAAAGTAATAGACTAAATGAGAAGTACAATTTGACTCCTTACTTTGATTGATAACAAATTTTTGAATAGAGACAAAGTTTAGGAATGAAAACTTCAGCTTTCCTATAACTTATAGATTACTTAAATCTTACAATTATATTTCAAATATTTTTCTCTTTTAAAATGCTTTTTGAAAATACTAACTCTTTGTTTCTCTTTCTTTATGGATTTTGTGGGTGTAATCCACTGAAAACCCTCACGAGACAAAAATCGTCCTCTAGGGGAAACCTAGAGGTTTAACGGCTTGTTGCACATGCTCAGTGCAATCGAGTGACTTGCGAAAGTGGTCTAATAATCCTTAGTATAGTTTAGTTGTTTTGCTCGAGGACGAGCAAAAGATAGGTATGGGGGTGTGATTGGTCACTAATATTGCACATTTAATATCATATTCTCCTACTTATTATAGAATAAACTCTGCATTTTTCTAATTAAATGTTTAATTTATTTGCAGGCCCATTCCAAAAGGAAAGTAAAGAGATATTAGCTCAAAAGCCCACCAAATTCTGAATTAAATTAGAATTAATTCAAACTCAATGAATCAGGGCAAAATCAGAGAGGCTGAAAACCAGTTGAGAAGAATCCTCCCAGAATCAATTGGTTGAAGCCAAGGAAAAGGCCATTTCGTCAAAATCTCAGACTAAAACTGAAAATTCGACTGAAGATATATACAAGTCACAAAACCGGGGAGCTCCACCAACAGGCTATGGCCACCTGGCCACAGCAAGGCAGTGGAAACACAGCCAAAACTGCGTTTCTGCGGCTCTATTAGGGAGTTAGGGGGAGCGTTTGCTCCCCCTATCTTCATACTCTCCTGTAGGTTGGGTTTTTACCTATAAAAGGGCAGGATTTGCACCAAAAATGGGACGACCATGCAGAGATAGGAATGAGTCCAGTTTTTCATTCTTTGTAGTATAGGTTTTTGTTTTCTTTTTATGTAATTTTAATTTGTATGTAAGCTTAGGTTAGATTGAGATTCATGTAAGTAAGAGAGAGAGAGGCTTATGTTGAGAGTGACTCTGATGTACCCTCCTCCTTTCTTCTATCGTTTCTGCAAGCAATAAAGGTAATATTTTTTTATGTTCTTCTTTACTTCTACTTTCTTATTCTTCTTTCTACTTTACCTCTTTTGGTTTTGATGAGAATGCAAGTGAATCCATAAGCATAAGTATAACAATGTTGTGTGAGTGCCAACGATAATTCATGGTGATGTTCTCCTCCTCAAGACTCCGTATCACTTCATCGTTGTTCGTCTTGATGACATAATGCGAATGGGGGGGACTGAGCTCAAACCTATGGCTTATGCGTTGAACGCCTCCGAAGCAAGGTAGAACATGTAAAGGGTTCCAAGTAAGTCATCAACCAAACTAGGTAAGTACTTCTTTAATCTTCTTTCTTTTCTTTTATTTCTTAGTTTAGATCACCAACACGATTTCTTTCATCACTTCTTTTTCATTTCTTTGTAAATAATCATTCTCCATTTTTCTCCACCTTCTCATTCTACCACGTTCTTTCTCACTTAACTTTAACCTAACTCTTTTTCATTTTTATTTCTTAAAACAAAGAAGAACCTTCATTTTTCTTCACAAAGATTTCAATACAAACCTTGAACGCTTCTATCGCTAACCCTCCTTGTGGATCACGACCCGCATAGCCACTTACTATTGCGGTAGAATTGAGCACTTGCACTCTTCATTCCAAATCTAAACTTTTGTATTCTTGTGTGCAGGTTTAAGCTTCAATCACCTATCATTTGGAGCTCTATCACAAGCCTAATCAAGAGTTCTTCATGATCAAGACTTTCAAAAGAGAGTTATTTATGATATATTTTGTAATAATTTATTAGCATGTTAAAAGCCTTGATGCACACATACATATCTTAGCTTCCTTAGTCGACTTATAACCTATTATAGTCGAGTAATACATTGTGTAGTCGACTTGACCAAATCCCTAATCAACTAGCCTTGTGTCTAAAATGATCTTAACTCTCTATTTGTCTCTAATAGTCGACTTAACAGAAACATAGTCGACTAATAGATCTTTGTAGTCGACTTGACCCTATCTCCTAGTCGACTAATCCCTAACCTAGTCGACTTATAAGTTAGTTGTAGTCGACTTGGTTCAGTTTTCCAGAAACTTGTCACTTGAACTTATCTTGACTTAGTCAACTTATACCCAATATTAGTCTACTAACCCAGTGAAATTTGCCTAGACTAGTTGACTAACCCAAATGGCAAGTCGACTATAGGCAGTTTCTGACTGTTAGACAGTTTCTATTTTTTGGTATTTTCTGTAACGTTCTTCAACGTTTGAACATTCAAATTGTACCTAATAACTACCCTAACTAACCATAGAGTGTAGCTATAAATAGGGTTGTTAATCTTAGGCCAAAATACCAATCCAAATCTTCAGTTTTCTGACCACAAAATTCTGCCAATATTCTGGTTTTCTGAAAACTGTTCCCACTTCAAGTTCTTCACCAAAATCCTACTCCCTAGTGAAGGTCTCTAAAGTTCATCTTATACTAGCCCTTGTCCACGATCACATACTATACCAAGGCTTATAGGAAATATTATAATCCTCAAAGAAATCATTGTACAAGAGCGTCTTCTTGGTGTAGAAGAGAAATTGTACAAGGTTGTGTTTGTTCTCTTGGTTGTAAGAGAAGGTGTACACATTTGGCAAAGGGGATTTGTCAAGTGGTGTGCATGGTGTTGATTTTGGGTGTACAATGTCAAGGATAAAGGAAAATCTCAAGCGGGTGGCTTGGGGACTGGATGTAGGTCACGAGGACCGAACCAGGATAAATCACACGTGTTTGCGATTGTTAACTATTCTGTGATTTGTTTTTCTTTATTTGCAAGTATATTTATTTCCTTTATACTCTAATATTCTTATGAGTGTTGACTTCGTATTTTAGATCCATAATTGGCAACATCTCGGGACCAACAATTGGTATTAGAGCCCTGCATACCTAGTCAACAACAAGCAAGGATGGCAATGGAGTTCCCTTCGTCACAATTCAAAGAAGGACATTCTACACAACGTCCACCGCTATTTGACAGATCCAACTACAACTATTGGAAGTGTAGAATGAAGATCTACTTGCAATCACTCACATATGAACTTTAGAACATCGTAGAAGCACCGTACATCAAACCGCCTACCCACTATAACGCTTGGATTGATGATCAAAAGTGGAATGCGAACCTTGACTCCAAAGCGATGAATGCTCTATTCTGTGCCTTAACCAAAGAAGAGTTCAACCGTATGTCAACAGCCACTCCTGCAAATCAAATATGGCATACTTTTCAGGTAACACATGAAGGCACAAATAAAGTTAAAGAATCTAAGATTTCTGTTCTTGTCCACAGGTTTGAATTATTCAAAATGGAGAAGAATGAAACCATATCAAAAATGGTTACAAGATTCACCGACATTACCAATTCCTTAGCAGCCCTTGGAAAGGATACACCCAAATAGAAAAAGTTTGCAAGATCCTTCGTGCACTGACATCAGATTGGGAGAAGAAGACAACTGTAATTGAAGAAGCGAATGATCTCTCAACTATGTCGTTAGAAAACCTTATTGGTATTCTAATGGCATATGAAGTGAAACTAGAAGAAAGAAAGAAGGATGAATGACAACCTCACTCAAAGAAGAAAGAACTTGCTTTCCATGCATCCTCAGACACGGACAATTCAGATGACGATGAAGAGGAGATGGCAATTCTTTCAAGGAAATTTAGAAGATTCTTAAAGTAAGATAAATTTAAATGCTTTACTTGCAATAAAATAGGTCATATGAAGAAGGATTGCCCTTTGCTTCAAAATAAAGTTAAATACAAGAGCAAAAAGTTCAGAAAGAAGAAAGACTACGAAGCATCATGGGAGAATAGTGATTCCTCTTCCTCTGACGAAGAAGAAATTACTGAACATGCCAACATCTGTTACATGGCGCTAGAAGATGATGATGTATAATATACTGAACTTTTAGATGCATTCCATGAATTATTCAATGATCTAAAGAATGAAAAAATGAAAAATAAAGTTTTATCAAAGGAAAATGAAAAACTTTTAAAGGAAAATTCATGTTATGCTTTACAAGTTTCTTCTATAAATTCTCAAAAAGATGATTTTAAAAAAGTAATATCATCTTTGAAAAAGGATAATGAGAAATTTATAAAAGAAAATATTTTGCTTAAAAAGAAAACTGTGTCTTTAAATGAAAGGATTTCTATATTAGATAAAGACATATCAGTTTTCAAAATGAAATATGAAGAAATTTTGAAAAATGTGACTAAGTTCAATCAAGGAAAAGAAAAATTGAATGATTTGTTATCATATCAAAAGTTGTCATATAATCATTATGGTCTTAGATTTGTTGAAAAATCTTCATATTGTAGCAATCCATATAATTCTTTTATGAAAAGAAAGTCTAATAATAGTTCAAAAAGAATGAAGAATAAGTTTATATGGATTACTAAAAATTTAAGCATTTTTGATAAAAATATCTATATTGCATCATACATACATGATATATGTAATTCATGCAATTATGTGTATACTAACAGATGGAAACCAAATTCAAATTGGGTTTGGTCTCCTAAAGGTTAATGCTTTACTCTTATGATTGGTACCATCTAACGTTTATCTTTTAGGTACCATATAAGAAGTTGATGAGTACAATACTTTATATATACTTTTTATGATATATTTGTTGCAGGGGGAGAACACAAGTGTTTCTATATCTGTTATAACCCATTTTCTGCAGGGGAGAAAATATAACTTATTTTCTGCAGGGGGAGCATTTGTGCAGACAAAGTGTCATCATCAAAAAGGGGGAGAATGTTGGAACTTGATTTTGATGAAGACATTTGTGAAGCCTATCATTTGGAGCTCTATCAGAAGCCTAATCAAGAGTTCTTCATGATCAAGACTTCCCAAAGAGAGTTGTTTATGCTATGTTTTGTAATGATTTATTAGCATGTTAAATGCCTTGATGCACACACACATATCATAGCTTCCTTTGTCAACTTATAACCTATTATAGTCGATTAATACGTTGTGTAATCGACTTGACCAAATCCCTAGTCGACTAGCCTTGTGTCTAAAATGATCTCAACTCTCTATTTGTCTCTGTTAGTCAACTTAACAGAAACATAGTCGACTAATAGACCTTTGTAGTCGACTTGACCCTTTCCCCTAGTCGACTAATCCCTGGCCTAGTCGACCTATAATTTAGTTATAGTCGACTTGGTTCAGTTTTCCAGAAACTTGTTGAAATCACCTAGAGGGGGGTGAATAGGTAATAATGCTAATCAATGCACAAATAAAAAATTGTGATGCAACGATCACCCAAAACAAGATTAGAAGCCAAATACCCCGTGAAGGGCTCTGAACTCCTTCCTCGTGATTCCTCTAGATAAGAGTTTGAGGTGCGTATTGCAATCTTGTTGTATGAGTATTGATAGACAATATGAATATGAAACAAGTGAATATTGTAATGAGTATAAAGCAAGTAAATGAAGCAATAAATATAAAGCAAGGAATTAAAGCAAGTAAACCAATCGCAAACACAGAGAATTTTTCCGAGGCTCGAGCACCCAGCTCTACGTCCCCGCCTTCACCCAGAAGGATTTCTAACCACTATAACTTCACAAAGAGTTACAATCACACCGGAGTACCCAACTCCTCAATCTCAAGTACAAGTATTCTCTTGGTGATCAAAAGACCACAAACCCTCTTTTGAAAAATCTTTTTCCCTTACAAAAACCCTATACAACAATGTGTAGAATTGAAGCTCAAGTATTGTAAGTGGAAAAAGAAAATGAATTTTGAGAGAGTTTTGAATTGAAAACTTTAGAAATGAGTGAGAATTTTCAGCATAAAAACAGAGAACAAAACTCTTTTGAAAGCCTTTAAACTTTGAATATTTTTGCATATGATTGTTGTAAATCCCACAACCCTAATCACCCCTATTTATAGGATAGAGCTAGGGATTAAAGGGTAAACTAATACAATAGGTAATTAGGAAATATTTGAACCAAAAACCAGCCCCTAACCACGTTTAGAGACAAAAGAATCGTTTAAAAACATGTTTAAAATTATAGCCGTTAAGGCTGAAATCAAACCTCGATCGACCGGCTGGTGACCAGGTTTTCAAAAAATAAAGCCGTTGCAGGCCCACAGTTGACCGCCCGGTCGACCGAAACAAACTGAGAGTTGATGACTTTCAATCGGCCGTAGGTCGGTCAACCGAACAGGGGTTTGGTCGACCGCCCGGTCGACCGGGAAACGTGCACACATGCACGTACCCAACAGTCAAAATCCCGGTCGACCGATCTGACCTGAAACAGAGTCGGTCGACCGGCCTGTCGACCGCCTCAGGTCAAAAACTAAGTTTTGAAAAGGATTTAGAAGAGATTTTGATAGATTACAAAATAGTTTTGATCATGACTAGGTATAATACACAAAAGGGAGTTTATAAATAATGGACTATATTTAAAAATATTTTGTATATATATAGGAGAAATTTTTAGAAAAGACATGTACGCAAAAACTTGTGTGTAGGAATTTTGAGCTTCAAACCTATTCACTATTCTTTAACAAAACTATAAAACTAAAAATAAATCTAATGAAGTCTTTGAGCCATAATAAGGTCTTGAGCCATGCAATGCCATGCTAGAGCCTTCTCTTCTATGGACACTTCCTCTTGCGCCATTTGCCTTATTAGCTCCATAAACCTAAGAAACCTTGCAATAGCTAAGCAATGGCCTTCATAAATGGTACTAACCTGAAACTCATCTTAAACAAACTTATTAATACCATATAGCTTCTATGTGTCTTGTTATCATCAAAATTTAAATAAATGAAGAGTGTAACCTTTTGGGCCAATAATCTCCCCCTTTTTGATGATGACAAAACATATAGGCTATATCAAAAAGATATAAAGAGAGAGGTAAAACTTCCCCTCAAATTATGCTATATTAAACAAGTAAAAGTAATTTGAATTGCAAAAACCATAAAAATAAATAATTTGAATTTTTAAATAGCAAGCAATTTTAAATAGCAAGCAAAACATGAGACTAAAAACACTTGCAAAACCAACACTTGCAAAACCATATAAACTCATGTTTTAGAACTTATATATAGCAAAACCATACAAACTCATGTTTTAGAACTTATATATACCTCATATACAAGAAACTCATCATACCCATATTTCTCCCCCTTTTTGTCATACATCAAAAAGGGAAAAAAAGTTTTATTCAACAACACAAACATTAAGTTCACCACATATAAAGGAAAATCTATTAAAATCAAGTGGTTTAGTGAAAATATCGGCAAGTTTCAAATCCGAAGAAACATAATCAATCTCTATATCACCTTTCTCCAAATGATCTCTAAGAAAGTGATATCTAATCTCAATGTGCTTGGTCTTACTATGTTGTTTTGCATTCTTAGTCATATAAATAGTACTAGTATTATCACAAAATATTTTTATATAGTCATAATGCAAATCATAATCAAGGAGAGTATGTTTCATCCAAAGGACTTGTGCACAACAAGCCCCCCGCCGCAACATACTCCGCCTCGGCGGTTGAGAGGACTACCGAATTTTATTTCTTAAAGAACCATGAAATAAGACAATTACCAAGAAATTGACATGTTCCACTAGTACTCTTTCTATCCACTCTACAGCCCATATAGTCGGCATTTGAGAAACTCGTCATTGAAAAATCTCTGATTTTCGGATAGCAAGGACCCATTCCAATAGTGCCCTTAATATAACGAATGATGCATTTAACCGCAATAAGATGAGACTCTTTAGGACACGATTGGAATCTAGCACAAAGACAGACACTAAACATGATATCTGGCCTACTAACCGTTAAATACAATAAACTACCAATCATGCTTCTATATAACTTAATATCAACACATTTACCTTGGTCATCCTTATCAAGCTTGGTGGTAGTTGCCATAGGAGTGTTGCAAATTTTTGAACCTTCAAGTCCAAATTTCTTTATGAGTTCCTTTGAGTACTTGGCTTGACATATGAATATCCCATTCCGCATTTGCTTGATTTGGAGTCCAAGAAAGAAGTTTAATTCACCCATTGAAGACATCTCAAATTCACTTTGCATACACTTTTCAAATTCCTTGTACAGAAACTCATTAGTAGAACCAAAAATTATATCATCAACATAAATTTGCATATAAGAATGTCATTATCAACATGCTTAGTAAATAATGTTGTGTCTACTTTGCCTTTAACAAAATCATTTGAAAGACGAAAACTAGAAAGCCTTTCATACCAAGCTCTAGTAGCTTGCTTTAATCCATACAAAGCTTTATCAAGTTTAAAAAACAAAATTAGGATGAACATGATCAACAAAACCGGGAGGTTGTTCAACATAAACTTCTTCATTTATAAAACCATTTAAAAATGCACTTTTACATTTGTTTGAAAAAGTTTAAAATTTTTAAAAGATGCAAAAGCTAGTGTCATCCGTATGACTTCAAGCCGTGCTACGGGTGCAAAGGTCCCCTCAAAGTCAATACCTTCAACTTGAGTGTAACCTTGGGCCACTAACCTAGCTTTATTCCTAGTAACATTTCCTGACTCATCCATCTTATTCCTAAAAATCCACTTAATACTAATTATTGGTCTATCGTAAGGTCTAGGAACAAGGTGCCAAACTTGGTTGCGCTCAAATTGATTGAGTTCTTCTTGTATAGCTAGCAACCAATATGAGTCACCCTCGGCTTTGAGGATGTTTTTGGGTTCAAAATGAGAAATGAATGCAAAATTACCACACAATTCATAGAGTTTGGAGCGAGTTGTTACCCCTTTAGATACATCACCTATGATGAGATCCTTGGGATGTTTGTAGCGAATCTCCAATCTTTTGAAAGAGGTTTAAATTGTTCCACTTCTTCCTTTTGAACTTCACTAATAGGTTCTTGCTTCTCTTCTTGAATGGGTGAGTCCTTCAAGGAAATTTTCTCCATGTTCTCACCTAATGAGTCAATCTCTACAATATTCTCAACAACTACATTAGATTCTTCAAATTTAACATGCATGGATTCTTCAATAGTAAGAGTAGATTTATTGAATACTCTATAAGCTTTGCTAGTACTAGAATATCCAACAAATATAGCTTCATAGGCCTTAGCATCAAATTTACCCAAGTTATCTTTAGTATTCAATATAAAACACTTGCATCCAAAAACTTTAAAGTATGAAACATTAGGTTTCCTTAAATTATAAATTTCAAAAGATGTCTTGAAAGTATTTTTACACAATTTCAAAAGGTGTTTACGGCCTCGGCCCATAAATATTGAGGGAGACCATATTCACTTATCATAGTCCTAGCCATTTCTTGAAGAGTTCTATTCTTCCTTTCTACTACTCTATTTTGTTGTGGAGTTCTAGGACATGACATTTCATGCCTAATTTCCTTTTCATCACAATAAGTCATGAAGAGTTGGTTAATAAACTCACCACCTCTATCACTTCTTATTTTCAAAATCGAAAAACCTTTTTCTTTTTCAACTCTTTTTTGAAAAATCTTAAAATGCGAAAAAGTTTGATCTTTGTGTTCCAAAAAGAAAACCCAAGTGAACCGAGAAAAATCATCAACTAAAATAAAAACATATCTACTCCCATTTAAGCTTTTAGTTTTAGTTGGTCCAAAAGATCTATATGAATTAATTTTAATGGCCTAGTTGACATGATATCCTTGATCGTTACCAAAAATCATATGCATCCTTATGAATTTTTACTAGGAACTCCTTAACTTAGACTCTCATGCCTCTTTATTATTATTATGAATATATATATTTATATATATATATATTTAAATATGTATAACTCATATAATTTTCTTTCGTGTAAGTATCAAGGCTTCTTGAGGCCCTCATACCTAACTAATTGACTATTAGATGTGTTAATACATATATAATATTTCTTAGTTTTCTTAAGCTTTCTAATCCACCCATGTAGTGAACTTAAAGTTGGTGGCTCCAAAACCGGTCGGCTTTAGGGTACCAGGTGATAAAACACCCGCGGACTCAAATTCGAGTGAATTAGGCCACAAAACTCAGGACTTAATTTTATTTAGAACTCACCTTTAGGCGTGAATACTTATGCTTCTTGAGGCACATGTATCCAGCTTAATTGGTGATTTTTTTAATTTTTTTTATGAGGCACAAGGGTCTTTGTTTTAGAATCCTAGATATGCATATTTCATTAAGGTAAAAATTAAGACTAACTACTTATTCAATTTCTCCTCCTATACCTAAAAATTCAACAATTTATTTATTTTGACCAAGTTTTTAGAAATCCTAATCATGGTTTTCCTAATTCTTAAGACTAACTTAGATTTCTTTCAAAAGATAAGTCAAAATATTATCCTTTATATAATTTTTTTAATTAGCAAATTTTTGTTAGTTTCTAACTATGTTAGTATGTTAGTAAAGCCTCCCCCCACACTTATCTTATACATTATCCTCAATGTATGAATGAATGCATGTATGCATGAAAAAGAAGAAAGGGAAGGCAGATGTTACCTCAAGGTGGTGGTTCCGGTGGTAGTCTAATTGGGCCAAGCGTTGCTACCCAATCAAGATAATGTAGTATTTGGAGGAACCCACCAGAAATTTCTCTTGTATAACCCACTAAAATGTATGTATGATCATTTTTTAACAATTCCACCCCATCAAATTTCCAAATTTCATAATTATTTTCAGAGTCAATTGTATCAACCGCCTTGTCCCGAAATGGAGTGTGAAAAGATGGAATGATTGACTTGGACATCGTAAGTACGGGAACGAATACCGACTCAGGAAAGAAACTTAAATCAAGTAAGGGTTCAGGAGTCAGGCTAGGTTCAAGAAGTGAGTACAAATCAATAAGTTAAAACTCAATTCCACAATCATCTTCCCACAATGGATTGTGACTCAATATTGGTGATTCAAGTTCAGGAATGATAGGTGTGGGAATCAAAACTGACTCTAAAAGATTACCTAAGTCGGGTAACAAAATAGGAGTCAATAATGATTCGGGAATTTGAGCTTGATCACAGATTTGAGAATCTAGGTCACATATCTCATTGAGTTCAATATCATAAAAATGAGAACTTGCCAATTTATCCATGGGACTTTCAAAATTATAAAATTGGTCAAGTTTAATATGATCATCAAAAATGGGTGATTCAATTTCATGCTGAATTGGCACAGGATCCAATGTTGACTTGGGAAAAGTAAAATCAGGTGGAGACACCGGAGTCATTTTTGAATCAGGAAGTAAAATTGAATCATCAAGTTGGGGATTATGATCATATTCATGCTCAAGTTCTATTTCAGGAAAGGAATAACTTGCCAAACTATCAAAATTGGAGTTTCGGCAAGTTCAAATGATGGTACTGAATTAGAATCTTGTTGTCCAAAGCAACGTGACTCTTTAGCTCTAAGAGAGTGGTCAGTGATATCAGAATTGGCCGAACGGTGAGAACGTAAAGATTGAACCATCATATCTATTTCATGATCACGAGCTAATCTAGCCTGAGTCATGGCTTCAAGTATCTTTTCATAGTCGATTGGTGCATCATTTTGTGATTGGACTTGAAAAGAGGAAGTGTTGTTGGGACAATTATGATGAAGTTGTGAGTCGGTGGACTCACGCATCATCATGTCTAAGATTGATGGCAATGTTGCTTGGACTCATGCATACTCATCATTTCCAAGATAGATGGTTTTCTATTCTGAATGGGTGGATCTGAGTATGAACCTTGAAAATATTGTGGACAAGGTGGATACGGAGGACAAGTTGGTTGAAAATTAGACTCGGGGGAAGCGAAACTGATTGGTAGTGAAAAATGCATAATTGTCATCATATTTACTATCAGATTTTCATATTTATTCATATAATAATGCACTATTATTAATATTTTGTTATTTCAACACTGTTCCCCCTTAGGATAATCTCCTAATTAAATCCGAGATGTCCCTAGGTCTACTAATTTTAGTTAGGCTTGGGTTAGTGAGTGAGGAGATTGTTTGTGGCCCAAGGAAGGGTGATGAAATCCCCACCTTATCTTATCTATAGGCCAAGCCCTTAAATCAATTTAGTGCATGTGTAAAGTAGTAGACAAATATTCACTCAAAGCAGAAAATCAGCCAAGGGTGCTTCCTAGTCTATATATAATGCGAACGTACCTTGTCTCTAGCACTCTTCAACAAAAATTAAAAAATTAAATAGACACGTGCCTATATGCAAGAGTCTAATTTTTTTTAATTTTTTCAACAAATGGGTTACTGTTAATTAATTACCAGTGTACAGGTTTATCACAGAACAAATTGTAACAGAGCAATAAACCAGATTTTTCACTTGCAGCAACCTGCAGAAAACAGGGTGAGTAGTCAACTACTCAGGCCGCAGAAACGTGGCTTTGGCCGCGGAACCGCGGCTCTACAGTAGGCCATGTTGCTCTGCCTTCGAGGGCAGAGGCACAGAGTTGCTATATGTCCTTGCTGCTGTAATTTTTCCTGTTCTCCAAACCTGCAAACAAAAAGAATAAAAGAATTAGTTAAATTTTTTTTATTTTTTAAGAGAATACTTACCGTCCCTCCCCGGCAACGGCGCCAAAATTTGATTGAGTTTTTCCTGCACACAAAATATAGAAATTTAGATTTAGAAATAAAGAAGTGCAGGGTGCTCAATTCTAATCCGCTATAGCAATGGCTATGCGGGTCGTGATCCTCAGGGAGGGACTAGCGATGGAAGCTTGTTAAGTAAGTTCTCTAAAAATTTCTTCTTTTAGTTATTAAAAGGAAAATAAGAAAATAATAATTAAAGTTAGGTTAGGAAGAAGGCGGTAGGTTAAGAAGATGGAGAAATAGAAGCGGTATTTACAATGAGTTGGGAAAGAAAAAGTTGGAAGATGAGGTGTTGGTGACTTAATTTACAAATATAAAAGAAAAGAGAGAAGATAAAAGAAACACTTACCATAGTTTGGTTGATGAAATGCGTGAAAACCTTACATGTTCTACCTTGCTTCGGAGGCATTCAACGCATAAATCATAGGATTGAGCTCAGTCCCCTATTCGCATTATATCATCAAGCTGGGCAAGAATGAAGTGATACGGACCTTGAGGAGGAGAAAATCACCATGAAGTATCGTTGGCACTCACAAAGACTTGTTATACTTGTGCTTCGGAAATCACTTGCATACTCATCAAAAACCAATAGAGACAAAATAGAAAATGAAAAGAAAACGAAAAGGAAAGTAAAACAATGAACATAAGAAAAATATTACGTTTATTGCTTGAAACAATGGAAGAAAGGAAGAGGGTACATCGGTGTCACTCTCAACATAGGCCTCTCCCTCTTACTTACATAAAAAATAATAGAGATTACAAAAGAGAAAAATAAAAATTAAGTTACAACCTAGCCTAAAAACCCTAGATTTGGCCATGTACTTCGCTGGATGCCCTTCTCGGTTACTCTGCAGGGGTATTTATAGGTACAGAAGGAAGTAGAGTCCCAGAACGACTCCTCCACGAAAATAGTTGGCCAGATAAGTCAGGAATGCCGCGGAAACGCGGCTAGGGCCGCGTTTACGCGGCCAAGTGGTGGTTGATTGCCACGCGCTTTCGCGCGTGGCCTCCTCTGGTCCATCCATCAGGGTTGATTCTTCTGAAAGTTGTATCTCGACTCTTTATTTTGGATTTTTGGGATAACTTGTGAAGCAAGTTACCCTAAATCCAAATCTTTTATCAACGAATTTGTTATCCTTCTTTGGCTTTTATCCTCATCCTGCAAGTATTTAGGGTTGAATAGAAGTCTATCCTTCCCTCTTCTTTTAGTATTTGCAACTATTGCCCTTAGTAATTGCAATTTTGACATTTGATAATTGCAACTTTTGCATTGGGCTTTAAACATGGGCTTTTGGGCTTCTTTTAAGGCTTTATTCCTTTATTTTTATTTCTCAAGGCCTGCACATAATAAATGATAAAATATTAGTAAATGTGCAGAATTATAGGAATAAATATGAAAATGTGATAGTAAATGTATTGAAAAATATACACTTTTTACTACCTATCAGCACTCTAGGGTAAGTTAGGGTAGTTACAGGTGCAATTCAAAAGTTTAAAACATTGGAAAACATTGCACAAAAGACCAGATAACAGAAACTGTCTAACAGTCAGAAACTACCTATAGTCGACTTGCCTTTAGAGTTAGTCGACTAGTCTAGGCAAATTTCCAAAGGTTAGTCGACTAGTATTGACTATAAGTGACTAGGTCAAGATAAGCTCAAGTGACAGATTTTTGGATAACTGAACCAAGTCGACTACAACTTCTTTATAAGTCAACTAGGCCAGTGATTAGTCGACTAGGGGAATAGGGTATAAGTCGTCTACAAGAGACTATTAGTCGACTATATATTCTGTCAAGTCGACTGATGGACAAATAGAGAGTTGGTATCAATTTAGACACAGGATTAGTCGACTATAAAGGGATATAAGTCGACTACATAAGGTATTAGTCGACTATAAAGGGATATAAGTCGACTATAAATCTATGATACGTGTGTGTGCATCAAGGCTTTTGACATGCTATTATATTTTACAAAACACATCATATCAACTCTCTTTGGGAAGTTTTGATCATGCAGAACTCTTGATATAGTCGTGTGATAGAGCTCTAAATGAAATGCTTCACAAATGTCTTCATCAAAACATGTTCCAACAAGGGGCTCAGGTGCAGGTGCGGCGCCTGGGCTCCTCTCTTCAGATCTGAGAAAATTATTTGGGTTTAGGTCAGGAGAGAGGGGGTGAGGAGAGTATAAATAGGGGTAGAAAATGGGAGATTTCCAAATCTATCCCTAGGGTAAAAGGTTAGTTATAAGTATACATGGGGGTGATTATATCATATAAACAATAATTATAAAGAACCCCTAATCTTTATTTTATTTACACTTCTATTTATATTTTTATTATTTTTTATTTTTTTAATTTGTGGTGTGTGGAGGCCTATGGTCACGTGTAAGATGGAAACTTCAGCCTGTGACTCAGGCTCAGCGTTCAGCAATGGCTTCAGTCTTTCCCTATTCACCTTGAATTCCTCATTACTCTTTGGATCAATATTGGATCAAAAATTACCACAGCACCGTGTGGAAAGACAGTGCGCACAATGAAGGGTCCGGACCAACGAGTTTTTAGCTTTCCCGCAAAAATGCGAAGCCTTGAGTTGTATAGCAGAACGTTTTCCCCTAGGGCAAAATTTTTTCGGTAGATGATCATGAAAAATTTTCGTCCTGCTATTTATGATTCGTGCATTCTCATAAGCCTGATTTCGTATTTCCTCCAACTCCAAGATCTGCAATCTCTTTAGTTCATCAACTTTAGTATATCGAAATTAAGTTGCTTTATAGCCTATAGGGCTCGGTGTTCTAACTTGACAGGTTGATGTCAGGCTTTTCCAAATACAGTTCAATAAGGAGACATCCCAGAACTATCTTGAAAACAGTTCGATAAGCCTATAATGCATCATTTAGCTTGACTAACCATTCTTTTCAGTTTTGTCCTACAGTTTTTTTTCAAAATGAGCTCGATTTTGGTTACTTCAACTTGCCTATTTGTTTCGGGATAATACAGGATGGATAACTTATGATTGATGGAGTATTTCCTCATCAGAGCTTCAAAACTCTATTTCAAAAATATGACCCATTATCACTAATTATAACTCAGGGGGTGCAAAAACGAAGAAGAATTTTTCCTTGAGAAATTTGACAACAACTTTATTGTGATTGGTCTTAGTAGGCATGACTTCTACCCATTTTGAGAAATAATCTAACTGCAACCAAGATTAACTTGTTGCCTAAACAATTTGGGAATGCTCCCATGAAGTCAATGCCCCAAACATCAAAATTTTAACTTCGAGAATCGGGTTCAGAGGCATCATGTCTCGTCTTAATAAATCTTCCCAGTCTTTTGATAATTCTCACATGACTTGCAAAAATGGAATGAGTCTTTGAACATAGTGGGCCAATAAAACCCACTTTGTAAAACTTTCTTTGCGATTTTGTGGAGACCGAAGTGTCTTCCGCATGTAAGTTCATGATAGAAATTGAGTACGCTCCTCTGTTCTTCTTCTGGTATACATCGTCGGATAATTTGGTCAGGACAACACTTAAAGAGATATGGTTCTTCCTTGAAGAAGTACCCTACTTGGACAAAGATGTAATGCTGGTCTTGCTTTGTCCATTTAGCGGGTAATTGTCTAATGACCATGTAGTTGGCTATATCCGCATATCATGGTTCCTTGAAAATGGCAAGGATGTGCTAATCAGGGAAGTCCTCATTTATCGGAGCTTGTACTATAGGTGCATTAGGAATTCTTGACAGATGATTAGACACCACATTTTCTACACCTCCCTTATCACGGATTTTTAGGTCAAATTCTTGAAGTAGAAGGATCCACCAAATCAGTTGGGCTTTAGCTTCATTCTTGGTCATGAGGTGCTTCAATGCTAAGTGATCCATGAAAATCACAGTCTTAAACCCTTGTTAGTAGGACCAAAACTTTTTCTAACACGAAGACAACGACCAAAAATTCCTTCTCGATCGTTCTATAGTTCTGTTGGGTGTCATTCAGGGTCCTAATCGAGTAGTAAATTACGTGCTGCTTATTGTCGATGCGCTGTCCTAAAACAGCGCCAATAACAAATTTGGAGGCATCACACATGATTTAAAATGTTTAAGCCCAATCTGGAGCAGAAATGATAGGCACATATACAAGGTCTTGCTTAAGCTTCTCTCATGACTTGAACCATCCATCATTAAAATCAAAGGGCACATCCTTTGCGAGTAGGTTGGTTAAGGGTCTAGCAAATTTACTAAAATCCTTAATAAACCGTCGTTAGAAACTCGCATGCCCTAAAAAGGATATGATATCTTTGATGCTTTTGGGTGGTGAAAGCTTAGAGATAACTTTTATTTTTGCCTTGTCAACTTCGATTCCTCTCCAACAAATCTCGGCCTAAGACAATCCCTTGTCTCACCATGAAGTGACATTTTTTCCAGTTCAGAGTTAAATTCTTCTCCTTGTATCTTTGAAGAACCAACTCTAGATGATAAAGACATTGATCAAATGAATCTCCGTAAATGGAGATGTCATCCATGAAAATCTCTAGAAAATGTTCTACCATGTCGAAGAAAAGATTGAGCATGCACCGTTGGAATGTTGCTGGATGATTGGGAAAGAGTAATGAAGAGTTCTTGCACAATTATTCAGTTAAGGAGAAGAGGTTTAGAGTTAACCTTGGTGTTTGTTTTACTCCTCAATTGTATTTAAAGATCAATAAACTCTTTCCAATCTCCGATATAGTATGGCTATACCGGGTCGATCTTCCGGGAGAGCTAGCGATGAAAGCGTTACGGTTTTCAAGTGAAGCAAGAAAACGAAGAAACTTCTATGTAATTACACAAGTGCAAGAAGAAAAGAAGTGGTGATTGTGTGCATCATGGAAAAAGAAATCAAAAAGAACTTGTATGAAGTGTGTTGTAAAGAAAGAGAAACTAGTAAAGAAAGTGTTGGAAAAACTTTTAGATGATAAGATACATGGCTAGCCAACTTTACCTCATTGCTAACTTGCTATACTTAATGGTAATGCTTAATTGCCTCGTATTGACTCATTGGCAATTGATGATGTAACTTGCTTGTTTGTTCAAGTTCTTTATCTTCTTGAAGATGAGTGTTCTCTTGTTCTAGCTTGAAGCCTCACAATGAGTCATTGGCTCTCTTAGATAGATGTTCAATTGATGAAATCTAGAAGTGACACTCAAGGATGCTAAAGAGAAGATACAACGTTCATTCAAACATTCAAGACATAACAACAACTAGTAGCTTAAAGTAGGGAAGTTGTTCTTACAAGTAGCATATGTAGGTGAACCATCTTCATGTTCCATCAAAGGCTCTTGTTCTAGACAAGGCTCTAAATGAGGCACACATGAGTCATAGGTGGTATGAACAAGCAATTGTCAAGGGAAATCAACTCTACTTCTTGGTAAATTGTAGAAGTGTTCACAATGCAAGTATAAAGATAAGCATCATCCAAGGAGATAGAAGTTAGCTAGGCAAGTTCTTAGCTAGCCATGCAATAAGAATTTAGCTCTTCATCACACAAGTAACAAAGATACAATTCATTATGTAAGCAAAAGAACTAAAGCAAAAGAAAAGAACTAAAATCAAATGCAAGAAATTAAAGCAAGGAAAAGTAAAGCATACTAGAGTTTGCAAAGTGATGAATAGAGCTCTTTTGATTAATCCTTGGCCACAAGTATGTCACTTCCTTGGTACAAGCTCTCAAACAGCACTCTCTCTCACTTTGTAAAGATCTCTAGGAGGAAGGAGATGAAGTCTAAAAATCTAGGAGAAAGCTAAAACAAAATTACAACAATTTCCCCTATTTTCTTCTCTCTCTTCTCTGTTCTCACTCACAGACCCTGGCCACCTATTTATAGCAATCCATGAGAAGCCTCTAGAACCCTGGCCGTTGGCACAAAATCCGGGGCTCAACGGCCCAGATATTGCCGCGCGCGGGCGGCAAGGCGCGGCCCTATTGAGGCCGTTGGCTAACAACTTTCTGGTACGAGTTGGTTGCAAGGTTGTTATCCACGTGGTCTTCTAGAGTCTTCAGTTGGCGCGCGGATCTCTCTGGATTCGGATTTTAAATCTTTGCTCTTTTGATTTAATCCCTTTAATTATTGCTAATTAAAGTGATTAATAGGCTTTTTCTCTTTAAGTTGTGGGCCTGCAAAAATAGAGAGAAAAGGGGTTAAAAATCACATATTTATATATAATATGCATGGTATGGAAGTGGTAAAATATGCAAATATGTATAATAATCACACCCCCATACCTAGCTTTTGCTCGTCCTCGAGCAAAAAAGAAAGAAAAAGAAAAGAAAAAGAAAATCCTAACTAATTTATTACACCACTTTCGTAGGTGACACGATTGCACTGAGCACGTGCAACAAGCCGTTAAATCTCTAGGTTACCCTAGAGGAGGAGTGTTGTCTCCTGAGGGTTTTCAGCGGATTGCACCCACAAAATCCATAAAAAGAAAAAGGTTAGTGAAATTTTTGATCCATGTTGTAAAGATTCTAACTTGATCTTTAGGTTTTAGGTTACTCTAAATTTTTCATTCTTTCTATAAGTGTCTATTCGGAGTTATGTTTTCATCTTAGGTTAAGATTTTAGGGAAAAGATCAAAAACCGGATTTTGCATCAATCCTAGGATATATACATCTATGAATATGAAGGATCTTTCTTAGACTAAGTTCATTTATTTACTAATATATATATATAATATATATATATATATATATTTATTTATTTACAATGTTTATTTATTTACATTTTCTTAGCATCCTTAGGTGTTCTAGTTTACCCATGTAGCGAGTCTCTTACCGATGACTCCCAAACCAGACAGTTTTAGGGCACCAGATGAGAAAACATCCCTAAGGTTTGATGACTCGAGTAAACTAGGCCACTTAGGAATTTAAGGACTTAACCACTTTTAGGCGTGATCGGTAATGCTTCTTGAGGCACTACCTACCAGCTTAATCAGTAGTTAAGTATTTTATTTTATTTTTTTTTTTTTGACCACTTTTAGGCGTGATTGGTAATGCTTCTTGAGGCACTACCTACCAGCTTAATCAGTGGTTAATTTTTTTTTTCTTTTTGACCACCTTTAGGTGTGATTGGTAATGCTTCTTAAGGCACTACCTACCAACTTAATCAGTGGTTTTTTATTTATATACATTTTTTTATTATTATTATATATATAAGTAACTAAAATCACAAAGTCTTTGATTAATCCTTCATTATGTTCAATGTTTATATCCTAAAGAAAGAATTAAAATCTAGTAATTTTTCTAATCCTTTATTACTTAACCTAAAAATCTAACAAAACTCCTCTTTTCAACTTATATTTAGAAATCCTAATTTAGAGCTTCCTTAATCCCTAAATTTCAAGTTTGATTCTTTAGACATGGATCAAAGAATTTCTTCTTCTTTTTTTTTTATTGTTATTTTATATATTTTTTATTTTTCTAAAAGAAAAGGTAAAATCTAAAAAGAAAGTGGAAAATCTATAAGAAAGGTAAAATCTAAAAATAAAAATCCTAAAAATGAAAATGAAAATCTTAAAATAAAAAGGCCTAAGAAGAAAATGAAAAATCCTATGTTAGCATCTACCCCCCCATACCTATCTCATGCATTGTCCCTAATGCATGTAAGATAAAATGATGCATGAAATAGGTAATGGGAAAAGCTACTCCCTTCGTCATTTCGGACCCGATGTGGTGCTTGGTCCAGCTGACTGTGTTCGCCTTAATGCCGCCTCCATTCCATCTAAGCGAGAAGATTGCTCCTCTACCTGCGTTCTAAGCCGCACTTGTCCCCTAAATATCTTCTTCATACCCTTCCAGATGGTGGACATGAAGGCTCTTGGTTCTGCTGGTGGGTCCTGTCTCCAGAATTGGGGCTCATCTACCTCCTCTAAACTCTCCGCTGAAGAGGACTCCACAGGAATGTCCTCAGGTTGGGCACGAGGTGACCAGAGGGTGTGTAAACAACCAGTGTATGAATTGGTGGGTCTCTCAGCTATAACATACACTCGGTCAAATGAGTCAAATACAGAGTCTTGTATGAAGTTTCTACATAGACGTGTAATTAAGACTGGATGAGAATATTTCGCACCCCGAGTGCGGGAGGAATTATCAAGTATGGCGTTGAAAATAGCCCTATTCAAACAAACCGTGTGTCTATGAGTCATTAAATCATGAATGATTTGTAACACAGGCCTGTTGAAAGTCGTGGAATGATCTAGTCCAAAAATATTGCGTTGGAGCCAACGTCCAATGCAATGTACATTTCTAAACATCGATTGGGCTTTGAGCCCACGGTCCTGCTCAGTGCAGCGGACCCCCATGAGAGGCATGTAATCAACCAGTGGCAAAGGGTCAGTATAATGAGGATGAATGGGGATAATCGTGGGGGGAAATCGAAAGACAGGTGCACAGAGGGCACCAGAGACGGCTGCAGGAAGAATGGGTCGTTATCTGTCTCCAGGGAAAGAAGTCAGGCAGTCTGAACTTTTCCGGCGCGCCTGAGATGTCAGAAATGCGGCGGGGCTGCGGCAGGGCGCAGCGGCGTCAGAAAAACTGGTGAGCAGACTTTTTGTGGAGGTCGACGGTGGAAGGAAATTTTTAGATCTGAAGGGAAGTTGTCGTTTGAGGGAGGAAGATGGGTGAAAAAGAGTATTTATAAGGGGGAAAAAAAATGGTTTCCAAATTTAACCCTGGGTCAAAGGAGTATTTACTACCCTAGGTCAAAGGAAAAATGAAAAGAATCCTAAAGAAAGAGAAATTCTTAGGAATGTGAAACTCAAATAACCACAAAAATCCCTAAAAAATTGTATTTACAAAAAGTGTAAAAGAAAAGTATTTACAAATGTGGACCCAAAAATGATATTCAGGAAAGTGTGCGGGAAATTATACAAATGAAAGTGTCACAAATAAACTGGGTCACAAAGACCCAATTCGTGAACTTCGTGTGACAAGGAATTAGTGGTAAAAAATGGCTTGAGACGTTGACCGTTCACAGTGAATTTGTTGCCATTAGTTGGGTCAAGAATCTCGACTGCACCATGAGAGAAGACAGTTTGAACAATAAATGGCCCTGACCACCTGGTCCTCAACTTGCCAGGGAAAAGGTGGAGTCTTGAATTGTATAACAGAACCTTCTGTCCAGGAACAAAGATTTTCCTGTGAATGGATCTATCGTGAAACAGCTTGGTTCTGTGTTTCGTGATCCGAGCGTTGTCGTATACTTCGTTTCTTAATTCTTCAAGCTCGGATAGCTGCAATTTCCTTAGAACACCGGCTTTATTCATATCTAAATTTAGCTGCTTTAAAGCCCACATTGCACGGTGTTCTAACTCAACGGGCAAGTGACAAGGTTTCCCAAATATAACTCGATAAGGAGACATACCGAGGACAGTCTTGTAAGCGGTCCTGTATGCCCATAAGGCATCAGTTAGTTTGATGGACCAATCCTTACGGTTCTGTCCTACAGTTTTCTCCAAAATGAGTTTTATCTGTCTATTTGTAACTTCAACTTGCCCATTGGTTTGAGGATGATAAGCCGTGGACAACTTATGAGTGATAGAGTATTTACGCATCAAAGCTTCAAAAGCCCTATTGCAAAAATGACTCCCATTATCGCTTATTATCGCACGGGGGGCTCCAAAGCGAGAGATGATGTGCTCTCTTAAAAACTTAATGACAACATGGTTGTCATTTGTCCGTGTTGGAATAGCTTCAGCCCATTTGGAAACATAATCTACGGCTACCAAAATGTACTGGTGACCGTAGGACAGAGGAAAGGGTCCCATAAAATCGATGCCCCAGAGATCGAAAATTTCGACTTCCAAGATGGGTGTGAGGGGCATCATGTCTCTTTGAGTAATACGACCCGTCATTTGACACTTGTCACAAAGCTTGCAAAAGGTATATGCATCCTTAAAGAGAGTGGGCCAGTAGAATCCACTCTGAAGCACTTTTTCCGCAGTTTTCCGTGGACCAAAATGTCCACCGCAAGCTAACTTGTGACAAAATGTCAAAACGCTCTGGTGTTCATCCTCAGGAAGGCATCTACGTATGATTTGGTCAGGACAGTATTTGAATAAATACGGTTCATCCCAAAAGAAGAACCGCATTTGGCGCAGAAAACGATGTTTTTCTTGTCCTGACCAATGGGAAGGTATTTGCCTGGTAGCAAGGTAGTTCACTATATCAGCATACCAGGGCTCTCCACGTATTTCAAAAATATGCTCGTCAGGAAAATCGTCGTTAATCGGTATACTCTCCTTAGGTGCATTCGGTATTCTCGACAAATGATCTGCTACCACGTTCTCAACGCCCTTTTTATCTTTTATCTCCAAATCAAGCTCTTGCAAAAGAAGTATCCAACGAATCAGTCTTGCCTTAGCATCCTTCTTTTGCATCAAGTATTTCAGGGCGGAGTGATCAGTGAAAATTATAGTCCTGGACCCTAGCAGATATTGACGGAATTTCTCCAACGCAAATACAACCGCTAAAAATTCCTTTTCAGTGGTCGTGTAATTGAGTTGGGCATCGTTTAGCGTTCTGCTAGCATAATAGATCATGTGTTGCCTATTATCAATACGCTGTCCTAAGACAGTGCCTATAGCAAAGTCAGAGGCGTCACACATAATCTCAAACGGTTTGGTCCAATCCGGTGGAGAAATTATTGGAGCTGAGACAAGTCTACTTTTAAGCTCTTTCCATGACTTTTGACATTCCTCATCGAATATATAGGGTACATCTTTTCCTAAAAGATTTGTCAAAGGTCTTGCAATGTTGCTAAACCCTTGAATGAATCTTCTATAGAAACCAGCGTGCCCTAAGAATGATCTAATGTCCTTTAAGCATTGTGGTTCAGTGAGCTTTGTAATGACTTCCACTTTCGACTTGTCCACCTCGATTCCTATTCGTGATACCTTGTGCCCAAGTACTATTCCTTGCTTGACCATGAAATGACACTTTTCCCAGTTAAGTGTCAAATTTTTCTCCATGCATCGTTGTAAAACCAGCTTCAGATGGTACAAGCATTGCTCAAAAGAATCCCCATAGTTCGAAAAGTCATCCATGAAAATTTCCAAAAATTTCTCCACCATGTCCGAGAACAGGCTCAACATGCAACGTTGAAACGTTGCTGGAGCATTGCAAAGGCCGAAGGGCATCCTTCGGTAAGCAAATGTTCCAAAGGGACAGGTGAAGGTAGTCTTATCTTGGTCCTCAGGAGCAATTGGAATTTGATTATATCCTGAATATCCATCCAGGAAACAGTAATACTCGTGTCCCGCCAATCTCTCCAACATTTGATCGATGAATGGAAGTGGAAAGTGGTCCTTACGTGTGGCGGTGTTTAACTTCCTGTAATCAATACAAACTCGAATCTTCGTTGGAAGACGTGTTTGTATCAATTCTTTATTCTCATTCTCCACCACAGTAAATCCAGCTTTCTTAGGCACAGCATGGACTGGACTTACCCACTGACTATCAGATATGGGATAGATAATCCCATTGTCCAATAGTTTCAAAATCTCAGATCTAACAGCTTCTTGCATAATGGGGTTAAGTCTCCGCTGTGGGTCTCTTTTCGGCTTAGCATCTTCCATTAAGTGAATCCTATGTTGAACAATGGTAGGACTAATCCCCTTGATATCAGTCATGGTCCAACCAATGGCCTCTCTATTTTCCCTTAACACAGTTAGAAGATCCTCTTCTTGTTGTTTAGTAAGATTTGATGCAATGATTACCAGAAAGGCTTCCTTCTCATCCAAGTACTTGTACTTGAGATGATTAGGAAGAGCTTTAAGCTCAGAAGAAGGGACAGGATATATAACTGGTTGCTCATGGTGTAAGGGAAGAATAGGTGTGGAATTAGAGGTCCGTTCAACATTTGATCCAACAATTTGATCTAAGTTGAAATCATCCGACTCCAACTCAAACTCCTCTTCAGACTCATACTCAATTTCTTTCTCATGTTCACTGGTCAATCCCTCAATCAAGTTCACTTCAAAAGAATCATGGTCCACATTCCTTGGCTGCTTCCCCAGATGGAAGACATTCACCTCTTTTGTCATATCTCCGAACGTTAACCGCATCGATCCATTTCGGTAGTTAATTATTGCATTTGCGGTGGCTAAGAAAGGACGTCCGAGAATGACAGGTGTTTGCGCTCTGTGATTTTGTACGGGTTGTGTTTCAAGAACAACAAAGTCCACGGGGTAAATGAATTCCCTGACCCATATTAGAACATCCGTAATTTCCCCTTGGGAATTTTTACAGAGCGGTCAGCCAACTGTATAGTCATCTGGGTTGGACGAAGGTTGCCTAACCCTAACTGCTGATAGACGGAAAAGGGGAGAAGATTGATGCTCGCGCCCAAATCTAGCAAAGCCCTATTTACAGTGGTCTGCCCTATGATGCAAGAAATGGTAGGGCTCCCTGGATCTTTGTATTTCATAGGGATTGGACCATTGAGCAGTTCACTTATGTTGGAAGCCAAAAAGACTTTCTTAGGGACATTTGCTTTTCTCTTTTTGGTACACATTTCTTTCAGAAACTTGGCGTAGGATGGGACTTGTTGAATAGCATCTAAGAGAGGGACATTGATTTGTACTTGATTGAATATCTCTCTTATCTTCTCCATGTGAGCATTCATCTTATGATTTGTGAGCCTATTTGGGAATGGGACAACAGGCTTATATGTTTGCTCATCAACTTTCTCTTTTCCTTTTGACTGGGAAGTGGATGGTTATGTGCTTGATGAAGGACTATTTTGCATGGGTAAAATTGGAACAGAAGGTGATGGTATTGGCACAGATTTGGGAGAATGATTTGAAACCTTATTGTCTACATGCTTCCCAGACCTAAGGATTTGAATGGCTTGGCATTGGCTGGGTCCCAAGTCTTCAACTTCATGCAGAGGAAAATGAGTTTTGGGATTAGGCACAGGTTGGCTAGGCAGCATTCCTTTTTGCCTTTCATTCATAGAGTTAGCCAACTGCCCTATCTGGATCTGCAATTTGTTCATGTCCTGCTGCTGATTATTCATCATAGAAGCTTGGTTCTTAGATAAGGTCTCTATCATTTTCTCCAAATCAGAAAGTCTTTTGTCTGAAGGATTGGGTGGTGGATGATTCGGATACTGGGGCTGAAAATTTGCTTGGTATGGCACAGGATTTTGATATGATTGGAATCTGGGTGGACTCTGGTATGAATGAACATTTGGTTGGTTCTGGTGATAAGTCGGTGGATGAGACTGAGCAGGGTATTGTTGTGGAAATGGTTGTCTCGGCTGCTCAGGACCAGACTGACTCCAAGAAAAGTTTGGATGGTTACGCCATCCCGGATTATAAGTTTTGGAGTAAGGATTGTAAGTGGGTCTGGTGTACGCGGCATTCGTACTCTCCTGAAAATTTTGAGAGTAATACACTGGACACTCTTCCAACACATGATTCAAATCATGGCAGTAAGTACAACCCGGGTGGATTATAGGTGCAGGGCTAGCCATAGGTGATGGGCTAGCTACTGATGATGGGTTGACTTGATTAACAACAGAATTTTCCCTGGATTCTAGCAATTCAATCCTCTTCATAAACTGTGTGATTTTAGCTTCTGCAGCTATCGAGGATCCTATAGAGTGTAAACCAGTTCTGGAAGTTGTGGGTGTAGGTTTCTCAGTACATGATTCCCACTGAATTGTCTTTTCAGCTAGAGCCTCAAAAAGATCCCAACCCTGATCTTCATCCTTTTTTAAGAATTCTCCTTGACACATGGTTTCTAGGAGAGTCTTAGTCTGATAATCAAGCCCATCATAGATAATCTGGCACTGGCGCCATTTTTCTATACCGTGATGGGGACACAGGGCTACTAGGTCTTTGAAGCGCTCAAAATACTTCCAAAATGGTTCATTGGCTTCTTATTTGAATTGCATTATATTTTTCCTCATCAAGGCTGTCTTATGGATAGGATAAAACTTTTTAAGAAAGACCTTAACAAAATCATCCCAAGAAGAGATGGAGCTAACTGGGAGATTATAAAGCCACTTCTTAGCAATATCCTTCAATGCGAAAGGTATGAACCTAAGTCTGACAGCATCATCGGTAAGCTGGGAAATCCTCATCATAAGGCATACTTCTTCAAACTCTCGGATGAAGAAGTAGGCATCCTCAGATTCAAGGCCATGGAATTGTGGAAGTGTGTTTATGAACTGGGGCTTCAACTCAAAATTATTTCCATTTGTGTTTGGGAGGAGAATGCAAGATGGAAGTGATGTGCGGATAGGATAGAACTTGTCTTGCAACGACACGTTGGTAGTCATGATTGTGTCGAGTGGTGGTGTATGTGGCAGTGTAGAAGTTCTTACAAGCCTAGCAGAATTCGGATCTCGATACCACTCTTGCATACAATTACACAATCAACGTGCACCTTTCACACAGGCGGAAAATGAAAAATAACAATCAAGAAAAAAGAAAAAATCAATCCAAGCTTTCTAGGTTTCCTGGACCTAGACGACTCCTAACGATAGATCGTCCACAGGAGGTTTGGTGTGGACGTTGACTATAAGCAAATCGGCCAGGGAAGGGTAAAGTTGTTGGGAGGTTTTCCGTCAGAGACGTTCCTTAATTAAGTAACCAACAACCTTCAGGCTTTCGGCCCTCAACCCCTTTCCTAGACACCGATTTTACAAAAGTCACTTTCCAACACTTTTCCCCCTTAGGATAATCTCCTAAGTGAGTCCGGATGTCCCTAGGGCCAACGTCTAGCAATTTTTATTTAGAAGCTTAGGATTGTGAGTACGTGGGGAAGATGGTTTGTGGGCTAAGGAAGGGGTGATAAAATCCTCACCTTATCTTTGTTATGGGATTTGCCCTTAGAGTCAATTAGTGCAAGTGTACGATATCAACAAACAAGGTTCACTCAAAGCGTAATTAAATCAAACAATGAGTGAGTCCTAGTCTATATGCTATGCTTACGTACCTTGTCCCCCGCACTCTTCAACAGTAAAAGTAAAGAAATTGAAAGACACGTGCTTAGAGATGCAAATGTCTAAACAATTTTTAACTTTTGCAACAATTATTTACTGTTGATTAGCAGATATCAGGTGAAGCAAACAAGATTTAAAATATAGCAGCAGCTGTATTTTGCAGAGAAGCAAGCCCTGCAGAAAACTGGTTAGTAGTCAACTCTTTCTTGCCGCGCCCGCGCGGCAGAACGCGGCAAGTCAGAGGGATCCTGGTCTCTGCTTTCGAGAGCAGAGGCCCAGGTCCGCTTATATGTCACTGCTATGCAAGATTTGCTGTTTCTTCAACCTGTAACCTACAACCAGAGAAGAGACTTCGTATTAGTTCTTCACTTTTAAACCAAAAACCGTTGCTCTCCCCGGCAACGGCGCCAAAAATTGATTGGGAAAGAGTAATGTAGAGTTCTTGCACAATTATTCAGTTAAGGAGAAGAGGTTTAGAGTTAACCTTGGTGTTTGTTTTACTCCTCAATTGTATTTAAAGATCAATAAACTCTTTCCAATCTCTGATATAGTATGGCTATACCGGGTCGATCTTCCGGGCGAGCTAGCGATGGAAGCGTTACGGTTTTCAAGTGAAGCAAGAAAACGAAGAAACTTCTATGTAATTACACAAGTGCAAGAAGAAAAGAAGTGGTGATTGTGTGCATCATGGAAAAAGAAATCAAAAAGAACTTGTGTGAAGTGTGTTGTAAAGAAAGAGAAACTAGTAAAGAAAGTGTTGGAAAAACTTTTAGATGATAAGATACATGGCTAGCCAACTTTACCTCATTGCTAACTTGCTATACTTAATGGTGATGCTTAATTGCCTCGTATTGACTCATTGGCAATTGATGATGTAACTTGCTTGTTTGTTCAAGTTCTTTACCTTTTTGAAGATGAGTGTTCTCTTGTTCTAGCTTGAAGCCTCACAATGAGTCATTGGCTCTCTTAGATAGATGTTCAATTGATGAAATCTAGAAGTGACACTCAAGGATGCTAAAGAGAAGATACAACGTTCATTCAAACATTCAAGACATAACAACAACTAGTAGCTTGAAGTAGGGAAGTTGTTCTTACAAGTAGCATATGTAGGTGAACCATCTTCATGTTCCATCAAAGGCTCTTGTTCTAGACAAGGCTCTAAATGAGGCACACATGAGTCATAGGTGGTATGAACAAGCAATTGTCAAGGGAAATCAACTCTACTTCTTGGTAAATTGTAGAAGTGTTCACAATGCAAGTATAAAGATAAGCATCATCCAAGGAGATAGAAGTTAGCTAGGCAAGTTCTTAGCTAGCCATGCAATAAGAATTTAGCTCTTCATCACACAAGTAACAAAGCTACAATTCATTATGTAAGCAAAAGAACTAAAGCAAAAGAAAAGAACTAAAATCAAATGTAAGAAATTAAAGAAAGGAAAAGTAAAGCATACTAGAGTTTGCAAAGTGATGAATAGAGCTCTTTTGATTAATCCTTGGCCACAAGTATGTCACTTCCTTGGTACAAGCTCTCAAACAGCACTCTCTCTCACTTTGTAAAGATCTCTAGGAGGAAGGAGATGAAGTCTAAAAATCTAGGAGAAAGCTAAAACAAAATTACAACAATTTTCCCTATTTTCTTCTCTCTCTTCTCTGTTCTCGCTCACAGACCCTTGCCACCTATTTATAGCAATCCATGAGAAGCCTCTAGAACCCTGGCCGTTGGCACAAAATCCGGGGCTCAACGGCCCAGATATTGCCGCGCGCGGGCGGCAAGGCGCGGCCCTATTGAGGCCGTTGGCTAACAACTTTCTGGTACGAGTTGGTTGCAAGGTTGTTATCCACGTGGTCTTCTAGAGTCTTCAGTTGGCGCGCGGATCTCTCTGGATTCGGATTTCAAATCTTTGCTCTTTTGATTTAATCCCTTTAATTATTGCTAATTAAAGTGATTAATAGGCTTTTTCTCTTTAAGTTGTGGGCCTGCAAAAATAGAGAGAAAAGGGGTTAAAAATCACATATTTATATATAATATGCATGGTATGGAAGTGGTAAAATATGCAAATATGTATAACAATCACTGGAGCGTTGCATAATCCAAAGGACATGGGTCGGTAGGTAATGGTTCTGATGGGCAAGTGAACGTAGTCTTTTCCTGATCTTCTGCAGCAACGAGGATCTGATTGTATCCTGAGTATCCATCCAAAAAGCAATAGTACTCATGTTTAGCTAAGCGCTCGAGTATTTGGTCAATGAAAGGTAGCGGGAAGTGGTCCTTACGAGTGGCTGCATTTAATTTTCTATAGTCAATACAAATACGAACCTTGGTAGGCAGTCTTATTTGTATCAACTCTTTGTGCTCGTTCTCTACCACCGTAAACCCAGCTTTCTGGGACATCATGAACTGGGCTAACCCATTGGCTATCAGAGATGGGATAAATGATCCCATTAAAACTAACAGTTTCAAAATTTTCATTTTAACAGCCTCTTTAATGAGTGGGTTAATCCTACACTGTGGGTCACTCGTGGGAATTGCTTCATCATTTAAATTAATTGTGTGGTGTACTATTGCTAGACTTATTCCTTTGATGTCTTTTATTGTCCATCCAATAGCTTCCCTATGTCTCCTTAAAATAGACATGAAGTTGTCCTCTTGTTTCCCAGTCAGATGGGATGCTATAATGACTGGCAGGATGTCTCTTCCGCCTAGATAGGCGTACTTGAGGTGTTCAGGTAAAGTTTTTAACTTTAGGGAAGGAGTTGATTCATTGGAAGGAAGATTTGAAATTTCGGTCCTGGGATGGGGTACACTTGTGCTTGATGCCCAGTCCACTGCTAAATCTATGATCTGGTCCACGTTAAAATCCTCAGACTCCAAATCAAACTCACTCTATCTGTCCATTTCTATGCTTTCTTCATGCTTAATGGTCAAATTTTCAGTGAAATTGACCTCCAAAGTCTAATCATTTGTATCCCTTGGTTATTTTCTTAGATTGAAAACATTAACCTCTTTTGTCATGTCTTCAAAGGTCAATCACCTGGACCCGTTCCTACAGCTGATTATGACATTAGCTGTAGCAAGGAATGGGCGCCCTAAGATGACTAGAGTTTAAGACCGTGGATTTGACACAGGTTGGGTCTCAAGCTTAGCGAAGTCAATGGGGTAGATGAAATCCCCGACCCGGATAAGAACATCTGTGATTTTCTCTTGGGGATTTTCACAAATCGATTGGCTAATTGAATAGTGACTCGAGTTAGACTCAGCTCGCCCACTTCAAGTTGTTGGTATACTGAAAGAGGTAGCAAGTTGATACTTGTTCCTAAGTCAAGAAGTGCACGGATAATTTCCATTTGTCCTATGGTGCCAATAATTGTGGGACATCTGGGATCTTTGTATTTCACCAGAATAGGATCAGACAAAATTTTGCTTATGTTGGTTGCCAAGAATACTTTCTTTGGCACATTTATTTTTCTCTTCTTCGTACACATATCCTTAAGGAATTTAGCATAAGCTGGGACTTGTTGGATAGCGTCAAGAAGAGGCACATTCAATTTGACCTGATTAAACATCTCAAGTATATTTTCCATGTTCATGTTTCTATTATTATTCCTAAGCCTATTAGGAAAGGGTCCTACAGGCTTGTGAACTTGATCAGTAGCAGTGTCCTTATCAGATGTTTACAAAGCAGATTAAGAGGAGCTAGCAGATGTGGAGGCATGAGTGGATCAATGTGGATAGGATTTTTCTATTGGTAGACCTGGTTGTCCACCTTCTTTCCTGATCTGAGTGTGTGAACAACATTGCACTGGTTGATCAAGAATCTTGAATTTCATAAGTTTGATTGGAATTCTTAAAGTTGACTAGCGGCTGACTAGGTAAAGTACCATTGGGTCTTTCACATAAAGAGTTTGCTAATTGACTCATCTGCATTTCCAATTCAGATATGGCCTGTGGATGGTTGTTCAATGTCTGTCCTTGATTTTGCATGAAGGCGGCTAGAGATTTTATGAATGCCTCCATACTCTCCTCCAATTTACTGAGTTTTTTCTCCATTGGTGGTTTTGGAAGGAGGAAGATGGAGCTTGACTAGAAAAATTTGCATGATGATTGGGATGGTGATGATTGTTAAAGAAATTTGGGCCTGGGAGCATTGTTCTGGGCACGAGAAATTCTGGTGATTTCTCCAACTTGGATTATAAGTCTACGAGTAAGGATTGTGTTGCGGCCTTGAGTAAGCCACATTCATGTGTTCGACGGTACTTGATGAGTCTAGAAAATAGGACACTTTTCGAAAACATGGTTCAGCACTTGACAGTATAAACAACCCAATTGTGAATTGGTGGTGGGTTGATTTGGTTGACGTTGGCTTGCTCTTTTGTTTCTAGAGCCTCTATTCTCCTCATTGGAGTTGCAATCTTGGCTTCAGCAGTTATGGATGATTCTAAGAATAGGAGCCCTCTTTTAGAAGCTATAGACAGTGAATTCCTTAGTTTTTCAGAGGTTGGCTCCCATTGCAGGGTTTTCTCAGTTAGATATTCAAACAACTCCTAACCCTGATTTCACCATTTTGCAAGAACCCTCATGACACATGGTTTCTAACAAGTTGTTTGTTTGATAATCCAAACCATCATAGAGAATCTGGCACTGTCGCTATTTCTCTACACCATGATGATGGCACCGAGTTAAGAGATCTTTGAATCGCTCAAAATATCTCCAGAATGGTTCACTCTGTTCTAGCCTAAACTGCATGATATTCTTTCTGATGAAGGCATTCGTGTGAATTGGGTAAAATTTCTTTAAGAAAGTCTTGACGAAATCATCCCACGTTGTGACTGAGTCTACAGCCAAACTATACAACCATTTCTTAGTTAGGTCCTTAGGGAGAAGGGAATAAAATATAACGTAACGGCATCATCTCCTAACTAGGGAGTGTGCATCATGAGGCATACTTCGTCAAATTTTCTAACAAATAAGTGTGCATCCTTTGATTCTAAATCTTGAAATTTTGGAAAAGCGTTAATGAATTAGGGTTTCAACTCAAAGTTATTACCATTCACCTCAGGAAGTTTTATACAAGATGGCAGTGAAGTTCTGATTGGCTAAAACATGTCCTTTAGCAATGCTATTACTGGTTCTAGATGCAGGGTAGAGAAGTATTTCTGGTTAATCTGAAAGTTACAGGATCTCTCACCTACTCTTGCAGGCAGCACACCATAAACAACGTACAAATAACAAAACAATAGAAAAGAGTAAAAACCAAACAAAAGAAAGAGAAACAACAACTAGGCCTTAGTCTAAGGTACCGAACCTAGACGACTCCTAACTGGTCGATTCTCTGGGGGAGGTTATTTTAGGAATTAGAGCACAAGCTAATCAGCTAGGAAAGGCAAAACTTGGTGAGAGATATCTGGGCGTGAGCCTCGAGTCTTAATTACACCAAATCATGGAGCTTTCAAGGCGAAACCTCTAAATCCTCTTTCCTTAAACACCTATTTTGTAGGAGTATAGTTTTTGCAATTCCCACCCTCGATTAATCTCTTAGTGAGTCCAAGATGTCCCTAGGGCCAATGTCTATCAATTTTTAGTTAAGGCTTGGGTTGTGTGAGTGCACTTGGAGATAGTTTTTGGGCTAAGGAAGGGTGATGAAATCCCCACCTTTTCTTTTTTATTTAAGTTTTTCCCTTAATGTCAGTTGTGCAAGTGTACAGTATATTCACAACAAGATAACACTCAAAGTGATGAATTACTCTAAAATATTGGTCCTATTCTATAAGGAATGCACACATACCATTCTTCAGCACTCTTCAACAGAAATTGAAATGAATTAAAATAGACACGTGCCCTAAATGCAAGAGTCTAATCTGATTTTCAATTTGGTAACAAATGGGTTTCCGTTGAGTCATTACAAGTGTATAAGGTGAAGCATACAAGTGAACTAAAAAATTTTTAAAAAGCAACTTTTGAGCGATTTTCAGTAACCCTGCAGAAGAGCTCTTGTTAATACTTCAATCGGAAAAATTCGCTCTTACATGATTTTTTTGAGGGCAAATAAATTCTTCATGCAAAGTCTTTGGGCACCAATCTTACTTCCCGTTATACTTAGCTCCTTGGTACTTCTCCTACACATGAAAACAAAGAAAAATCTTTAGTGTTGAACAATAAAGTCATTCCCTCCCCACAACAGTGCCAAAATTTGATCGGCAAAAAGTATGCACAAAAATAAGTAAAGGAGTGATGGTCGATGTTACTGCTTTTACGATTCTTCCGTAATAGCAAAGTGGCTATATGGGTTGTATCCACAAGGAGGGAGAGCGATGAAAGGTTTGATGCGGCTTCTTTGTTCAAAGTAAAGAAAAAGTTCTTTGTTTCAATAAAAGAATTGAAAAGAAAATAAGTTTTGTTTCAAGAATTTCTTAGATTGGTTTGATGGTTGTAAAAGTGAGTTTTCTTAAAGGTAAAAATGCATGGCTAACTTTCTACTAAGTGCTCCCTCTAATCTCTAATTTCTTAAAGATATAGCCTCACAATGGATCATAGGCAAGCATAACCTTTATGCATAAAAACTATTCACATTGGAGATCGAATGAAAGTTCTTCCTTTAACTTGGCTTTACATAGCAAAACTTGAACATTCTCTTATCGAGATCCAATTGAAGGCGAGAATAAAGGAAGAAACAAGTGCACTAATGGTATCGGCAAAAATTAATAGGAATATCTCTAACTTATGAAAACAAGTAAAGTTATACTTTATAAATTATCAGAAAATGGTTAAGCATGAAGGAAAAGAATGAGAATACTTGTAAGTAAGTTAGATTTAGAACCCTCGTCTTAAGATGTCATAGCTCTTGTTTCACAAGGCTTTGTTTGACACTATTGACTCATTTGGGATATCAATCAAGTTGTTAAAGATTAGTGGGTTAGTATTTAGTTAGCCATGCAATGAAAAAGTTAGCTAGACATGAGTAAGAAAAGAAAACAATAAGAGAGACGAAGTAAGGAAAGGAAGTATTACACTAAAATAAGAAAGTAAAAGAAAGTAAAAATACCAAGTGAGAGAAGTATTACTTTTATAAGATTGTCACCTTCAAATATAACTTGTACACACTCTCTCTTTCACTCTAATAGCTAAACTAAGTTAGAGAAGAAGAAAACACAAACAAATTATAACTCCCACAAATAAACTAACATCAAATCCTAAACTCTGAATACCTCCCTCTAAAGAAGCCCAGGGGGTACTTATAGGCACCAGAAGAAAGGGGGCCAGGGGGCTAAACCCTGGCCTAAAGTAACATGAAAACCCGGCAAAAGCCATGTTTTCGCGGCTGTACCAGAGCGACACGCACAGCGATGCCTACTGTGCGCTGTTGCTTCGTCCCCCTATCGGTTGTACCTTCTAAATTCTAGATTTGAGCACCCAAGTCTGACAGAAACACCCTCCTAGATCAATGGATATCTTTATAGGCTTTTAATCACCAATTAAATGGTCAGTTTGGTCTTCTTCTTCATTACACACCATGGACCTAGGAACATGATTGCACACATTTATTATATTATTTTTTATTATATATCCACATTTATCATGTAATAAATCTACTAAATTCCTTATCTTAAATGTTTATTTTGCAGAAGCTAATCATGGGGAGAAAGAGGATAAAATTAAATAAATATTAGTTTAATTCAGATTTAACAAGATCTATTTGGTTAGAGGAGGATGATCCCAAATCCAGTTGGTTAAATTCAGTTTTTTGTGAATCAAGTGGTTAAAGTTAAAGATCAACCGAGGATAACGTCAAATACAGTGTCCAAATCCAAAGGGATAAATAGATAGAGAGAAGATCAGCAGATGAGATGAAACAATTTTGACTCAGATTCTAGCTGGATACATTTTAGTATTTGAATCATAACTTTTGCTACCAAAACTCAAATCTGATGATTCAAGATGATCAAGAAAGAGGACTTAAAGGGCTACAACTTTAAAGTTGATCATTTTTAATTCTGTCAACTGATAGTTATATTTAGCAAATAATATGCCAATAAGCTGTAGATCAGAACTGAATATCCACATCAAATCAAGTTTGGAGATAAGAGGAGGATTCAAATTCAAAATTAGCCTGCTTCCCTTATCTTTATACTCTAACCTCTGTATTTCTCCTATAATTACCTGCAATCTCAAAGGCAAACGGGAGGATGACCAAGAAGAGAGTAGAATTTAGGCGAATTTGTAGTTCGTAACTTAGCTTTTTATTTTCTTTCATGTATTTATTTTCTTTATGTAACTGAGAGGAGAGGAGATTTTCATGGAAGAATGAGAGAAAGCTTGTACTGAAGGTGACGCCGGTGTAAGTGATCTTTTCTTCCATTGTTATTTGAATCGAATCGAGGTTTCTTTTTCTTTTCTATTCTTGTTTTTGCTCACTTCCCTCTTCTGTTTTTGTGAATCCAAATGAAATCAATAGCATCGAAGTTGCCTTGTCCTTGCAAGTGCCGTTGATGGCTTATGGTGATGGATATCCATTTCTATGGTAGTATAGCTCACCCCTTCATTTTATAGTGTGAATCGGGAATAGGGAGATCTCATCTGCCATGCTTCGCTCGGCTTCAAGTAAAGGTACTTCATCGATACGGGTAAACGTAAGCAGGCGCCAAAGAGGTAAGTATATTTTTTAGGTTTTAGTTTTTCTTTCTTTTCTTGTAACTTTTAGTGTTGATCACCAACACCATAATCACCCAAATCTCTTTCACTCTTTCAATTTTTTTGTATATATCACTTTTATTTTCTCCATCTTCTCACTCTAACACTTTCTTCCTAACTTGACTTTAACTCCATTTTTCTCTTTTCTTTTTAAGAACTAAAAAAAGAATTTTTAACCATTAATTGTAGCATAAAAGAGAACTTGCTTAAAAAGCTTCCATCAGTAGTCCCTCCTTGTGGATCACGACCCGCATAGCCACTTGTTATAACGATAGAATTGAGCACCTTGCACTACTGTATTAAAAGTTCTAAAGTTCTGTATTTTTCTGTGAAGTTTTTAACTCAATCAAATTTTGGCGCCGTTGCTGGGGAGGGATGGTAAGTAATTCTCTTTAAAGTTTACATTTTTGGTTAACCTTCTTCTTTATTTTTGGTATATAAAATTAACAACAAGGAATTTTCGCTGCAATGGACATATAAGTGGCCCTGTACTCTATTCAAGAAAGCAGAGCCCAGAAGCCCTCAGATTTGCTACGTTCTTGTTGCAATCTGAGTGAACTACTAACCTGTATCTTTTACAGGTTGGCTGAATTGCATAGTTTAATCTCTATAGCATTAATTTTCTTGTTTGACTCACTGTATATACATTTCTAATACAACAGTAAAAAGTTGATTGTAAATGCTAAAAATAATTTAGACTTTGCATTTAGGCACGTGTTTATTTCGTTACATTTTCTATTTACTGTTGAAAAGTGCTAGAGCCAATGTATGTGTGCATAGCATTTAGTAGGGTCTAATATAACTTAGGTCTTTTCTTTTTATAAAAAAGAAAATAAAAAAATTATTAACATTTTCTTTACTTTTAAAAATATTTTGAAAATAGAAATAATATTTTGACATATTTTTTCTATGAAATTTAGTCAATTTTAAGGAATAGGAGAATCATAATAAGGATTTCTTATACTTGGTCGAAATAAAATTATTTGTTTGATTCTAGGAAGAAAGTTTGCGAAAATTATTTAGTCTTAATTTTTACCTTGAAGAAATATGCACATCTTATACACTTACACATTTAGGGTTCAAAAACAAAGATTCTTATGCCTTATGAAAAAAATTAAAAAAATAAAAAAATATCTATGAAACATTAACAAATCTAATAATTGATTAGTTAGGTGCTTTGACCTAAGTAAGCCTTAGTATTTATGCGAACGATGATTAGATAAGTTTAAGAAAATTATATATATATAAATCCTCTAATTAAGCTGGACATTTGTGCCTAATAAAGTATAAGTATTCATGCCTAAAAGCGGTTCATATAATAAAATCCTTTGTTTTGTGGCCTTGTTTGCTTGAGTCATTAAGTCCTTGGGGTGTTTTCTCACCCGGTGCCCTAAGACTGTTTGATTTAGGAATTAAAGGCTCGTTACATGGGTGATTAGAAAGCCTAATAGAATTCGAAAATAATACCACAAAAAATAAAAAAATATTATAAAAAAATAAATAAACAAAATAAGGCATAAGAGTTAGAGTTAAAGAACCCTTAGTCAAAATTTTCACGGTCACAAGGTGCATATGACTTAGGGTAAAGTAATATACTAGATGAGAAGTACAATTTGACTCCTTACTTTGATTGATAACAAATTTTTTTTAATAGAGAGTAAGTTTAGGAATAAAAAATTCGGTCTTTCTATAACTTATAGATTACTTAAAACTTACAATAATATTTTAAATATTTTTTTTTAAAATGTGTTTTCAAAATACTAACATTTTTCTCTTTCTTTACGGATTTTTTAGGTATAATCCACTGAAAACCCTCACGAGACAAAACTCGTCCTTTAGAGGTAACCTAGAGGTTTAATGGTTTGTTGCACAAGCTCAGTGCAAACGCGTGATTTGCGAAAGTGGTCTAATAATCTTTGGTCTAGTTCTGTTGTTTTGCTCGAGGACGAGCAAAAGATAGGTGTGGGGATGTGATTGCACACATTTATTGCATTATTCTTTATTACATATCCAAATTTATCATGTAATAGATCTACTACATTTCTTGACTTAAATGTTTATTTTGCAGAAGATAATCATGGGAAGAAAGAGGATAAAATTAAATAAATATCAGTTAAATTAAGATTTAACTAGATCTATTTGGTTAGAGGAGGATGATCCCAAATCTAGTTGGTTAAATTCAGTTTTTAGTGAATCAAGTAGTTAAAGTTAAAGATCAACCGAGGATAACGTTAAATACAGAGTCCAAATCCAAAGGAATAAATAGATAGAGAGAAGATCAACAGATGAAATGAATCAATTTTGACTCAGATTCTGGCTGGATATATTTCAGTATTTGAATCATAACTTTCGCTATCAGAATTCAAATCTAATGATTCAAGATGATCCAGGAAGAGGACTTAAAGGGCTACAACTCTTGAGTTGATCATTATTTTTAATTCTATCATTTGATAAGCTATAATTATCAAACAATATCCCAATAAGCTGCAGATCAGAACTGAATATTCACATCAAATCAAGTTTGAAGATAAGAGGAGGATTCAAATTCAGAATAGCCAGCTTCCCTTATCTTCATACTCCTCTAACCTCTACATTTCTCCTATAAATACCAGCCATCTCAAAGGCAAAAGGGAGGATGACCAAGCGGAGAGTAGAATTTAGGCTAATTTGTAGTTTGTAACTTAGGTTTTTATTTTCTTTCATGTAATATTTATTTTCTTTATGTAACTAAGAGAAGAGGAGACTTTCATGGTGGAATGAGAGCAAGCTTGTACTGAAGGTGACACCGGTGTAAGTGATCTTTTCTTCCATTGTTATTTGAATCAAATCAAGATTTCCTTTTCTTTTCTTTTCTTTTCTTTTCTTGTTTTTGTTCGCTTCCCTCTTCTGTGCTTATGAATCCAAATGAAACCGATAGCCTCGAAGTTGCCTTGTCCTTGCAAGTGTTGTTGATGGCTTATGGTGATGGATATCCATTTCTATGGTCGTATAGCTCGTCCCTTCATTTTATAGTGTAAATCAGAAACGGGGAAGATCTTATCTGCCATGCTTCGCTCGCCTTCAAGTAAGGTATATCGTTGATATGAGTAAACGTTAAGCAGACGCCAAAGAGGTAAGTGTATTTTTTAGGTTTTAGTTTTTCTTTCTGTTCTTGTAACTTTTAGTGTAGATCACCAACACCATAATCCCCCAAATCTCTTTCACTCTTTCAATTTCTTTGTACATATCACTTTTATTTTCTCCATCTTCTCATTCTACCACTTTCTTCCTAACTTGACTTTAACTCCATTTTTCTCTTCTCTTTTTAAGAACTAAAAGAAGAATTTTTAACTATTAATTGTAGCATAAAAGAGAACTTGCTTAAAAAGCTTCCATCGCTAGTCTCTCCTTGTGGATCACGACCCGCATAGCCACTTGCTATAGCAGTAGAATTGAGCACCTTGCACTACTGTTTTAAAAGTTCTGAAGTTTTGTATTTTTGTGTGCAGGTTTTAACTCAATCAAATTTTGGCGACGTTGATAGGGAGGGACGGTAAGTAATTCTCTTTAAAGTTTACATTTTTGGTTAACCTTCTTTTTTATTTTTGGTATACAGATTTAATAATAAGGAACTTTTGCTGCAGTGGACATATAAGTGGCCCTGGACTCTGTTCAAGAAAATAGGGCCCAGAAGCCCTCAGATTTGCTACATTCTTGTGGCAATCTGAGTGAACTACTAACCTGTAACTTTTACAGGTTGGCTGAATTGCATAGTTTAATCTCTATAGTATTTTTTTCTTGTTTGATTCACTGTATATACATTTCTAACACAATAGTAAAAAGCTAATTTTAAATGCTAAAAATAATTAAGACTTTGCATTTAGGCACATGTTTATTGAAAGTACACCTAGAGTGGGGGTGAATAGGTGTACCGCTACTCTAGTGAACTAAATGCTGAATTTAAAAACCAAATGCAACTACACTTAATGCAACCAACGAGTGTAGCCGAATTCCTTGTGAATGGCTCTGGACTAACTCCTCTTGATTTCTCTGAATAAGAGTTGAGGCTCTATATGAAGCTCTCGTGGTTAAGCACAAGTGAGGCACACAAACACACAAACATGTATTATGATATGGCAATATGAAACAATGCACATAGTAAAGAGAAAGAGAGTAAGAGTCAATCGATCAAACGCAAACACCAAGATTTGTTTCGAGGTTCGAGCACCCAGCTCTACATCCCCGCCTTTACCGAGAAGGATTTCCAATCCACTAGTCCATACAGGACTCCCACACAGGGAACCTCCACCGAGAATTTGGGGCAATACAATAACTAGGAGTACCCAACTCCTCTCTTTACAACCACAAACCTCCCACTAAAGTCAAGGCACAAAGCCACCAATATCAATCACCTCACAACTTGAGGGATAAGCACAAAGCCAAATAAGGATCACCTCACACTTGTGGGATATAACCCAATTGCACAACCTCCTCTACACTTAGAGGAAAAGGCACAAAGCCTAGAAATGATAAGGGTTTACAACTTGGTGATCAAAAGACTACAAACCAATTTCTTTTCCCATAAACATAAAGATCCTATAGATAGGATAAAATGAAGCTTAAGTGTGAGAAAAACCAAAGGAATAGAAAATAAATACTCAAAGAAAATCCTTAGAAAAAACTAGAAATAAAGATGAAGAAGCTGTATCAAAAACACTTTTCCCAAAATCACTTTTCTTTGATTTTCCAAACCCTAGAAAAACACCAAATAGAATGTAAACTATAGAGCCCAAAAACTTCTTTTTGATTGCTGTAGAAACACTGGTAAAATCAGAAATTTAGCTCTCTGAAAACTTGTGCAAAACTATTGAAAGAAAACCTATTTTATAGCTCTTTGGTAAAACTAGCCGTTGGCAGCAAATATGGCCAGTTTTGACCTTCTGGTCGACCGGCCACAGTCAAATTTTGACCGTTGCCAACTACCGGTCGACCGGGCCCTGAACCAGAGAGCAACGGCTGTCTGGCCGGTCGACCGCCCGGTCGACCGGAGCAACCCGAGAGTGGGTTGCTTTCAGTCGGTCGACCGGTCCAAAGGGCACGCTGCGTGCACGTTTGTGTGCACGTCCGGTCGACCGCTCTGGTCGACTGGCTCCTGGTCTGGTCGACTGCCAGAGTCTGGCAGAAAATATTTTTAGGACTGAAAACCTTGATTTTTTAATTCCTAAAAAATCCCATAAATTCCTTAAAAATCCACAAAAATAGTTTTAGTATAATGCATTGATATACAAACTTGTGTGAAAATTTTCAACACAAATTTCAAACTTTTTGAACCATTTTTGTGTTATAGAAATATTGCCGAAAACCAAAATCCGTATTTTTTCCAAACTTGAATTTTTCAAATGAAAATTCGTTTTGTCCAAAACTCATCAAAATACGAAAACATGATATTTAAATACTTTGAAGCATGTTGCGTATGGATAGAAATCCAAAATACATAAAACATATATATATATATATATATATATATATATATATATATATATATATATATATATATATTCCTATTTTTGATATTAAATTCGAAAATATGTTTTGTTAAAACACAAAACACCAAACTCATGAAATATGCATATCAAAATATGTTTGTTTACGATATGAAGCATACATGTGTATAGAATATATCTAATATACATTTAAACCCTTTAAACTTGTATTGATACCATCTATTCATGAAAACCAATATCGGTTAAATCAAAAACCTAAAACCAATATCCAAAACATAAAACGTGTGTGTGTTGTGAACTTGAGCATATCACACTATCTAGTCTTTACAAATGGGTCTAAAACAAAAACTAAACTAGCTACCGATGTCTTCTTGACGAACTCCGTCTTCAAGTCGACTCGATCCAAAACTCCTTCGTTGAGCATATCACGTACATATATCTTGGTTAAGGATCTAAAACTAAACATCACAAGATTATTAGTAAACAAAACTACATGAGTTAATCGTCATCAAAACTAGAGTGGAAGGCCTCTAGGCCAACAATCTCCCCCTTTTTGATGGTGACAAAACTCATGGAGTTATATATGCATGGATTAAAGTTAAGCTTCAAGGAAGCTCCCCCTTAACTCTTGCATAGCAATAAACAATAAATATATGCCATGGATATTAAACATAAAAATGTATAGACATGCATAAAACAAATGAAATATATAAAACATGTTCTTGATACCAATTGAAAGGTAAAACTTTATTACCAAATCAAAAACAAGTTCTTGATATCAAAACAAATTATTTCTTCTTTTCATAAACATGTTCTTTAAATAAAGCTCTTGATACCAAAATTAAGTAATGCTCTTGATATCAATAAAAAACAAACTATTTCTAAATGCATACAAAACATGCATATAAACTCAAATACTTCTCCCTCTTTTTGTCAATCAGCAACAAAGGGTCAAAGAAAACAATAAACAAATGTTCTCCCCCTTTTTGTCTAAAACAAAAATGATATCAATAAGGGGTGAAATCAAAACCAATATGATACCAATTAAAAATATATCAATGAAGTGCATTTTGATACCAATTGAAAGTGAACATAAAAAAATTTTAAGAAATGCCAATATCAATTGAAAGTAAATAAGGCATTGAAAATAAATCTTAATCAATATTTTTATACCAAAATGAAAACATATTAGGTAAACTTGACACCAATTGATAGTAAAACAAATCTTGATACCAATTGTAAGTAAACAAATAAAATCTTGATACAAATGGAAGGTATTTTTCTTTATAAACATATGATTCTAAATTAAAAACCAATATTAATTTTTCAATCATTTTTCATTATAAAGTATGGGAGTGGAATACAAAACCAATGGTAAATAAAATACCAATTGAAAGATGAAATTTGAATTTTCTCCCCCTTTATGAAATACCAAATAAAATGATGCATAAGCTTGTATTAGGGTACCAATTGAAAACTAATCAATTGAAACATAATAATCATTAAAAAATCAAGCTTAGCAAACTCAAAATTTGTGCTAAAAAATATAGGGATATAGTAAGCACAAATAAAATATATATATATGTATGAAAAATTAGATACCAATCGAAATTGATACTACTTGAAGTGTAAGCATACATACATAAAAAATATATGAGTATACAAGAAAGATGTCAATATTGATACCAATTGAAATGATCCAATGATACCAATTGAAACAATAATAAGATCAAGTGTATACCTAATAACCCTTCCCACCAATTTCATGCACATGTTTAAATGGATTTTCAATATTAACATACAAGGCATGGTCACCCAACCAACCACCCGTAAATGGAAAGGGTTTTCAAAAATAGGTTTGAAAAATAGAATATGTTTGAAAACTCTTCCATAATGAAGAATATCGCAACTAGTTAAAGGAAAAATTTGTAAACTAGTACGAAATCCTTCAAGTAAGGAATAAAACAAAATTATATTTCATGAAACACATGTAAATCACATGATCATTAAACACTCAAAATCTATATAGCCCATATCATACTCATGAAAACAAAATCATAAGAAAACAATAAGTGAGGTGAGTGTACAACATATATGTGAAAGACATTATCATGAAAATATGCAATCAAGCTCATTTATGAAAATTCCTTAAAAACATGAAAATCATCAATACGATTTAATCTTCAAGGTATATGTATGTCTTGTACAAACTAAAATATACATACATATTTAAAACATAACGAGTCCACAAAAGTATATGCATGAAGGTAAGTGGCTTAAAGGATGTATATGTATAATCAATAGTTTGGACAAGATAGACATATACATGAAGCTAAACGTGAAAAACATGCATAAAAATGGGAATACAAGTCAAATGTATGAACCATCAAAACTAGACTAAGCTAGCACATCTAATGGCTACAAATGAGCATTTAAACACAAACATATAATGATCTATTTGTGGCCCACTATATGTACAAGTATATATCCTAATTTTAATGAAAACTAATATTTAAACATATATTCAAATCATGAAGAATAGAAATCAAAATAAAACTCATAAACATCCATATGATCAATATGTATATGCACATGCATTAGATCTAGGTCATACACATTAGTTAAAAAAAATAAAGTGAGAACACTAAGATATAAGTCCATATTAAACATGGGTGTCTCAAATAACTAAACATGTATATCACTAATCTAAATCTCATGGCATATAACAAACTAATCATGAAACATCAAAACAGCTAATAATGAATGATATGAAAGCATGCAAATATAAATGGGAGTTAGATATTGATACCAAAACCGATGAAGGCACCTCTCTAGTTCTCCAAACCAAGGTGGTCCTCCCACCAAAACTCCCTTGAAAGTGATGCATCCAAATTGTCCTTTTTAAGCTCGGAACGCATCCACCTCAAGGCACCATTACTCTCACGTCATGCGAGAGCCCACACCTACATCAAAAAATAGGTGGTCTTTGGTACCCATACTCTTTTGGGTCCATGGGGGTTAGTACCTTTCCTAACCCAAGCAAAATTAGTTGCTAAATTTTCATCATGTATCTTATCATAGCAAAATTTAGCAAGGTGTCCTTACGTCTACAATGTGTACAAGTGTACACATGAGCATACATAGTGTGATGGTTGTGACCGTGAGGAGCATGTGTATGCCGTATATGTTGTGCATGCATAAAAGGAACTTGTTTCTTTCGAAACATAGATTTCAAGCATGTGTGGTTCAAAGCACAATGGCTCAAAGTGGAGCCCAAACGATCCACACTCTTCTTAAGCATACAAATATCATTTTCAATTATGGAAGAAGAGGTGCATGCAATAGGTAGGTTAGGTGAAGCTATACTAGCATGGCAAACATGTGAATCAATATCAATTTTCAAAGATTCATTTTTCTTTAACCAATCTTTCAATTCTGTGAAATCAAATTTATTTTATTTTTCAAAGGATTATTCTCTTTTAATACAAAATTAAATTTTGAAGTTAAATCCTCATTTTTCTTCAAAATATAATCACAATCATTTTTACTTTTCAAAATTTTGTTCTCATTAAGTGCAAGATCAAGTTGTGATTTAAATGAGTCAAGTTCACTCGAAATCTCATCCCTTTCTTGCAAAACATTTTCAAGTCTACAGGATAAATTTGTATTTTCTTCTTCTAAAACAAGATTATCCTTTTTCAAAAGTTTGTATTTAGAAATCAAGTTTTCACAATTTTTAGCAAGTTCATCATTCATAGCTTGTGCCTCTAAACACTCATTGCAATATGAATTAGAACTAGCATCTAGTTGAGTGTCTGAGTGTACCTCAACGGAGTCATTCTCTTGGACCATGAAGTAAGGTTCTTCAGACTCGTCTCTTCTAGATCTCCTCATCTTATTGATAATCTTTGGTAGCTCGGGAGAAGTCAAAATGCTCCATACTGTAAAAGTCGAATCATAGTGAGAAAATACATGTAAATATTCTTTATGAAGTGATGCTCTAAGTGCCTTCAGGGCTATTTCTTTTGCCTCTATATGCTTTCTATCCTTAGGGTAGGATTCCTTGGTAATGGCAAGGTAAACATGCAAGCCTAAGGTTTTTAAATGACAACTCATCATAACCTTCCATATATCTAGTTTAGAGTAATCAAACATGGGAGGGCTATCCATGAGTGCAAACTATATGTGTGCAAATGCAAATGCAAATGCAAATGTAGATTAGCAAAACCAAAATCACACTCCTAGGTGGTTAAATGATTGGAGGTGAAAAGTGCATTTTTATCATCGTATTTACCATCACATTTTCATATTTATTCATTTAATTCTGCACATTTATTAATATTTTGTAATTTATTGTGTGCAGGCCTCGAAATAATAAAAAGAAAGAATTAAAGCCTAAAAAGAGCCCAAAAGCCCACATATAAAGCCCAAGTGCAAAGTGCAAATATCAATTGTCAAAAATGCAAATACTAAGGGCAAAAGTTGCAAATATCAAAGAAGAGGGAAGGATAGACTTCTATTCAACCCTAAACACTTGCAGGATGAGGATAAAAGCCAAAGAAGAGAAGGAAATTCGTGGATAAAAGATTTGGGATCTAGGTAACTTGCTTCCCAAGTTATATCTAAATCCCAAGATAAAGAGTCGAGATTCAACTTCCAGAAGGAAAATCCCAGATGGACGGACCAGAGGATGCCACGCGCCAAAGCACGTGGCATTTGGCTACAAAAGTGCCGCGTTTCCGCGGCAAAATTCCCGTTTCCGCGGCAATCCTGAGGCGGTTGGCGATGCGTTTTCGCTGAGGAGTTATACTGGGACTCTACTTCCTATATCTCCTATAAATACCCCTGCAGAGAAACAGAGAAGGGGCGTCCAGAGGCGAGCCAAGGGCCAAAAGCTAGGGTTTTAGGTTTTAGGTTAGATTTTCTTTCCTCTGTAAATTTCTATTTTCTTTTTGTAAAAACTGAGAGGAGATGATGTATTCATGGAGGAAGGGATCTACTTGTACTGATGGTGAAAGTCGGTGTAAGTTCTATTTTTCCACCATTGTTTAATAATCGAATCGAGGTTTGCTTTTATTTTTGTATTGTTTTATTTTCTTTTCTTCTTATTTAATCTTGTGTATCTCAGTATTTACTTCCTTCTATTTGTTCTCTAATGTCTTGCCCACCATAAGATCCAACTGCTTCGAGAATACCTAGCCGAAGAAGGAACCTTGACGGCTCATGGCGATGAACAGGTCTTCATAGCTTGTTTTTCATTTCGTAGAGTAGATTAAGAAGGCGGACGATCCCATAAGCCGTGCTTGTACGCCTTCCAAGAAAAGGTAAATCATCGCAACGGTTCAAATGGTAAGCAGACTGAAGAGGTAATCTTTCTTTCTTTTCTTCCTTTAGTTTAGATCCACATCTTCCTAAATTCTTCTCTTCCACTTCACTGTAAATACCACCCATTGTAAATACCACCATCATAACTAATAAAAAAGATAAAAACTTTAGAGAAACTTGCTTAACGCTTCCATCGCAGTCCCTCCCTGAGGATCACGACCCGCATAGCCTTGCTACCGCGGATTAGTATTGAGCACCTCGCACACCTTTAATTCTCAGATCTAATATTCATATTTTGGATGCAGGAAAACTCAGTCAACAAATTGGCGCCGTTGCCGGGGAGGGACGGTAAGTTTATCTCTAAAACAAAATTTTAATTTTTAAATAATTCTTTATTCTTTTCTGTTTGCAGGTTTGGAGAACAGGAAACAGAAACAGAGCAGCAGCAAGGACATACAGCAACCCAGTGCCTCTGCCCTCGAAGGCAGAGCACGAGGGCCTGCAAGTTTGCCGCGGAAACGCGGCCAGAGCCGCGGATCCGCGGCAAGTGCAGTGAACTACTAATTCAGTTTTTTGCAGATTGCTGAAATTTGAGATTACTGCTTACTGCTCTATTCTGTTTTGTTCTGTGATATACCTGTAAATTGCTAATAATTCAACAGTAAATCATTGGTTGTTAAAAATAAAAAGTGATTAGACGTTTGCATATTAGGCACGTGTCTTTTCAATTATTTTTTACTGTTGAAGAGTGCTGGAGAAGCAAGGTACGTACGCATTGCATGTAAAATAGGATTCATCTCTTGGTTGATTTTCTGCTTTGAGTGATTCTTATCTATTTATCTTGTACACTTGCACTAATTCATCTTAAGGGCATAACCCATTAACAAGATAAGGTGGGGATTTCATCACCCTTCCTTAGCCCAAAAATCATATCCCGAGCACTCACTAACCCAAGCCTAACTTAAAAATTAGTAGACGTTGGCCCTAGGGACACTCGGACTCAATTAGGAGATTATCCTAAGGGGGAACAGTGTTGGAAGTTGACTCTTGCCAAATCAGTGTCTAGGAAGGGGATTGAGGGCCGAAAGCCCGAAGTGTGGTGGTTATTTAATTAAGGAACGTCTTTGACGGAAAACCTCCCACCACTCTTGCCCCGACCTGGCTGATTAACTTGTGGTCAAAGTCTACACCCTACCTCCCGTGGACAGTCTAACCAGTTAGGAGTCGTCTAGGTCTAGGTCTACCCTAACTTAAGTTAGAAATTTTTCTTTTTTGTTTGTTTTTCTTTTGTTTGCTTTGTGTGATATGGCCTATAACAATAATTTTTTCAATTTTAATGAGGATCCATATTATACACCAACCTCTTTTTCGGATATTACCAACCCGGCATATCATAACTCTAACCAACCTAGTGTGCCAGATTGGTCTTATCTGAATCATTACATGCCCCAGTCCCAATACTATGAACAAGATTGGAATAATCATCACTACTCTTCACAGAGTCAATGGGAATTCAACACCCCTGAGCCATATGGTCAACCACCTGTTCAACCATTATCTTCATATACGTCTTTTCCCACATCACCAAGGTTTCAGTCCTCCATTGATCTATTCGATGGGTTAGAAGAAAAAGTGGATTGGTTGCAAGATACAATGAATGATCAAATTTCTAGACTTTCAAACATTCTTGAGCATCTTGATAGGAACCAAGAATCATTCTGTTAAGAAGACCTTGATCAAAATTCAATTTCATCACATCAATATGAACTTGCTCAATCCCAATCCTTGGACAAATTGGCTAGTTTTAATTTCAATGAGATTGAATTAGACTATGAATGTGAACCCGATCCCCAACTTTGCGATTCAGTTTCCATCTTCGAATCTATGTTGACTCCAGTATCCTTACCCAATTTGGACCAATTTTCTGAGCCAACATTTATTCCCATACCCATAGATCATGAAATTGAATCACCCATTTTTGATGATCATATTGAACTTGACCAATTGTGCAATTTTGAAAGTCCCATGGAAAAATTGGCAAGTTCCCATTTTTATGAGATTGAAACTAATGAGATTTGTGACCTAGATTCCCAAATCTATGATCAAGTTCAAATTCCCGAATCATTATTGACTCCTGTTTTGTTACCCGACTTAGGTAATATTTTAGAGTCAGTTTTGATTCCCACACCTATCATTCCTGAACTTGAATCACCAACATTGAGTCACATTCCATTGTGGGAAAATGATTGTAGACTTGAGTTTCAATTTCTTGACTTGGACCCACTTCTTGATCCTAGCCCGACTCCTGAACCTTTACTTGATTTGAGTTTCTTTCCTGAGTCAGTATTAGATCCTGAACCTATCATTCTTGAGTCCAAGTCAACCATTCTACCAAATCACATTCTTTTGTTGGACATAGGTATAGACCATGACTCTGTGATGATTTTTCAGGACTGGTCATGTAAAGGGAGTAAGTTTCACGAGAGGATTTTCCATGATCCTATTCATTCTGGGGACTGTAAATATGTAAATAAAAAAGAGGTCAATAAAGGTAGGTCCCGTGAACTACCACGTTATCTTGTTTGGGCCGCATTTCGTGGACCAATTAGACCACCACCGGAACCACCCCCTAAGGTAATTTTCTGCCTTCCCCTGTTCTTTTTCATGCATATATGCACTCATTCATACATTGAGGACAATGCATGAGATAAGTGTGGGGGTGGGCTTTACTAACATACTAACATAAGTAGACACTAACAAAATTTGCTAAAAAAACAAAAAAACAAAAAAAAAATTAAAAAAATGTTATAAAAAGGACAGTATTTTGACTTATTTTTTTGAAAGAAATCTAAGTTAGTTTTAAGGATTAGGAAAATCATGATTAGGATTTCTAAAAATTTGGTCAAAACAAATAAATTGTTTAAATTTTAGGTATAGGAGGAGAAATTGAATAAATAATTAGTCTTGATTTTTACCTTAATGAAATGTGCATACCAAATGCATATCTAGGATTCTAAGACAAAGACCTTGTGCCTCATAAAAAAAAAAAAAAAAAAAAGAAAAAAAAATCACCAATTAAGCTGATACATGTGCCTCAAGAAGCATAAGTATTCATGCCTAAAGGTGAGTAAATAAAATAAAGTCCTTAGTTTTGTGGCCTAGTTCACTCGAATTTGAGTCCGCGGGGTGTTTTCTCACCTGGTGCCCTAAAGCCAACCGGTTTGGGAGTCATCGACTTTGAGTTCGTTACATGGGTGGATTAGAAAGCCTAAGAAGACTAAGAAATATAATATATATGTATTAACACATCTAATAATCAATTAGTTAGGTATGAGGGCCTCAAGAAGCCTTGATGCTTACACGAAAGAAAATTAGATGCGTTATACATATTAAAATAAAAAAAAGAAAAAAATATATATATAAAGAGGCATGAGAGTCCAAGTTAAGGAATTCCTAGTAAAAACATAAGGATGCATATGATTTTTGGTAACGAAAAAGACTATATTAGAAATTCAATTTTAATTCTTACCTAAAATGGAAAACAATTAACTTTATTAAGACTAAGTTTAAAGAATGAATAAAAATGAGGATCCTAAAACTTATAGACTACTTAGTCTCTTCAATAATAATTCAAATATTTTTCCTTTTTATGGATTTTGTGGGTGCAATCCGCTGAAAACCCTCACGAGACAACACTCGTCCTCTAGGGTAACTTAGAGGTTTAACGGCTTGTTGCACGTGCTAAGTGCAATCGTGATTCCTACGAAAGTGAGTTAGGTTAGATTAACTTTTCATTTCTTTTTCTTTTTCTTTATTTTTACTCGAGGACGAGCAAAAAGATAAGTGTGGGGGTGTGATTGGAGGTGAAAAGTGCATTTTTATCATCGTATTTACCATCACATTTTCATATTTATTCATTTAATTCTGCACATTTATTAATATTTTGTAATTTATTGTGTGCAGGCCTCGAAATAATAAAAAGAAAGAATTAAAGCCTAAAAAGAGCCCAAAAGCCCACATATAAAGCCCAAGTGCAAAAGTGCAAATATCAATTGTCAAAAATGCAAATACTAAGGGCAAAAGTTGCAAATATCAAAGAAGATGGAAGGATAGACTTCTATTCAACCCTAAACACTTGCAGGATGAGGATAAAAGCCAAAGAAGAGAAGGAAATTCGTGGATAAAAGATTTGGGATCTAGGTAACTTGCTTCCCAAGTTATATCTAAATCCCAAGATAAAGAGTCGAGATTCAACTTCCAGAAGGAAAATCTCAGATGGACGGACCAGAGGATGCCACGCGCCAAAGCACGTGGCATTTGGCTACAAAAGTGCCGCGTTTCCGCGACAAAATTCCCGTTTCCGCGGCAATCCTGAGGCGGTTGGCGATGCGTTTTCGCTGAGGAGTTGTACTAGGACTCTACTTCCTATATCTCCTATAAATACCCCTGCAGAGAAACAGAGAAGGGGCGTCCAGAGGCGAGCCAAGGGCCAAAAGCTAGGGTTTTAGGTTTTAGGTTAGATTTTCTTTCCTCTGTAAATTTCTATTTTCTTTTTGTAAAAACTGAGAGAAGATGATGTATTCATGGAGGAAGGGATCTACTTGTACTGATGGTGATAGTCGGTGTAAGTTCTATTTTTCCACCATTGTTTAATAATCGAATCGAGGTTTGCTTTTATTTTTGTATTGTTTTATTTTCTTTTCTTCTTATTTAATCTTGTGTATCTCAGTATTTACTTCCTTCTATTTGTTCTCTAATGTCTTGCCCACCATGAGATCCAACTGCTTCGAGAATACCTAGCCGAAGAAGGAACCTTGACGGCCCATGGCGATGAACAGGTCTTCATAGCTTGTTTTTCATTTCGTAGAGTAGATTAAGAAGGCGGACGATCCCATAAGCCGTGCTTGTACGCCTTCCAAGAAAAGGTAAATCATCGCAACGGTTCAAACGGTAAGCAGACTGAAGAGGTAATCTTTCTTTCTTTTCTTCCTTTAGTTTAGATCCACATCTTCCTAAATTCTTCTCTTCCACTTCACTGTAAATACCACCCATTGTAAATACCACCATCATAACTAATAAAAAAGATAAAAACTTTAGAGAAACTTGCTTAACGCTTCCATCGCAGTCCCTCCCTGAGGATCACGACCCGCATAGCCTTGCTACCGCGGATTAGTATTGAGCACCTCGCACACCTTTAATTCTCAGATCTAATATTCATATTTTGGATGCAGGAAAACTCAGTCAACATTAAACCAGATATCAGGTGTGTAGGCTCTAATACCAATTGAAAGTACACCTAGAGGGGGGTGAATAGGTGTACCGCTAATCTAGTGAACTAAATACGGAATTTAAAAACCAAATGCAACTACACTTAATGCAACTAACGAGTGTAGTCGAATTCCCGGTGAAGGGCTCTAAACTAACTCCTCTTGATTCCTCTGAATAAGAGTTGAGGCGCTATATGAAGCTCTCGTGGTTAAGTACAAGTGAGGCACACAAACACACAAGCATGTATTATGATATGGCAATATGAAACAATGCACAAAGTAAAGAGAGAGAGAGAGAGAGAGAGAGAGAGAGAGAGAGAGAGAGTCAATTGATCAAACGCAAACACTAAGATTTGTTTCGAGGTTCGAGCACCCAGCTCTACGTCCCCGTCTTCACTGAGAAGGATTTCCAATCCACTAGTCCACATAGGACTCCTACACAGGAAACCTCCACCAAGGATTTGGGGCAATACAATAACTAGGAGTACCCAACTCCTCTCTTTATAACCACAACCTCTCACTAGATGCAAGGCACAAAGCCACCAATATCAATCACCTCACAACTTGAGGGATAAGAACAAAGCCAAACAAGGATCACCTCACACTTGAGGGATACAACCCAATTGCACAACCACCTCTACACTTAGAGGAAAAGGCACAAAGCCTAGCAATGATAAGTGTTTACAACTTGGTGATCAAAAGACCACAAACCAATTTCTTTTCCCACAAACACAAAGATCCTATAGATAGGATAGAATGAAGCTTAAGTGTGAGAAAAACCAAAAGAATGGAAAATAAATACTCAAAGAAAATCCTTGGTAAAAACTAGAAATAAAGATGAAGAAGTTGTATCAAAAACACTTTTATCAAAATCACTTTTCTTTGATTTTCCAAACCCTAGAAAAACCCTAAATAGAATTTAAACTATAGAGCCCAAAAACTTCTTTTTGATTGCTGTAGAAACACTGGTAAGATCAGAAATTTAGCTCTCTAAAAACTTGTTCAAAACTATTGAGAGAAAACCCATTTTATAGCTCTTTGGTAAAACTAGCCGTTGGCAGCAAATATGGCCAGTTTTGACCTTCCGGTCGACCGGCCGGTCGACCGGCCAACAGTCGAATTTTGATCGTTGCCAACTACCGGTCAACCGGGCCCTGAACCAGAGAGCAACAGCTCTCTGGCCGGTCGATCGCCCGGTCGACCGGAGCAACCCGAGAGTGGGTTGCTTTTAGTCGGTTGACCGGTCCAAAGGGCAGGCTGCGTGCACATTTGTGTGCACGTCCGGTCGACCGCTCCGGTCGACCGCCAGAGCCTGGCAGAAAATATTTTTAGGACTGAAAACCTTGATTTTTTAATTCCTAAAAAATCCCATAAATTCCTTAAAAATTCACAAAAATAGTTTTAGCATAATGCATTGATATACAAACTTGTGCGAAAATTTTCAACACAAATTTCAAACTTTTTGAACCATTTTTGTGTTATGAAAATATTGCCGAAAACCAAAATCCGTATTTTTCCAAACTTGAATTTTTCAAATGAAAATTGTTTTGTCCAAAACTCATCAAAATACGAAAACATGATATTTAAACACTTTGAAGCATGTTGCATATGGATAGAAATCCAATATACATAAAAAATATATATATATTCCTGTTTTTGATATTAAATCTGAAAATATGTTTTGTTAAAACACAAAATACCAAACTCATGAAATAGGCATATCAAAATAAGCTTGTTTACGATATGAAGCATACATGTATATAGAATATATCTAATATACATTTAAACCCTTTAAACTTGTATTGATACTATCTATTCATGAAAACCAATATCGGTTAAACCAAAAACTGAAAACCAATATCCAAAACATAAAACGTGTGTGTGTTCTGAACTTGAGCATATCACACTATCTAGTCTTTACAAATGAATCTAAAACAAAAACAAAACTAGGTACCGATATCTTCTTGACGAACTCTGTCTTCAAGTCGACTCGATCCAAAACTCCTTTGTTGAGCATATCACGTACTAATATCTTGGTTAAGGATCTGAAACTAAACATCACAAGATTATTATTAAACAAAACTACATGAGTTAATCATCATCAAAACTAGAGTTGAAGGCCTCTGGGCCAACATTTATTTCGTTACATTTTCTATTCACTGTTGAAGAGTGTTGGAGCCAAGGTATGTGTGCATAGCATTTTATATATGGTTCATTCTTATATGAAATATTGCTTGAGTGTTACTTTTTTCTATATACTTGTTCACGGTACTAAATTGATTTAAGGGCTTGTCCTATAAATAAGATAAGGTGGGAAAGTCATTACCCTCCCTTAGCTCACAAATAATTTCCTCACTCACTAACCCAAGCCTAACTAAAACTGAGTAGACGTTGGCCTAGGGACATCTCAGACTCAAATAGGAGACTGACCTAAGGGGGAGTTGATTTGAATCTGACTCTTGCCAAATCAGTGACTAAGGTTGGGGATTAAGGGGCGAAACCCCGAAGGCTAGTGGTTTGGTTTAATTAGGCCCGTCGCTTCTGCGCGGATACCTCCCATTAATCTTGCCCCTACATGGCCGATTAACTTGTGATCAGATTCGACAATATACCCCCAGTGGACAGTCTAACAAGTTAGGAGTCGTCTAGGTCTAAGGTTTACCCTAACTTAGGTTAGATTTTTTTCTTTTTATTTGTTTGCTTATTTGTTTTCTTTTCTTTGTTTGTGTTTTATTGTGTGATATGGCTTATAACAATAACTTTTTCCAATTTTAATAGTAATCCATGTTACACCTCAACCTCTTTTTTGAATATTACCAATCCGGTATATCATAACTTTAACAAACCTAGTGTGTCAGATTGGTCTTATCCGAATTAATATAATCCATGCCCCCAATCTTATAACCATAATTTTTAGAATAATTTCAACTCTTCACAGAGTCAATGGGGATTCACCTCCCCCGAGTCCAATTTTCAACCAACTTGTCCTTCTTATCCACCTTGTCCACAATATTTCCAAAAATCATACTCAGTTTCACCAGTTCAAAATAGAAAACTCTCAATCTTGGAAATAATATGCGTGAGTCCAAGCAACAATCACAAAATCTAACGGACTCTCTATTTCATCATAAATTTCAAAACAACACTTCATCTTTTCAAGTCCAATCGCAACAAAATGATGAACCAATCAGCTAAGAAAAGATACTTGAAGCCATAACTCAGGCTCAAATCGCTCGTGATCATGACATAGATATGATGGTCCAAACTCTCCGTTCTCACCATTTGACCATTTCTGATGTTTCTAACCATTCTGTTAGAGCCGAAGAGTCATGTTGTTTGGGAAAACAAGATTCCATTTTAGTACAACTATTTGAACTTGCCCAAACTTTAAATTTTAAAAATGACATTGACAGTTTGACAAGTTATCCCTTTCCTGAAATTGAACTTGAAAATGAATATGATCCTAAACCTCAACTTGGTGATTCAATTCTACTTCTTGATTCAATAATGATCTCGGTGTCTTCACCTGATTTCAATCTTTTTTCCAAGTCAACATTAGATCTTGTGCCAATTTATCATGAAATTGAATCACCAATCTTTTATGATCATATTGAACTTGACCAATTTCATACTTTTGAAAGTCTCATTAATCAATTGGCAAGTTCTCATTGTTATGAAATTGAACTCAATGAGAAATGTAATCTAGATCCTCAAATTTGTGATTCAGTTCAAATTCCTGACTCAATATTGACTCCTGTTTTGTTACCCGACTTGATTGATATTTTAGAGTCAGTTTTGATTCCCACACCTGTCATTCTTGAACTTAAATCATCAATATTTAGTTACATTCCATTATGGGAAAATGAATATGGACTTGAGTTTCAACTTCTTAATTTAGACCCACTTTTGAACCAATCTCGACTCCTGAACCTTTACTTGACTTAAGTCACTTTCCTGAGTCGGTATTAGTTTTCGTACTTCCTAAGTCCAGGTCATTCATTCAATCTTTTCACACTCCATTTGGGACAAGGCGGTTGACAAAATTGACTCCGAAATTAATTATGAAATTTGGAAATTAGATGGGTTAAATTTTTAATGAAAACCGTTCATATATACATCATTTTAGTGAGTTATATAAGAGAGATTTCTGGTGGGTTCCTCCGAACTCCACAAAAATTCGATTGGGCCGCATTTCGTGGACCAATCAGACCACCGCCGGACCCACCACCTTAAGGTAATATTTTCCTTCCCTTTCTTCTTTTTCATGCATCTATGCATTAATTCAAACATTGAGGACAATGCATGAGATAAGTGTGGAGGAGGGTCTAACATAACTTAGGTTTTTCCTTTTTATAAAAAAAGAAAATAAAAAAATTATTAACATTTTCTTTACTTTTAAAAACTTTTAGAAAATAGAAATAATATTTTGACATATTTTTTGTAAGGAATGAAGTCAATTTTAAGGAATAGGAGAATCATAATTAGGATTTCATATACATGATCAAAATAAGATTATTTATTTAATTTCTAAGGATAGGAAGAAAGTTTGTGAAAGTAATTTAGTCTCGATCTTTACCTTGAAGAAATATGCACACCTTATACACTTAGGGCTCAAAACGAAGATTCTTATGCCTTATAAAAAAAAGAAAAAAAGAAAAAATATATCTATGAAAGATGAACAAATCTAATTATTGATTAGCTAGGTGCTTTAGCGTAAGTAAGCCTCGGTATTTATGCGAAAGATGATTAGATAAGTTTGAGAAAATATATATATAAATCCTTTGATTAAGCTGGGTATTTATGCCTAATAAAGTATAAGCATTCACACCTAAAAGCGGTTCATATAATAAAATCCTTAGTTTTGTGGCCTTATTTACTCGAGTTCTTAAGTTCTTGGGGTATTTTTTTCACCCGATGCCCTAAGACCGTTTGGTTTGGGAGTCACCGATTAAAGGCTCGTTACATGGATAGATTAGAAAGCCTAATAGAATTAAGGAATAATACCAAAAATAGTAAAAATAAAAAAATATAATAAAATAAATAAATAAATAAATAAGGCATAAGAGTTAGAGTTAAAGAACCCTTAATCAAAATTTTTATGGTCACAAGGTGCATATCACTTAGGGTAAAAGTAATAGACTACATGAGAAGTACAATTTGACTAATTAGTTTGATTGATAATAAATTTTTCTAATAGAGACTAAGTTTAGGAATGAAAAATTCAGTTTTACTATAACTTATAGATTACTTAAAATTTACAATAATATTTTAAATATTTTCTTCAAATGTGTTTTTAAAATACTAACATTTTTCTCTTTCTTTACGGATTTTGTGGGTGTAATCCACTGAAAACCCTCACAAGACAAAACTCGTCCTCTAGGGGTAACCTAAAGGTTTAATGGCTTATTGCACAAGCTCAGTGCAATCGCGTAACCTGCGAAAGTGGTCTAATAATCTTTGATTTAGTTTTGTTATTTTGCATGAGGACGAGCAAAAGATAGGTAGGGGGTGTGATTGCACACATTTATTGCATTATTCTTTATTACATATCCACATTTAACATGTAATAAATCTGCTAAATTTCTTATCTTAAATGTTTATTTTGCAGAAGATAATCTTGGGAAGAAAGAGAATAAAATTAAATAAATATCAGTTAAATTTAGATTTAACTAGATCTATTTTGTTAGAGGAGGATGAGCCCAAATCCAGTTGGTTAAATTTAGTTTTTGGTGAATCAAGTGGTTAAAGCTAAAGATCAACCGAGGATAACGTCAAATATAGAGTCCAAATCTAAAGAGATAAATGGATAGAGAGAATATCAACAGATGAGATGAAACAATTTTGACTCAGATTCTTGCTGGATATATTTCAGTATTTGAATCTTAACTTTCGTTACAAGAACTCAAAGCTGATGATTCAAGATGATCTAGAAAGAGGACTTAAAGGGCTACAACTCTTAAGTTGATCATTATTTCTATTTCTATCATTTGAAAAACTATAATTAGTAAACAATACGCCAATAAGCTACAGATCGGAACTGAATACCCACATCAAATCAAGTTTGGAGATAAGAGGAGGATTAAAATTTAAAAATAGCCACCTTCCCTTATCTTTATACTCCTTTAACCTCTGCATTTCTCCTATAAATACCTGCAATCTCAAAGGTAAAAGGGAGGATGACCAAGCAGAGAGTAGAATTTAGGCTAATTTGTAGTTTGTAACTTAGGTTTTTATTTTCTTTATGTAACTGAGAGGAGAGGAGACTTTCATGGAGGAATAAGAGCAAGCTTGTACTGAAAGTGACACCGGTATAAGTGATCTTTTCTTCTATAGTTATTTGAATCAAATTGAGGTTTCCTTTTCTTTTCTATTCTTGTTTTTGTTCGCTTCCCTCTTCTGTGTTTGTGAATCTAAATGAAACCGATAGTCTCGAAGTTGCCTTGTCCTTACAAGTACCATTGATGGCTTATGGTGATGGATATCCATTTCTATGGTAGTATAGCTTGCCCCTTCATTTTATAGTGTAAATCAGGAATAGGGAGGATCTCATCTGCCATGCTTTGCTCGCCTTCACGTAAAAGGTACATCGTCGATACGGGTAAACGGTAAGCGGCACCGAAGTGGTAAGTATATTTTTTAGGTTTTAATTTTTCTTTCTTTTCTTGTAACTTTTAATGTAGATCACCAATACCATAATCACCCAAGTCTTTTTCACTCTTTCAATTTCTTTATACATATCAGTTTTATTTTCTCCATCTTCTCATTCTACCACTTTCTTCCTAACTTGACTTTAACTCCATTTTTCTTTTTTCTCTTTTAAGAAGTAAAAGAAGAATTTTTAACCATTAATTGTAGCATAAAAGAGAACTTGCTTAAAAAGCTTCCATCGCTATCCCTCCTGTAGATCACGACGCGCATTACCACTTACTGCCACCGTAGAATTGAGCACCTTATACTACTGTTTTAAAAGTTCTGAAGTTCTGTATTTTTTTGTGCAGGTTTTAACTTAATCAGAACACATAAGAAAACCATTCTTAGTAATGTTTTATATAAAATAAACGTGAAGTTGTGGTATGAAATATGCAATATTAGAGACTAATCACTTAGCCCAAAAACTACCTTCAAGTGCACTCACAATCCCAAGCCTAACTAAAATTTGATAGATGTTAGCCCTAGGGACATCTCGGACTCACTAAGAGATTAATCGAGGGTGAAAATTGTAAGAACTATACTCCTGCAAAATCGGTGTCTAAGAAAAGAGAAGTGAGAGGTTAAGCCTCAAAAATTATGTAGTTTTGTGTAATTAAGGCCCGAGGCTCACGCCCGGATACCACAGAGTTTCCTTTTCCTGTCCGATTAGCTTGTAGTCTAATTCCTACAACAACCTCCCCCGAAGATCAACTAGTTAGGAGTCATCTAGGTTTAGGTACCTCAGAATAGGCTTGGTGGTTGTTTCTCATTCTTTTGTTTGTTTTTATTCTTTTTGAATGTTTATTGTTTATACGTTATTTGTGGTGTGCTGCATGCAAGAGTGATTGAGAGATCGTGTTACTTCCAAATTAACCCGAAACATTTCTCTTCCACTGCCTCCAAAACCACTGATGGCTCACAATAGGACAAATTTTACCCTATCAAAATTCACTCCCATCTTGCATAAAACTTCCTGAAGCGAACGACAATAATTTTGAGTTAAAACCGTAATTCATCAATACTATTCCAAAATTTCACGGTTTAGAATTAGAGGACGCATACTTTTTTGTTAGAGAATTTGAAGAAGTATTGTAATACCCCTCTCCCGGAATACGTGCCTAGTTACGTATTCAGTCCTTTGACCGTATTTTCCGATGTACCTTCCGTATTTGACCGATTTTAATTTCAAATATCATTTTCTAATATTTAATATTTTATGTGATTTTCTGGAATTTTCTGGAATTAAAATGAATTTCTCCGAAACCGGTGTCGGCCAGTACCGCTGACCGATTTCCGAATTTTTATCTTCCAAACTGTTAGGAATTTCTAGAAAGTCCTTTAGACTTTATTGCTTAGAATCATATTTCCTACTCACACTCTTTTTCTGGAGATTTTATAAATTTATGAAAATTCTTTCGGAGTCGGTAAATAACTGATTCCGGGATTTTTAATTAAAAATCTATACAGTATTTCTTCAAACGAATTTCACCATTGGTCTTCAAATATCATTCTTGATTTTTGGTAAAATTTTCAGACCATTCCAAAATACTTGAATTTCGGGCATTTTTCCAAAATTGCAAAAATCCAAATTCCACTTCATTTCCACCTCATTTCCCACTCATCACTTCACCTAACCCCACTCACTCTCTCCCTCTCCCACAGCCGGCCAAGTGGCCAAAGAGAGGACACTCACCTCACCCCTCCTTTTGCAAGGTAACCCCTCACTTTCACCAAAATGTCAACCCCTTCACATAAATCCCAACATATAAATTCCTTCAATTGCAAATTTCCCCCTTTCCTTCTCATTTCTTCATCAAGAGAGGAATTGCAAAATCCCCTTCTTCTTCCTCTTCAACAAACCCTAACTTCAAGAGATCACCCAAATCCCTTCACAACCACCTCTAGATCACAAGGGATTCATCAAGGACTTCATCTAGAGCTCCATCTTCAACCACTACTCCCCAAGGCAACTCCAAGAGCTAGTTCTTCAACCTAGCTTCAACTACAAGTTGTGGATTGGAGCCAACACCTCCATCCTTGGATCAAGCTTCAGATTTGACCCCTCCAGGTGAGTTCTTACTCACCAAGACCTAATTCACACATCACATACTTGAAGTAGAAATCTTTGTTCACTTGCACACTAAAAATCCTATTTTTAGGTCATCTAAGCTCAAATCCAACCATTCCAAGGGAATAATTCACTCACCAAGACTTGTATTAGCCTTAGAGCACTGTATTTACACTTCTTGTACACATAGGTCACCTAAAACCAGGAATTTAGCCATCAAACACGTTTCCAGAATTTCTGTCCTGTACACTGATTTTCCCCACTATTAGTCGACTTACCATAAGACCTAGTCGACTAGAACACTTAGCTGAAATTTAGTTTTTCTGGAAAACCCAGCATTAGTCGACTTGCCCAAAATATCAGTCGACTAATAAACTCTCTGGAAACCCATATTAGTCGACTCCTGAATCCACCTAGTCGACTAATCCTTCCTGGATCAGAAACCCAACTTTCTGTATCAGCAGACTTAGTCGACTTAAGTGTCCATCAGTCGACTATAACTCCCTATTAGTCGACTAACCTTCCTACCCTAGTCGACTAATTTTCCCTGAAACAGAATTCTAACTCTTTGTATCCCAGTATTAGTCGACTAACCCTTACCCCTAGTCGACTAATCCTGGCTGTGTGTCATAGTTAATTTCTGTTCTAAATTTAGTACCTATACTTGTTACATGTGTATTATTTCCTGCTTGTTCATGCTTCAATACCAGCACTACATGACATATAACTGAATGGATGCATCTCCTATTGCCTCATGACTTGTTATTGTATATATTCGTTTCATGGCATGTTAAATAGCAACATCACCACTTATCATGCCATCTCTTAAAACAAAGCATGATACACCGGACTTTTACATAAAATGCACCAACTTACACATGGGTCAGGGGGAAATATGCGGAATATCGATATGTGTTCGTGTTTACAGTGGTATTAGGATGTGCACCATGTTTCCGGTCTTACCTGTGGTACTCCAGGGGACCGAGGGGAGTGCTTCCTCCCTTTCCTGTTTACTGTCATGACAAGGGCATACATAAGACCCTCCTGTTTAGCCTAGCGGCAGGTTCCGTCTTCAAGCAACGGAACAATACTGGGCCGTGGTCCCGGGCATGCACGGGACACACTGTAAACATAGTTCGTCGATACAACCGCTGTTTCCAATAACAACCTTGTTTCACTAGGATATGGATCTATGTGCTCTGGGACGCTGGGTCACATAGCTAGATATCACAGTAAGACAAGTAATAATAATAAGACGTTAATTGTAGATTTATTGCATATGACTTTATCTTTCTTAGATTACATCTCTTGTCATACATTGTTACTTAGTACTATTTCATTATCTCTATTCATGATCCTTGCCACTTGGCTACCTTTATTTGTTGTATTATGTCTTGACCCTTTGGATTTGCATATTCAGATTCCGAGGCCTGGGTCGAAGTGGAGCCTTCCACAGAGGACTTGGCTTACCTAGGAGAGCAGGCTGACCAGCTCTAGATCTATCCTGCCCGACACTTCTTTTTGGTTCACGGATCCCCATCCTTACGTGAGCATTTTTGTATTTTTGGTTGTATATCGTTCTTTTTGGACTTGGGTTGTGATAAAGGACACTTGTAAAGTGATTTTTGCTTATCATAACTTGTATAGCTTTGTATTTATCTTTTGTAAGTTGGCATATGAATATACCGCGCTGTGTGTTGTACTCTGATACTTGTTGCACTTATGCTTAGCGTATATACGTGGGGGCACCATCTGACCTACGTATATGCGTTGCAGTGACGTTCCCGTATCTTTGGGATCGGGGCGTTACAGGTTGGTATCAGAGCCTAGGCTCTCAAACCTAAAAGTACAATCAAGTGGCAAATTCTAGTGATTTGCTTATGCCAACTACAATGTACAAAGTTATATAGTCCTTCTCGACTTCGTCCTTGATTCATTCCTCGTATCCTAAACTCCTTTCCCTTGTTTCCAATTCCAGATCTTATCCCTTTCGGTATGGAGAGACGTTCGGGTCGCAACAATGTCGGGCAAGTACCGAATGGACCCGTAGGAGGAGAGGGTGCTGATGTCCTGAGGATCATTCAGACTATGCTGGGAAACCAGCATCAGCAGATGGAGAATCAGCAGCAGCAGACTGAGCTCCTCAGGCAGGAGTTGGCAGCTCCGAAGGAGCAAAGGCCTGGGAACGTGTCAGACTTTCGGCGGCTGCAACCGGCCGTATTCACGGGAGTCGAGAGACCATTGGAGGCTGAACAGTGGTTGATAGACACCACCGATCTGCTGAACGCCGCCAGGGTGCCTAAGGAGAACCAAGTGGAGGTTGCAAAGATCCAGCTGAAGGACATAGCTAGGACTTGGTGGCTTGCAGAGGAGGCTCGCTTGAAGGAGCCTATCTCTTGGGATACATTCTCCAAGAGCTTTTATAGCAGGTTCTTTCCCGCCACTGCTCAGAAGGACATGGAGGAGCAGTTCATCAGGCTTCAACAGGGGGATAGATCCGTAGATGAGTATGCTGCAGAATTCCTCAGGCTGAGTCGCTTTGCCCCTTACATGGTGTCAGATGAAGAGAAGAGGGCAAGCAGGTTTCAGCAGGGCTTACAGATGGAGATCCAGATGTTTCTGATGCCCCAGCAGCTGAAGACCTATGCTGAGGTTCTCACCATCGCTCGAGAGGTGGAGCGTGGGTTTCAGAAGAAGCTAGAGAACCAGGCCATGAAGAGGCCGTTTGTGCCGGTGGGCAGAGGAGGACCATCCAGAGCAGCGAAGGTCCAGGCCAGGCAACCATTCAGGGCAGTTCCTTACCAGGTGGCTCGACCAGGTCTTATCTGCAATTTCTGCCAGAAGCCAGGACACTCCCAGCAGAATTGCCGGAGGGCGAACGGATGGTGTTTGGTGTGTGGAGCACGAGACCATGCCGTGGAGACCTGTCCACACAGGAGAGTGGGGTTTGCTACCCAAACCTTGCCGGCACCTCAAGGGCAGAATGGACAGAGAGCACTACCAGGGCCAGTTGGGCAGAGGCACCAGGGACCAGTGATGAGGAGAGCTCTTCCCCTTCCTCCGCCGCATGTTGCTCGCCCAGTGCAGAGGGGAGCCCGGACAGCAGCAGGGCGTGGCAGAGGTCAGGCCTACAACCTGACAGCAGAGGAGGCTGAGACTTCAGAGGAGGTGATTACAGGTAACATCAGAGTTCATTCTATACCTGTTCTCGCTCTCTTCGATTCGGGTGCATCCCACTGTTATATCTCCGACCATTTTGTGGCTGTTCATTCCATACCTGTTAAGACTTTAGACCACAAGTGGGAGATAAGTACAGGGAATGGGGTAGTTATATCTTCTAGAGTTTGTGCTGACTGTCCAGTGGAGCTTTGTGGGAAGATCTTGGCCATAGATATGCTCGTACTAGACACCAAAGGGTACGACGTAATCTTAGGCATGACCTGGCTCAGTCAGTACTATGCGGTGATCGACTGTAGAGGAAGGAGGATCAATTTCAGAATCCCGCATCAGCCGGAGTTCCAGTTTAGTGGAGAGGTGAAGCCTGCTAAGAAGGAGATTCAGATGACCACTTCAGAGGTTCAGAAGGGAGTGCCAGTGTGGGATGAGTTTCCAGAAGTCTTTGCTGAGGTCTCAGGGCTTCCACCGGAGAGGATAGTGGAGTTCTCCATTGATACAGTTCCAGGGACAGCTCCTATATCCAAGGCTCCGTACAGGATGGCACCGACGGAGTTGGAGATCTTGAAGAAGCAGCTGCAGGAGTATTCGGACAAGGGATTGATTCGGCCAAGCACTTCACCATGGGGAGCTCCAGTGCTCTTGGCGAATAAGAAGGATGGTGGTAAGAGGCTTTGTATTGATTATAGGGAGTTGAACAAGGTCACCATCAAGAACAAGTATCCCTTGCCCCGGATTGATGACTTGTTTGATCAGCTTCATGGAGCCCGTGTATTTTCTAAGTTAGATTTGCAGTCGGGTTACCATCAGCTGAGGGTGAAGAAGGAGGATGTTCCGAAGACTGCATTCAGGACCCGATATGGCCACTATGAATTTCTAGTTATGCCTTTCGGAGTCACCAATGCCCCTGCGGTTTTCATGGACTTGATGAATCGAGTGTTCTCCCCATACCTAGATCAGTTTGTAGTTGTATTCATAGATGACATCCTGATCTATTCAAGGAATGAGAAGGAGCATGCAGAGCACTTGAGGATTGTGTTGCAGACCCTCCAGCAGGAGCAGCTTCATGCCAAGAGGAGCAAGTGTGAGTTCTGGTTGGACAGCATAACCTTCCTCGGACACATAGTTTCAGCAGAAGGAATTTCAGTTGATCCCAGTAAAGTCCAGGCAGTGCAGAATTGGCCAGTTCCGAAGACGGTGACTGAGATAAAGAGCTTTCTTGGACTAGCCGGATATTACAGGCGCTTTGTCCAGGATTTCTCTAGACTTGCAGCTCCGTTGACCAGGCTCACCAGAAAAGGGGAGAGATACATATGGACAGAAGATTGTGATGCAGCATTTGAGCAGTTGAAGCAGAGGCTTATTTCAGCTCCAATCTTGAGGACCCCTTCAGGAAGAGGAGGGATGGTCATTTTCTGTGATGCATCAGGTAAAGGCCTGGGGTGTGTGCTTATGCAACATGATCATGTTATAGCATATGCATCTAGGCAGCTGAAGCCTCATGAGAGGAATTACCCAACTCATGACTTGGAGTTGGCAGCTGTGATATTTGCTTTGAAGATCTGGAGACACTACCTTCTGGGAGACAAAGTGTTGATATACACAGATCACAAGAGCCTCAAGTATATATTCTCACAGAAGGAGTTGAACATGAGGCAGAGGCGGTGGCTGGAGCTGATGGCAGACTATGACATTGACTTGCAGTATCATCCAGGCAAAGTCAATACCGTTCCTGATGCACTGAGCAGGATGCCAGAGAACAGAGTGCTAGTCCACCTCACACAGCAGAGGGAGTTGATTCAGGAATTCATCAGATTGGATTTGATGTTAGTGCAAGGGGGTGATAAGGCCGGGCAGTTCATGGCTTTACAGATCCAGTCATCATTGATAGAGGAGATCAAGGAAGCTCAGAAAGAGGACCCCAGATTGCAGACATTCAGAGCTCAGGTGGAGGCTGGATTGAGGTCGGATATCTGCATTCACCCAGATGGTGCATTGTATTTTGGAGATAGACTTTGTGTTCCCCGAGGAGGAGTTAGACAGAAGATTTTGGAGGAAGCTCACAGTTCAGCTTATTCTATACACCCTGGGGGAAACAAGATGTACCAGGACCTGAAGAAGCACTTTTGGTGGAATGCCATGAAGAGGGAGATAGCCCAGTTTGTTGCTAAGTGCTTGGTTTGCCAGCAGATAAAGATCGAGCATCAGAGATCAGCTGGACTTCTTCAACCTTTGCCGATACCCGAGTGGAAATGGGAGCACATCACCATGGACTTCGTGACGGCATTGCCTCGGAGTCCCAGGGGTAATAATGCGGTGTGGGTGATAGTTGATCGCCTCACCAAGTCAGCTCACTTCATACCATTCAGGGTAGGCCAGTCAACAGAGGTTCTGGCAGATAAGTATATGAAGGAGGTGGTTCGTCTGCATGGAGTTCCAGTTAGTATTGTGTCAGATAGAGACACCAGATTCAGATCTCATTTCTGGGAGAGTCTCCAAGAAAGTCTGGGAACTCGTCTGAAATTCAGTACTTCTTATCATCCTCAGACAGACGGACAATCTGAGAGGACTATCCAGATCCTTGAAGATATGTTGAGGGCTTGCATGATTGACTTTGGGGGATCTTGGGAAGACCATCTTCACTTGGCTGAGTTTTCATATAACAACAGCTACCAGGCAAGTATTAAGATGGCCCCCTTTGAGGCATTGTATGGTAGGAAGTGCCGATCACCGATTTGTTGGGATGAAGTCGGTGAGAGGAGTCTTTTGGGACCTGAGATTCTGATGCAGACTACAGAGAAAGTCAGGGTTATCAGAAATCATCTCAGGGCTGCTCAGAGTAGGCAGAAGAGTTGGGCAGACACTCGGAGAAGGCCATTGGAGTTCCAGGTTGGAGATCATGTCTTCTTGAGGATATCACCTACCAGAGGAGTGATCCGGTTCGGTGCTCGTGGGAAGCTGAGTCCAAGGTTTATTGGCCCATTCGAGATCCTGGATCGTGTGGGAGATGTGTCCTATAGATTGGCATTACCGCCATCTTTGGACGGGGTGCATAATGTCTTCCACGTGTCTCAGTTGAGGAAGTATGTCAGGGATGACAGCCATATTCTGGATTATTCTGAGCTGGAGTTACAACCGGATTTATCATACCAAGAGCAGCCGTTGGCCATCCTGGATAGGAGTGTCAAGACACTGAAGAACAGAGCTATTCCATTGGTATTGGTGTCATGGAACAGGCATGCGCCAGGAGAGGCCACTTGGGAGCGTGAGGACGTTATCCGGGATCGTTATCCTCATCTTTTCACATCTTGATTGGGTAAGACTCTTCCCTTCTACTTTTTCTACCGTTATCTTTCCTTGTATCCATATCTATCTATTGCTTTTCCTGTTATCTTTTACCTTATGAAATTTCGAGGACGAAATTTTCGTAAGGTGGGTAGATTGTAATACCCCTCTCCCGGAATACGTGCCTAGTTACGTATTCAGTCCTTTGACCGTATTTTCCGATGTACCTTCCGTATTTGACCGATTTTAATTTCAAATATCATTTTCTAATATTTAATATTTTATGTGATTTTCTGGAATTTCTGGAATTAAAATGAATTTCTCCGAAACCGGTGTCGGCCAGTACCGCTGACCGATTTCCGAATTTTTATCTTCCAAACTGTTAGGAATTTCTAGAAAGTCCTTTAGACTTTATTGCTTAGAATCATATTTCCTACTCACACTCTTTTTCTGGAGATTTTATAAATTTATGAAAATTCTTTCGGAGTCGGTAAATAACTGATTCCGGGATTTTTAATTAAAAATCTATACAGTATTTCTTCAAACGAATTTCACCATTGGTCTTCAAATATCATTCTTGATTTTTGGTAAAATTTTCAGACCATTCCAAAATACTTGAATTTCGGGCATTTTTCCAAAATTGCAAAAATCCAAATTCCACTTCATTTCCACCTCATTTCCCACTCATCACTTCACCTAACCCCACTCACTCTCTCCCTCTCCCACAGCCGGCCAAGTGGCCAAAGAGAGGACACTCACCTCACCCCTCCTTTTGCAAGGTAACCCCTCACTTTCACCAAAATGTCAACCCCTTCACATAAATCCCAACATATAAATTCCTTCAATTGCAAATTTCCCCTTTCCTTCTCATTCTTCATCAAGAGAGGAATTGCAAAATCCCCTTCTTCTTCCTCTTCAACAAACCCTAACTTCAAGAGATCACCCAAATCCCTTCACAACCACCTCTAGATCACAAGGGATTCATCAAGGACTTCATCTAGAGCTCCATCTTCAACCACTACTCCCCAAGGCAACTCCAAGAGCTAGTTCTTCAACCTAGCTTCAACTACAAGTTGTGGATTGGAGCCAACACCTCCATCCTTGGATCAAGCTTCAGATTTGACCCCTCCAGGTGAGTTCTTACTCACCAAGACCTAATTCACACATCACATACTTGAAGTAGAAATCTTTGTTCACTTGCACACTAAAAATCCTATTTTTAGGTCATCTAAGCTCAAATCCACCATTCCAAGGGAATAATTCACTCACCAAGACTTGTATTAGCCTTAGAGCACTGTATTTACACTTCTTGTACACATAGGTCACCTAAAACCAGGAATTTAGCCATCAAACACGTTTCCAGAATTTCTGTCCTGTACACTGATTTTCCCCACTATTAGTCGACTTACCATAAGACCTAGTCGACTAGAACACTTAGCTGAAATTTAGTTTTTCTGGAAAACCCAGCATTAGTCGACTTGCCAAAATATCAGTCGACTAATAAACTCTCTGGAAACCCATATTAGTCGACTCCTGAATCCACCTAGTCGACTAATCCTTCCTGGATCAGAAACCCAACTTTCTGTATCAGCAGACTTAGTCGACTTAAGTGTCCATCAGTCGACTATAACTCCCTATTAGTCGACTAACCTTCCTACCCTAGTCGACTAATTTTCCCTGAAACAGAATTCTAACTCTTTGTATCCCAGTATTAGTCGACTAACCCTTACCCCTAGTCGACTAATCCTGGCTGTGTGTCATAGTTAATTTCTGTTCTAAATTTAGTACCTATACTTGTTACATGTGTATTATTTCCTGCTTGTTCATGCTTCAATACCAGCACTACATGACATATAACTGAATGGATGCATCTCCTATTGCCTCATGACTTGTTATTGTATATATTCGTTTCATGGCATGTTAAATAGCAACATCACCACTTATCATGCCATCTCTTAAAACAAAGCATGATACACCGGACTTTTACATAAAATGCACCAACTTACACATGGGTCAGGGGGAAATATGCGGAATATCGATATGTGTTCGTGTTTACAGTGGTATTAGGATGTGCACCATGTTTCCGGTCTTACCTGTGGTACTCCAGGGGACCGAGGGGAGTGCTTCCTCCCTTTCCTGTTTACTGTCATGACAAGGGCATACATAAGACCCTCCTGTTTAGCCTAGCGGCAGGTTCCGTCTTCAAGCAACGGAACAATACTGGGCCGTGGTCCCGGGCATGCACGGGACACACTGTAAACATAGTTCGTCGATACAACCGCTGTTTCCAATAACAACCTTGTTTCACTAGGATATGGATCTATGTGCTCTGGGACGCTGGGTCACATAGCTAGATATCACAGTAAGACAAGTAATAATAATAAGACGTTAATTGTAGATTTATTGCATATGACTTTATCTTTCTTAGATTACATCTCTTGTCATACATTGTTACTTAGTACTATTCATTATCTCTATTCATGATCCTTGCCACTTGGCTACCTTTATTTGTTGTATTATGTCTTGACCCTTTGGATTTGCATATTCAGATTCCGAGGCCTGGGTCGAAGTGGAGCCTTCCACAGAGGACTTGGCTTACCTAGGAGAGCAGGCTGACCAGCTCTAGATCTATCCTGCCCGACACTTCTTTTGGTTCACGGATCCCCATCCTTACGTGAGCATTTTGTATTTTTGGTTGTATATCGTTCTTTTTGGACTTGGGTTGTGATAAAGGACACTTGTTAAGTGATTTTTGCTTATCATAACTTGTATAGCTTTGTATTTATCTTTTGTAAGTTGGCATATGAATATACCGCGCTGTGTGTTGTACTCTGATACTTGTTGCACTTATGCTTAGCGTATATACGTGGGGGCACCATCTGACCTACGTATATGCGTTGCAGTGACGTTCCCGTATCTTTGGGATCGGGGCGTTACAAGTATGCCTCATGATACGCATTCATTAGCTAGGAGACGATGTCGTTAGGTTACGTTTCATTCTTTTCCCTAAAAGACTAGCTAAGAAATGGTTGTATAGCTTGGTTGTGGACTCAGTCACGATGTAGGAAGATTCATCAAGACTTTCTTAAAGAAATTTTAACGAATCCACAAGACTGCCCTCATCAGAAAGAACATCAAGTAGTTTAGGCAAGATCATAGCAAACCATTCTGGAGATACTTTGAGCGATTCAAAATTATCTTAGCTCAGTGCCCTTATCACGATGTAGAGAAATGCTGTCTGTTCCAGATTCTCTATGATAGGGATTATGAAATAAAAATCTTGTTAGAAATCATGTGTCCGGAGGGATTCTTGCAAAAGGATGAAAATCAAGTTTGGGATTAATTTAAAGATCTAGCTGAGAAAACCCTCCAATGGGAGCCACATTTGCGAAGCTAAGAAATTCATAATCTATAGCTTCAAAAGGAGGGCTCCTATCCTTAGAATCATTCACTGCTACTGAAGCTAAGATAGCCACTCTGATGAGAAGAATAGAAGCTTTAGACACAAAAGAGCTCGCCAAGGTCAACCAATTAACCCACCATAGATACACAATCCAGGTTATTCATATTGTCAGGCACCAAATCATTTTTGAAGAGTGCCCAATTTTTCAAACTCATTAATCCATCAGAGCACATGAATGCGGCCTACTCAAGACCGCAGAATAATCCTACTCACAAACTTACAATCCCGGTTGGTGAAAACATCCTAATTCTCTTGGGCCGAATAATTCTCCCAGGCCTAATTTCCCCAATAATATTCACCATGCAATCCCAAGCAAACTTTCTCAATCAACCGTCCTCTTCTTATTTCAAAACTCACCAGCAGAGAAAAAACTCAGTAAATTGGAGGAGAGTATGGAGGCATTCCTGAAGACTCAAACCGCCTTCAAGCAAAACCAATGACAAATGTTGAACAACCATGCACATGCCATATCTAGATTGGAAGTTCAGGTAAGTTAGTTAGCAAGTTCTCTAAGTGAAAGACCCAAGGTGCTTTACCTATTCAACCATAGTCAACCCTAAGAATTCCAGTCAAGTTTATGAAGTTCAAGATTCTCCAAATCAACCAGCGTAATGTTGTCCATACATTAAGGTCAGGAAAGAAGGTTGACAATCAGGTTTACCAGCCAAAAAGTCCAATCCAAATTGATCCTACTCCTTCTCCACATCTGCTAGCCCCTCTCAATCTGCTCCATAAATGTCTGATAAAGACACAAACTACTGATCAAGTTCACAAGCCTGCAACACCATTTTCAAATAGGCGTAGGAACAACAATAAGAACATGCACATGGAAAATATACTCGAAATGTTCAATCAGGTCAAATTGATTGTGTCGCTTCTTGATGTTGTTCTAACAAGTTCCAGCATACGCTAAATTCCTTAAGGATAGTACACTAAGAAGAGAAAAATGAATATACAAAGTAAGTACTCTTAGTAACCAACATAAGCGAACTTCTGTTGGTCCCATTCTGGTCAAATACAAAGATCTCGGATGCCACAATTTCTTATATCATAGGACAAATAGAAATTAGCCGAGCACTTCTGACTGCGAGCAAGTAAACTTGCTACCTCTTTGAGTATACGCAACTTAGGTTGGGCGAGCTGCGTCTGATGGAGTTCATTTATGCGTCATTTTATACCACCATACTAAGCTTTATGTTAATAAAAATGGGATTTTTTATTGCTTTTCTCTCTTATTTTTCAGGTCTAATATTAAATGGAGAAGAAGGCCTAATTTTTGTGATTTTTAAAGGAATTAAAGAGGAATTTAGAAGCCCACAACATGAAAGCCCAAATCTAGACTGATCCAAAGCATATTCTCAACCTTCTAGAAGATCCAACTGGGCACACGAGGCATAACAAAATGGTATAGAATTGTTGGCGCAACGACCATGATTCTGCCGCGAAAACGCGGCTCTAGCCGCAGATCCACGACAGTCCTTTGGCCGTTGATCAAGCGATTGATCCAAGGCTGTGGTGGGATGGTCTTTCTCTTGAAAGCTATAAATAGACCCTAGGGCCTCTGTAAACGAGGGAGGAGAGAATAGCATTATTGTTTAGGGAAATTGTTAGGGTGTCTCTTGGTTTCTTTAGTCTCTTATGTAATTTTCATTTTCTCCTTCAAGATCCAGAAAAAGAGAAAGGATGAGGGTGAGAAATCTTTCCTTCTCAAGTCTTTTCTTATTCTATTGCATTTTTCATCAAGTTCTTACTTTCGTGCATTTACTTTCTACAATGTATTTTTGCTTGTTCTTCCTTTCCATGGCTAGCAAACTCATTAACATGACTAACTAACTTCTAATCTACTAATACTAACTCTGGGTGATTGCTAACTTTTATGAATCATTGGATGCTTTATTTTTAGTCTTGTAATTACAAGTCTTTTTCATCCCCAATGAAGATGAGTTATGTTCAATTCTTAGTAAATTCTTTGTATCCCCTCCATATGAATCATGTGTGCCTAACTTAGAGCCTTGTCTCTTGAACAAGTGCCTGATGGAACATGAAGATGGATCACTTCATTGTGCTAACAACTATTGTACAAGTTCTTATATTCATGCTAGTTGGATTATAGCTTTGATGGACTAATGAATCTTGCATCTTGTTTAGTGATTGAGCTTGAACGTGCATACAAAATACAGAATTTCAAAACTTCAAAATAGAGATGTGCAAGTGCTCAATTCTACGCGATAGCAAGTGGCTATGCGGGTCATGATCCACAAGGAGGGACTAGCCATGGAAGCTTTTAGTAAGTCTTCTTTAGATACAAAGGATGGTTAAAGTTCTTCTTTAGTCTTAAAAAGAAATGTAAAATAAATTAAAGTCAAGTTAAGGAGAAAGTGGAAGAATGAGAAGGTGGAGAAAAATAGAAAATAGACATAACAAAGAAATCAAAATGAGTGATGAAAGAGTTGGGTGTTGTTGGTGTTGGTGATCTAAACTAAAGAAATAAAAGAAAGAAAGAAAAACTAAAACCTAAAAAACATTCTTATCTCTTCGGCGCCTGTTACCTTTCACCGTACGACGAGTACCTTTCTTTTAAGGCGAGCGAAAGCATGGCAGATGAGATCTTCCCCATTCCTGATTTATACTATGAAATGGAAGGGCGAGCTATACGACCATAGAAAAGGATGTCCATCGCCATAATCCATCAACGACACTTGCAAGGAGAAGGCAACTTCGAGGCTATCGGGTTTCATTTGGATCCACAAACACAAAAGAGGAA